>JAOTAY010000191.1:37610568-37634059 GCA_025629805.1 Erythroxylum baracoense
CACAGCTACGGATTACGACATGGCCATGTCGTATTTCAGCATCCAGACTTCACCAATATTTCTTTTGCTCCAAATCAATCACCTTTTTCACCATGATTTAAAGTAAATGGTCATAAACTTAAACCTTTCCTTGAAAATTTTGATGCCTCTTTTGTAGAGGGGATTCATTTCATTTAACATGTTTATAAGCCAATCTGAAGCATGAAAGTTATGTCTAGCCAGAGCCAATAAAGAAAGGCACTAATTAGGATGCAACCTAATTATTTTTGTTTGATTTTTGTCATTTAATTATCTATTTTTTATTTACTTAAATAATTTTATTTTATTTTAACTATTTTTTATTTAAAAAACCCAATACTCTCATTTGCTTGTTTCTTCTTTGCAAAAAAATCATTACTCTCATTAGCCCACACCTACAATGCAGATAACATCCACGCCACACTCAACTCCTCCACCATAGCTTGCCCAAGGAAGTTTCTTTTCTTTGTTTATCTTCCATGTTCTGTTCTCTCCTCTCCTTCATTAATTTTTAGTGATCATTGTGATTTGTGTTTTGTTCTAGTTACATTTTCTTTTTTGTTTTTTCTGATTTGTGTTTTTCTACATTAAGGACAACGTAGATTTTAGGTGTGGGGGAGGGATTTCTTGAATTTGGAAAAAAATTGTTTTGCTTTGTCAGTTAATGTGCATTATTTTGTCAAACTGGGAAAACATGATGGATTGTAAGAATGAATAGTGATTTGGTGATAGAATGACTATATTTTTCTGCAATGGTTGATTTAAATGAAAAGTGTGCAAGATTTGACAAAAGCCTACTTAAATAAATGAGAATTGAGCCTTTAAAGAGCAATTCCATTCCTTATGGTCAAATTGTTTTTTTTTAGTGTTATCCCACATGATTTGATCATTCTAGAACTTGCTCTATTATGCATGTTGAGACCATTAGTGAATTTGGTGCATTAAAATGATAAAGGCATTTAGGATTAACACTTTTTGGATTTCTAAAACTTACACTACGTGTTAATTCCCTTAGTTAACCCACCTGAAGCTGTAACCGTTTTCTTTGAAACAAAAACCACAAAATTAGCCCAAGCCTTATGTTTTGACTTTTGTGTTCAACCTGTTATTAAAGGAATGGATGACTAGTTGGTTAAACTTTTTAGTTTGTGGTTTGAGGTGGACATATAATGATAACAAATATGATCGAATTGATATCTTAACTTATGATGTTCTTGAAAGGTGATATGGAAAGATTGCGAAATGCAAAAAAAAAAGGAGAGAAAAAGAAAGAAAATAAAAAAGAAAAAGAAAATAAATAAAAGAAAGTTTGAAAGGGAAAGAAAAGTACACTTAACCATGGTGCTTCAAATTCTTGATTATTCATTATGCGGCTACAAGTTAATCTATTAGTTGGGTTATAAAGTGTTCATATTGAAAGGACTCATCTCGAAGTTTCCCTACCCGAGTGAAGCCCTCTTGGTGCCCTCTTGGTGACCCTACGGAAGCCCTCCAATTGATATCTAACTCAACCGAAGGGTTCTCGTAAAGCCAAGTTGTTCAACTATTAAAACTCTTTTACATTTTAAAAGTTAAAAGCATGGAAACTAGTGGGATTTTTTAAAAAGGTTTTATTAAAAATTTCGGCAGTCCCAAAATTTTCCAAAGCCCTGTAAAATTTCAAAACACTTATATATTCACACTAATTTCTTAATTAGAAATTTTGGACTTCAAGTCCACTCACAAGAAACCTCAAACGAATAATACTCAACAATCACTACATAAACTTAAAAAAACTAAAAAATATTTAAGCATTTCATTTAAAAGCCTTTATAAACATCCATTCTTTATACAAATGTACATATCAAAACGACACAAGCACAGTAAAACTCGACGATATAACTAATCCTATGGTGGAGTCCCGATTATTGTACCACTTATATGCATACTTGGAGTGGTTTGTTTAAAAACATAAAAATAAAAGGTATGTTAAACGAGCTCAGTGAGTGTAATTAGTTTCCTAAAAAAATTTACTTTTCATAACAACAGAACTGCAATATTCCTATACAATCATAAAGCTCATAGTAAAGCATTTGCCATACCAATTTATTCGTCCATCATAAAATCTGGTAATAATATAACATTTCGTAAAACATAATTTAAAATTTTCTGAAATACTATTCCAAAATGCTTTTCGACATTAAACTCATAATATTCAGGTTTTCATTTTCCATTTTCCAATTTTTTAAAACAATAAACAATGGTGATAATAAGTTTCTGAAAACTTTTATACTAAAAATAAGTCAACCACTAGAATTGGTACTATATGGTACCTCTCAAATCACTTTTAAAAATAAAAAGTGGCGGCGTTATTATTGCATGACTTTTCTTACTCAACATAGCCCACCACTAGTTTATTTACCATACAATACACTGGGCCTAAAGTCACAGAGCTAGTTTTACATCGCTTACTCTTGACTGGTTAACCACTATTTACAGAGCTGGTTCTGCATCACTTACCCATAGCAAGTTATCTACTATAAACCAGTAGTTACAAAGCTAGTTCTGCATTGCTTACCTGTAACAAGTCACGGAGTTAGTTCTACATCACTTAGTCGTAATAGATTAACCACTATAAACAAGTTTAGTAACATATATAAAACCTAACAGTGCATTATAGGTAAAAGTAACTCATACTTTTTCAATTAAACCTATTTACGAAATCAATTTTAGGAGGATTCATAATCATTCAATTTAATGCATAATTTCAATGTAACTTCCAATCATACAAAATTTAACTTTCAAGTTAAAACTCACATATTGCTAAAGTATAACCTTATGCTAGAAATATTCATTTGTAAAATATCATTCGCATAAAACTTAACATAAATATTCATTTCATGGTCAGATGAAAACCATTTGCATAAACTTAATGTAAAGTACACTCACATGTCATCAATTCTTTTACAAAGAATTTAGTTATATAAAACAATTAAAATACGCTCACAACTTGCTAGTTTCCATTTCACAATGTCAAAATCCTTCAGTTCATTTCGTTTTCTAATTCGAAAACCTAATACGAATACATTCAACTCCTTAACACTCCATATACTATTTTTTTCTCGAACTAATAACATAACACTTCTTCTAATCATTTCAATACCACATATACACTTAATGACTATCTTTAATCACATTCAGATGGTCATTACATCATAGTCATACTTTTATACTAGAAATTCCTTTAAGGCTAAACTTAACATATTTAACATTAAATTTCCAATTCAATTTCATTTGATTTCTAACACTTAAAGCCAATCCAAATTCATTTCCATGACATTTCAACACACATATTTAAGCAGTAAAATTTTATTAACAACGTTTTACAAAATCATGCACCCTAAACCAAATTTCAATCAAAACCAATTCCAAATAACTTCTTGTTCATTTCTTTACTTCATTAGTGTCAAAATCATGCTACAAACATCATAAAAACATCAAAATAGGAGTATAATACAATAAAAACCCTAACGATGGCCAAAAACTCCTATAATCATTTCTATGGTTTTTCTTCCATTCTTTCATCAATAAACTAACTTTTTAATGTCATTCATTAATCTTAAATCATCCAATAACAAATAAAACACTTTAGACAATAAGTCTCACCTTTGACCAAGTTTGACCAAGGTTCCATATACTAGATTCATGTGGTTTTCTTCTCCCAACTACTTCCAACGTAATAAAACCTTGATATCTCATCAAAAGGGTGCAATTTACACCATCAAAACCAAATCTAACCTATAACCCAACAAATCTAATTTTTCAACAAAATTAGTAAGTTTACCTACCCATTTTCTTCTTCCTCTTCACTTGGATAGCTATGAACTCTTGTTAGAAGCTTGATTGGGGGTGGAATAGCATTAAAAATGCCTTGAATCACTTCTTCGTGGCTCAACCGTAGCTCTCTCTTCTCTTTTCCCTTTTTTCTCTCTCTTCCTTTCTCTTATCAATGGACAGAGCCCACTGTTGCTTCTCTCTTATTTTCTTTTAGTTTTTGGGCTCTTTAATGGCACTCTCATGGCACTCTCACAAAATGAAGCAAAATTTCCTAAGTTCTGCTTTTTATTCTCATTTCTTGGATTACACATGTCACCTTCCTATTTGTCATCACTAATGACTCATCACACACGTCATTTTCTCATTGGTCATCTATAATGACTCATCAATCCAATAATATCATGTAAAAAGACCAAATTGCCCTTAACGAGTCATAAAGATCAAATTGCCCTTTAATGCATTTAATACACTAACTAACCATTTAAAGCTCAAAATTATTCCACAACTATCTTCTCATGAAATTGACCATGAAATACTCTAATTAGGGTCAATACTTGTTGATTGAAATGGTTTAAAATCGTCAATACCCATTATTTTCCAAAAATAGCATTTTTGTCCATGTTGCTCGAATTCTATTCAAACAACCTCCATTTTGACATGTTTCAGTTCCTTTGGACTTCAATCCTAATTTCGAAGCTTTTCGTCATATTTCAAAATTGTTCAATAACTTTTTCAGTTGCTAGGAAGAACTTTCAGATTGAATCCGGAAATCATTGAATGTCACCGAAATCATCTGAAGTTCATTCAAAAGTGTCACCTATATCTCCAAAGTACATTTCAGAGCTTTTAAAGCTCGTTCAAATTCATTCTGTAGCTTTTTTGGAGTTTTTGGAAATTTTCTTAGACATTTATGATGGAGCATAAATAGAGCATACTTTATAAAATGTAAGTACAACACATTACTTAGCACCATAATCGAAATTGCATATTACACATACGATTATCTTTTATGAAATTATTCCTCAAGTTATGATAACTGAACATCAATTGTTGCCATTATTGGGACATTTTTTTGGTTTGAGGGTGGAAGTTGAGCAATGTAGTCTACATTACCTTTGATAATTGTAGCCTAAATAACCTTTTCATCCTACCTTTATTCTTAGCCCCATTACAACCAAATAAAAGACCTTTTTTATTTTTGCACAGAATTCACAAGTTGTTGCGATGTGATGTATTTGCAAGCATATGGTAATGTCATTCTATTGCGGGGAATATGAGTGAAATTTCCTATAAACACTTCTTGAGTGCATTGAGTGAATCTTCACGTGAGGTAAAATCTGGTGCATTTTGAGTTTGGAAAGGTCATTGGGAATTGTGATGGATGTTCTAGAGTTGAATCCTATGAAATGCTTGTGGTTTGATTGTGATCTCGATTCTGTAAGATAATGCATGTTGGCTAAATTTTTCAAAAGAGTTGTAAATATATTTGTTTAAGTTTGTTTTGTTTGGTTTTGTTTTCAAGTCTTTTGAATGATTGAGGACAAGCACTGTTTATGTGTGGGGGAGTTTGATAAGTTATCAATTTACATATCAATTTGAGGTATTTTTGGAGCATATTAGATGGATATTGTTCATATTATGGTGTTTTTACATTGTTTTTGGAGGTTAGGAGATGTCAAGCTTTTTTGGAGAAAATTAGCAAAAAGAAGCTGCTAGGAGGAACAAAAATAGCAATAGCTGGGAGAAGAAGACAACAGTAGCAGCCAAAAGAAGTAGTAAAAAATGACATAATAAAAGAGCAGAAACATAAGAACCAATGGACAAAACATGGAGTAAAGGAACGCAATGCAGCAAGTGGATAGAAAGAATAAAATGACGCCAACAAAGAAGCAGAACACACAGCAGGAGAAAAGAATAGTCTAAAAATGCAGTAGAGTGGGGGATATTCTAATACTACAAACATTTTAACATATGCGAGGGTTTTCTATTTTTGAAAAAAAGGACTTGTCTTTTTAGGGAGGAGTACGTAGGTGGTTGGAGTTTTTGGCAAGAGGCGGCAGTTGGACCAGATTTTGGAGACGTTTTTTTGGAGAAGGGACGTATGCTGGGTCGTGTTTTCCACCTTTTGTTTTTAAGCAGAGAACAACGTTGTTCTCCACTCATGCACATTACCTCCTAGATTTTTTTCGTAAGAATAAATTTTCCTTTGAGTAATATTATGTGTTCTTTTTTCCCAATGACATGTAACTAATTTTTTTATTCTAGTTAGAGGATTATATTGAAGCCTTGATTCTAAATTGATTGTGAGATCAAATAATTTTTATTGAATTCAATCACGCATGGGTATTTAATTATTTCCTAAATTCACTGATTTTATGATAATTTTGGGTTTTATTGAATAGATGCATATATTTAATAATCCTGAAATAATCTACTGATAATTAAAACATCGAATCCTTAATTTTTTGTTGGTTTTAATAAGTAGCAATTGGCATAATTTTATTTCCTTGTTAAGAAGTTTAATTTATGTCGTGGAATTAATTAATCTAGTTGTAATAAACCATCTGTTGAGTTTGTTATTTAGAATTAGGTCTTTCTAAATCTTAAGGCTTTCGAAATTTTAAATCTTACAA
Source organism: Erythroxylum baracoense (assembly GCA_025629805.1). Lineage (NCBI taxonomy): Eukaryota > Viridiplantae > Streptophyta > Magnoliopsida > Malpighiales > Erythroxylaceae > Erythroxylum > Erythroxylum baracoense. The sequence goes on from JAOTAY010000191.1 coordinate 37,617,036, forward strand.
GCTACCTCTGGGGTTGTTTTTCGATTAGGGAGTAATTATTTGATGTGTTCGTGATTACTATACAAGGTAAGGAAAGATTGGTTATTACAGATATGTTCTTAATAACTAGAACCAATTTATTCATGAATATGTTGAATTAGTTTTGCATCAATGATCAGTTGCATGAATAAAGGTGAAAATAAATTACTTTAAGTAGAAGTTTGATTTATTGAATTTCAAATCAAATCATTTTATTTTTAATATTGCGCTTCAACATAATTTCCAAACCCCTTTTCATTTTTCTTTACTTATTTTTTAAAAGAGATAAACTACCATTCTTTAAGGAGACGACCTTACTCCACTGTGCTACATTAATATTCTGAGTAGATTAATTATTTTTGATTGATTTGACACTCAAATGTGCAATATTAAAGGCATTTCTTGGAGTATGTTAATTGAACATGGTATATTCTCCAATATGGAGATTGTTACATATAGCTTATACACACGAGTGCAATTTTGGAATGCTTACTAAAAGAATGCCAGTATTTCTTAGAATTTGTTTGGTGAACACAATCTAATATACGATCATGAGTCAGAGCATCGGTAAATTTCAAATTATCTAAAAATGCATTATTGGTAAATTTCAAATTATGAAGAATTATTAAATTTATTAGAATTGCATTTAAGATTTAGTAAGAAGAATGTTACATAGAATTGCATCAACTAAGGTTTATATATAATTATACTTATTTAGATGTGTAATATATATAAACTCTAGTATTTTCATTAAGGAAGTTATTGGTCAATGTTGTTAACTTTTGAAGACATAAGCATATCTAATTGACAATATTTTGGTAAAGGTCATTTTTTTAATTATTTAGTTGTTTCTTATTTAAACCTATTGGTGTTATTAACTCATAAGACCACACTTGTTGCCTTTGCCCTTCCCTACCTTTATTAGTTATGACTACTCCAGTAAAGTTGAAATTTAAGGGACTCGAAGAACTCTTTCTTATCATCATTTAAGTTAATTTATAGTCAGCGAGCATAAAATCACTATTGGTAAAACGAAAGATATTTAATAACATACCAGGCTGGTGCATGTAAGATAAAGACTAAGCGATTGTCAGAATCAGATGGGGATATCGAATGCGCCTGCCTTTATTGAAAAAAAGACGTCTCCTGAAGTAGAAAATCCCGGTTTTCATGCGAGAGAAGGAAATGTATCCAACAGAAAATCCTTTTAAATAATTTAGTCTGCGTTGAAATGTTGTGCATGTTAACGTGCTTACTTAAAGAAATTTTAAGGTCCAAGTGGCTGCTCAATCTCTCCCTGTAAAAGCCTTAGCCACTTACCATTTCCGTCACCGCTCTCAAGCAACTAAACAGCTTATCACTGGTTATCACATTTATGAAAACAAATCTAGTTGCTAAGAGGGCTATCACGAAATGGCCTCAGGAGCTCTAACCAAAACAACTGCCCTTCTCCTCTCAGTCCTTCTCATCAGTAGCTTGGCCATGTCGATAGATGCCGCATGCGCTCTTGTTGACCTCTCAGCCTTCATTTCAATGTGCACCTCTGACAGTCCCTGGTTATCCTAACGCAATTGCCAGTGGTTGCTGCGTCTATCTTAACGCTCTTGTCAATGTTGATGTACCTTCTTGTCTTTGCACTTGTGCCAAAACTGGTCTCCTGGGCGTGCTCGGAATTTCTGTTGATGCTGCTGTTAAGGCTGTACTGGGAAATTGTCTTATCCCTTACCCAGCAGGATATGCATGCCTTTGAATCTCATTAATCGATCGGACATATATATATATGTCCTGTAGACGTTTCCGTCTTATGTTCTATCTTATTGCCCGGTAGGCTAGTTTTGGCTCGTTGATTGGCATACATGTGCATGCCATTGACCCTGTAGCCCATATGAATAAAGCGGGCATTTACTACCCATACTACAACTACCCATACTACGTTGTAGTAAAACAATAAATAGGCCTTCAACGAGAGTTAAGCACTGTATTGCTTCTGCAACTTGCTTTGCTCTTATTTTGACTGTATCTTTGCAAGCAATTTCAATATATACATACATATATATATATAATATGTCCTACCACTGAAGTTATTCCTTTTATTTGTCTATTTATATAATGGATCCATAATAAACCCTAGCTATAAGTGGTTATTTTATCCAAGCATATGCATTGACAGACAATTTGTTTCCAAAAAGGATCGTGTCAGAAGGGTAACTAAATAATATTTCAATAAACGTATATAGTTTCCAAATTATCCACATACAATGCTTACTTCGAACAGGTAACTTATTTATTAGTTATGCTTTCTCAGATAAAACCAAATTTGATAGAATGTTCAGATTAATTTCGAATAAACTTGTTAGGACAATGTTATCACTATTAGAAATAAACTTAAATTTTGGAATTTTGCAGCAATTTTAAAGGAATAGTTATTTAGAGAGATTTATAGTAAAATAAAGAAAGATTATTACGTCATTAGAAATGTTTTCCTCTTTGTATTTAAGTATCAAGTGATTTTAAGTTGGTTAGTATATAATTCTCTATTGGCACTATAAATAGTCAATTAATATGATAGTGGACAGATTAACAAAGTCCGCACATTTCCTTCCAATTAAGAATGATTATCCCTTAAAAAAATTAGCCCAACTGTATATGGATGAGATAATGAGACTCTATGGTATGCCAATTTCTATTGTCTCAGACTGTGACCTTATATAGGTTTACATCAAGATTTTGGCCCAGCTTACAAAAATCCTTAGGTACACGCTTGAAGTTTAACACTGCCTTTCACTCTCAGACGGATGGTTCTATTAAGACACTTGACAATATGCTTAGATCATGTGTCATAGAGTTCAAAGGGAGTTGGGACACACACCTACCACTGATAGAGTTTGCCTACAATAACAATTATTAGCCCAGCATTGACATAGCCCCTTATGAGGCGCTTTATGGAAAAAATGCAGAACTCCAATATGTTAAGATGAGATAGGTGAAAGGAAACTGATAAGTCCCGAACCTATGTAGGTGACAACAAATAAAGTTCAGATTATTTAGGTCAGATTAAAGATGGCTTAGGATAGATAAAAAAGCTATGTGGATAATCGTCATAGAGATCTTGCATTTAAAATTAGAGATAAGTTATTTCTTAAGATTTTCCCTTAGAAAGGCATATTGAGATTTGGGAAACTCGATAAATTATGTCCACAATATATGGGACCATATGAAGTTACCGAAAGGATTGGATCAGTGGCGTATCAATTGAAGTTACCAAACGAACTTGTGAGGATTCACAATGTCTTTCATGTTTCTATGGTTCGCAAATATCTAGCTGATCCATCTCATGTAATCACAGAGAAACCAGTGAATTTAAAGATAATTTTGACTTTCGAAGAAGAACCAATGCAAATTCTTGACCACAGAGACCAGGTTCTATTTAATAAGAAAATTCTTTTAGTTAAAGTGTTGTGGAGGAATCATGCAGTAGAAGAAGCTACATGGGAGCCCGAGAATTAATTAAATGCGTGCATTATATCCCCATTTATTTTCAGCATGTCATTGTACACTTAGTTAAATTTCAAGGATGAAATTTTTTGTAAGGAGGGGTGATTATAAAACCCCAAACTTTTCTTTTGACGTGTCTATAAAATTTCATTTTGTGTAAATGGTGTTTTTGGGTGAATGTAAATTTTATTTTTGCTAAAAGGTGAATTGGGGACCCAACCCTGAATGATTTGACTACTTGAGACAAGTATTAAAGTCAAATGATAGTTGAAAAATATTGGAGTTGGCTGGTATAGAAATGGACCAAAAATAAATTCGATCAGGTGGATTAAATTGGAAGCACTTTCTGGCTGAAACATAAGGACATAAACCAAGTAAACCAAGCATGAGAAATTCAGCCATAGTTAAGGATACTTATATAAATCGATCCAACGTATATGTTGATATGTTTAGGTACAACATGTTAATAAGTGGACAAGAAACTTCTACCGAAATTGGATAGATTTTTCTTAAGCCACTTAGTTATTTTAGATGAGAAATAATACATATAAATATGAATGAGTTTTAAGTGGCAGTTGCCATGTACATGAAGAAGTTCCTATTATTTTGGAACAAGAGTGCATGGAAACCTCATTCTTTCACATTTATGAAGGAGTAGATTTGAGGGACATAAAATTAATTACATGTGCGATCAATTCATAGTGTTGATGTGTGTTATTTTGGTGAGACAAAATCAGAACCACATGTTATATATAGGGGACAAGAATTGTCATGGATGATGTAAGGAGTTAAAGGATTAATTAAACGAAGATGGTAAGATATAACATAATGGACAGCAGTTGGAAACTAACCTTGGAACGTGTTGGACAGCCCTCTTCAATGTTTAACTTGTACAAAGATGATGGAGAAGTTGTTTCACCTTCATTCCACCGAAGTTTCAGTCATCCTTTGGACCAGAATTGATGATAACAATTGTAGCTACTCCCTTCACCCATAGATCTTCCAAGTTATTGCCGTTAGGAAATAATTTCTGCATGGTGATTAAGCCTCCAACCTTGGACAACACCTTCATCAATGCCATCTACATGTAGGGAAAACATGGATAGTAGGTTACCACTTGATTTTGGTATCCTAAAACACTCTTGTTCGTCCTCTTTAGCTGGTCACATGATTGCTTAAGCTGGAAACATGAATTCCCTTGTTAATTGTGTGAATGTTTGAGTTGATTGCATGGTTAAATGAAGAGAAAAACATCATGGTAAGCTTGTATATCTATATCTTATGCATGTTATTCAATGGGTATTAATTGGCAGTATATAGATACCATATATGTGGCCCAATGACTTGTCAATGGTAGCATGTGTGTTGTATATAGTTTAATAGTTCAATGCAAGGAAAACAACATGTATACACTATGTATGTTATTTACATGGAAAGAAGACAACATGTATAAATTATGGACATTATTCAATGGTTGAATGAAAAGAAAACAAAATTTTAATCTTACTAAATACTAAGATTTTGGCTAAGCCCTTTGTCATAAAATTTGTAAAGCAAGGTAGTAAGTTATGGATGCACTTCACAGGTTTTAGGAACCCTTCAAGGGTCTCCCTCATGGCTGAGTAAGATAATCTCCCTCATAGCTGAGTAAGATAATAAAGTTTTCTCGTCACAGTAGACACAGGACTTGTAAAGGAAAAACACCGTCCACGTGAGGGTGGATAATGATAAATGACAAACGGTGAGTGTATCTTTAAATTGATTTTATAAAGATGGTTTTTTTAACCTTACTATGAAAAGTATGTTTATAAATAATTTCATTAGTGCTATTACTTGAATTTAAAAGTCAATCTTCATGAGATTTACATATAATTTGTTTTAGCATTGAATTGAGATTTGGATGCACTTGAAAGCCAATGACATGTACACATTCTTTGAGTTGGCATTCAATTGAAATTGGCATATGCTTTAAATTGGCATTGAATTGGATTTTGAATATGATTTTACTTGGTATTGAAATGAGGTGCACTCATGTATTAATTGTGATTTAGCCTATGGTACGCCGTTAGGTCTTTATACATACGACTATATCGATCAGAGTACGTCTTAATGTGCATGGTGGCATTTAGGGGCGTTTGTTACTAACATGGATGGTGTTGTATCTGTTAATATGTCCTGTTAGTCACCCTTTGCACTTGTGGAGTATATATATATATTGTGCTAGCACTATTGGGTAAGTGATGTAGAACCAGCTCTGTAACCACTGATTTATATGTAGTGCTAGCATTTTTAAGGGTAAACAATGTAGAACCAGCTTCATAACAATCGATATATAGAGGTTAACTAGGCACGGATAAGCGATGCAGAACTAGCTCTATGGCCTTACACCTAAGGGTACAAGATGGCAAAGAAAATTTATGATGGGCTATGTTTTTTTTCAAAAAAGAAAGAAAGTTCATAAAAGTATTGATTGCCTTCATTGTTTACTTTACAAGAAAAGAGGAACTTGATATTAGAAAAATATGTATGATTTGTTTTACGTGTGCATTAATCTTATAAAAAGAAAAGAATGTGTATTTGTAAGAACATTGGTTATTATTTGAAAAGAAAAGAAATTGTTTTCTTTTATGGAGGTTAATATTTGTATAATTGTTTTTAATGGAAACTGATAACACTCATTGAGCTCGTTTAGCTCACTCTATTTTCTGTTTTTTTAAAATAAAACTTCCCAGGTGCACGCTCAGGGGCTTTAATAGCAAGGGCTTCACCTTGCAAGTAGTCAACTTCGCATATGCTACTATGTAGGCATCTTTTTTTGCCTTGTATATATTTTTGAGAACTATTGCCTATCCTTGAACATGTTTTGGAATGTACATTTATGTAAAGAATGGATGTGTATAAAGGTTTTTAAATGGAATTCATGATTTTGTTTTAGCTTTTCAAAGTTTATTGATGTAGCTATTTGTGATTGCATATGAGTGGATTTGAATTCCACAATTTGGAGTTAAGAAATTGATGTGATAATAGAAGTGTTTTAAACTTCTACAGGGACTTTGAACTTTTGGGGATGTCAAATTACAGTTGTTATGCTGTTGAAATTTTTAATAAATTGAAAAACAAAACTCTATTGCTTATATTTCTTGTTGTTAAGTTGAAGCTTTTACTTAACAAGAACAATAGGCTTAGCTTTACGGGAACTTTCCAACTGACTCGGATATCGATTGGAGAGACATCATGGAGTGTCAGATAGGTCTCCTAGTCATTACAAGAAAGGTGCCTGTCAGTGTTTGTATCAGAGCTCAGCTTTTAAAATGGATTGCCTCCTTTGTGGTTTAAGGTTTTTACGTTGTTTTAAAAGTGAGGTGACCAATAAAATGTTGTGATTTACATGCATATGATTTCATAAGCTAAAAGCTTTACACATTGAATTTTTGTCGAATACACAGCATGATACATAAACGAGGTCGTGGACATCCTTGGAGAGCCATTCCAATGGCTTCTGTACCTGGGTCACCTCTGGCACAAGAGGATGACCACATTTTAGAGTTAGCAAGTGCCTTCATGAACGAACGACAATCTTAATTGTCAAGGTTGATAGAACCAGCTAGGGTGACTTTTAATGCAGAATAGATGGCTTAGATTCTTGCCACAATGATGTGGTAGTCACATGAAAGTGTGGAAGCTTCTGGATGCTTAATTGAGTGCATCTGTAAATTAGGCAGGAAGACTTTTGATAGGAGTGGAGATTCCGAGAGTGCACTCATATGGTTAGATTGGGTCACAAAGATATACAAAGTTGTTAGATGCACAGATGAGAAGAGAGTTGTGTTCTCCACCTTCCTCCTCGAGGACAAAGCTAAAGATTAGTGGGAAGCCGTTGAGAGACGACATCCGGATGGGGTATCTTGGCTAAAATTTCAGAGATAGTTCACGTATAGATTCTACCCATATAGATATAAGGATGCAAGGGTAGAGGAATTATTCCATCTAGAGCAAGGTTCGACATCAGTGACGGATTACGAGAAGAGATTTTAAGAACTTGTCAGAAAAGTTCCATTTATTGCTGATAATGAAGAGAAGAAGTGCAAAAGGATTGCTACAAGCTTGAGTTATAAAGTACAGATTCACCTATCATTGGCTTCACAGACACACTACGAGAAATTAGTTGAAGAAATGCAACATCAATCACTCAAAGTTCAAGGTTAGAACAAAAGCGCAATGCACCAATTAGTTCATCTCAGGTTTCGGTCAAGAAAAATAAGTTAAGATGAAGTGGTGGCATGAGGTTTAGGAGAGGTGGATCATCCAGCCAGGGATCCTTTGGGTCACCCACTAGGTCCAGAGACTCCCGTGATAGTAGGACCCAAGTGCCAGAGTGTGTTATTTGTGGAAAAGGACATTTAGGTGAGTGTCAGATGAATATGACAGGTTGCTTCCATTATGTTCAGGTGGGTCATTTCATTAGAGATTGTCCGTAGTTAGTCACCGTAGCGAGGTTGATGGCTGGATCTTTAACACCTCCACAAGCTAAGGGAGGTTACAAACAAGACAGTTGGGGTTCTCACCGGAGGGTCTAGTTTTACTAGATCTGGCAAAAGGTCCGGGTGTAGGGAAGCAGTCCCTATAGGATAGGCAAGTAGACCTCACACATAAGCCTGAGTTTTTGCAAACACTCAGCAGGAGGCTGATACCACCCCAGAGGTAGTCATCATTATGATTACTGTTTTTGATCATGATGTATATGTTTTAGTAGATCCTAGTGCTGCACATTCTTTTTATGTCTATATATTTTTCCATAAAATTAAGTGTTGAGCCTTAGTTATTAGACGTTGGGGTAATAGTTTCCATTCTAGCTAGGAACTTACTCTTTGTTGAAAAAGTGTTCGTAGATAGTAAAATACTAATTGGAGGTAAGGAATTCCCAGTAAACCTTATCATATTGGATATTTGGGATCTTAATGTTATTCTCAGAATGGATTGGTTATCCACATATCGAGCAGTGGTGTATTGTTTTAAAAAGGAGGTTAGGCTGAGTCGGTTAGGGAAAACGGAGTTGATACTTCGTGGGAGAAAGCTCTTTCCACTAGTATCGTGACTACTATGGTAGTCAATAAAATGCTCCGTAAAGTATGCCAGGGATATCTGGCTTATATGATTGAATAGAATAATAATGAGGATGAACTAGGAGATATTTCGATGGTCAGAGCATTTCTCGACATATTTTTGAAGGATCTTCTAGGATAACCCCCAGATAGGGTAATAGAATTTGAGATAGATATACCACCAAAAACCCAACCGATTTCATTTACTCCATACATAATGGCTTTAGTGGAGTTAAAGGAATTGAAAGTGAAAATGGAGGAGTTATTAGATAAAGGTTTTGTAAGACCCAACACTTCTCCATAAGGGGCTCCAATCTTATTCGTGAAAAAGAAGGATAGAGTTTAAGGTTATGTATCGACTACAGACAACTGAACAGAGTGAGAGTTCATAACCAATATCTGGTCCTAAGGATTGATGATTTGTTCGATCAGCTACAAGGATCCAAGGTGTATTTAATGATTGATCTAAGATCAGGTTATCATCAGTTGAAAGTCTGCAACAAAAACGTTCCAAAAACTACCTTTAGGACGAGGTACATGCATTATGTATTATTAATTATACCCTTTGGATTAACGAATGCACCAGCTCCTTTTATGGATTTGATGAATAGGGTGTTTCGAGAGTACCTAGATAAGTTTATGATTGTGTTTATTGATGACATATTGGTGTACTCAAGAAGTTAGGAGGACTATGCAAAAGACCTTTAGATTATACTATAAACCTTACGAGAGCACCAGTTATATGCTAAGTTCAGTAAGTGACAGTTTTGGCTTGATAAGGTTACTTTCTTGGGTCATTTCATTTCAGCTAAGGGACTTATTGTGGATCCCCAAAAAATCAAAGTTGTTACTAATGGAGACCTCCCACCACTGTGACGGACCTCAGGAGCTTTCTTAGATTCATAGGCTATTATAGGAAATTCGTTGAATGATTTTCCAGAATAGCAAGTCCACTGACCAAACTGACGTGAAAAGAGGAGAAGTTCGAGTGTTCGTATGCTTATCAACAAAGTTTTGATGAATTGAAAGAAAGGTTGACAACAGCTTCTGTACTCATATTACCAACAGGGACTAATGAATTTGCAGTGTATAGTGATGCCTTGAGATAGGTTTAGGGTGTGTACTCATACAAAATGATAAGGTTATAGCCTATGCTTCTAGGAAATTGAAGAAGCATAAGCAGAACTAACCCGCCCATGATTTAGAAATGGTAGCAGTAGTTTTTGCATTGAGAATATGGAAGCATTACTTATATGGTGTTCCCTATAGGATTTTCACTGATCACAAGAGCCTGCAATATTTGTTTACTCATAAGGAACTAAACATGAGGTAAAGGTGGTGGTTAGAGTTAATAAAAAATTATGATCGTATAACAGAGTACCATCTCAGAAAATCTAATATAGTGGCAAATGCCTTAAGTAGGAGACTTACCAATTCTTTAACACAACTGAAGACGATATACCTTCCACTTCTAGTGGAAATGAGGTCTCTAGTAGTGAGCTTGGATATGACAGAGTCAACAGCATTAATTGTTAATTTTAACGTTCATCCCATCTTAGTGGATCAGATTAGAGAGGGATAAAAATAAGATCCATAGTTGATAAAATTGAAGACAGAAGTTAAGACTAGGCAAAGAATGGATCTTACCATTAAGGAAGATAGTACAATGATGAGGGGCAACGATTATATGTATGGGATACAGAAGAGTTAAAGAAAGAGATCATAGAGGAAGCTCACTCCTTAACTTACACTATGCATCCACGTTGCATGAAAATGTACCACACTCTCAAAGAACACTATTGGTGGAGAGGGATGAAAAAGGAAATAGTAGACTTCGTTTCTAAGTGTCTAACCTATCAGCAAGTAAAAGTAGAACATCATAAGCCTACAGAATTAATGCAGCCCCTTCCTATCTAAGAATGGAAATGGGAGAAGATTACTATGTATTTCGTTATAGGACTTCCACTGACTTAGAAGGGGCACGATGCTATATGAGTGATAGTGGACAGGTTAACAAGTTCGCACATTTCCTTCCAATTAAGAAGGATTATCCCTTAAATAAGTTAGCCTAGCTATATATGGATGAGATAGTGAGACTCCATGGTACGTTGATTTCTATTGTCTCAGACTATGACCCTAACCCAGCTTATAAAAAGCCTTAGGTACACACTTAAAGTTTAGCACTGGCTTTCACCCTCACACAGATGGTCAATTAGAGATAACTAATCAGACACTTGAGGATATGCTTAGATCTTGTGTCATCGAGTTCAAGGGGAGTTAGGATATACACCTACCACTGATAGAGTTTGCCTATAATAACAGTTATTAGGTCAGCATTGGCATAGCCCCTTATGAGGTGCTTTATAGAAGCAAATGTAGAACTCCACTATGTTGGGATGAGGTAGGTGAAAGGAAACTGATAGGTCCCGAACTTGTGCAGGTGACAATAGATAAAGTTTAGATTATTCGGGACAGATTAAAGATAGTACAGGATAGATAGAAAAGCTATGTGGATAATCGCCGTAGAGATCTTGCATTTGAATTTGGAGATAAGGTATTTCTTAAGATTTTCCCTTGGAAAGGCATATTGAGATTTGATAAACGTGGTAAATTAAGTCCACGTTACATGGGACCATATGAAGTTACGGAAAGGATTGGATCAGTGGCGTATCGATTGAAGTTACCAGATAAACTTGCAAGGATTTATAATGTCTTTCATGTTTCTATGCTTCACAAATATCTAGCTTATCCATCTCATGTAATCACAAAGCAACCAGTGAATTTAAAGGAAGATTTGACTTTCAAAGAAAAAATGGTGCAAATTCTTGACCGCAAAGACCAGGTTCTACTTAATAAGATTATTATTTTAGTTAAAGTGTTGTGGAGGAATCTAGCAGTAAAAGAAGCTACACGGGAGCCCGAGCACCAATTATGTGCGTTATATCCCCATTTATTTTTAGCATGTCATTGTACGATTGATTAAATTTCGAGGACGAAATTTTTTGTATAAAAGGGTGATTATAAAACCCCAAAATTTTCTTTTCACGTGTCTATAAAATTTCATTTCATGTGGATGGTGTTTTCGGGTGAATACAAATTTTATTTTCGCTAAAAGCTGAATTGGGTACCCAACCGTAATGGCCTACTTAGTTCAAAGAATGGAATAGATACGGAATAGAATGATTATTATAAGGAATATAAGAGATGAAGAATAGAATAGAATGGGTATTAATTTGTGTGGTTTACTGTTAAAGAATTTCTATGCCAATATTTTGTTGAAAATATAAACTTAGAATGACAAAGGAATAACCAAGAAAAAGACGAAAATATCCTTATTATTATTATTATTATTATTCTACTTATGATTATTAATTTTATTAATTATATTATTATTATTATTAATTTTATTAGTAATATACTTATTATTATTATTATTATTAAATTTATTATTGTATCAATTATATTTTTTATTATTATTATTATTATTATTATTATTCTTGTTGTTGTTGTTGTTATTTTCATCAATAATTTTTAATTATTATTATTAGTTTTATTATTCTTATTAATTTTATTAATTTTATTATTAATAATAATAATAATTGTTAATTTTCTACTAATTATTAATTTTATTTTTATTAATTTTATTAATTATTATCATTATTATTATTAATTTATTATTTTATCAATTGTATTTGTTATTATTATTAATTTTATTATTATTGTTATTCCCCATAGTATGGAATAGCTAAAGACACCTTCTTTAGCTATTCCCCATGATTAGGGAATAATAAAACCTCATAATAGTTATTCTCCTTTTCTTTTTCTAACCAAACACAAGAACACATAAATGCTAGAAATACACTAGGAATAAAATTTTTATTCCATTGAACCAAACATGTCATGAATGATTTGACAATACTTGAGACAAGTATTAAAGTTAAATGATAGGCGAAAAATATTGGAGTTGACTGGTATAGAAATGGACTAAAAATAAATTCGATCGGGTGGATTTATGATAAATCAAGATTGACCTTGTTTTAAATTATCGTGGAGTAAATTGGTAGCACTTTTGGGTTGAAACATAAGGACATGAACCAAGTAAACTAAGTGTGAGAAAATCAGCCATAGTTAAGGATACTTAAACTAAATCAATCCAACTTATATGTTGATATGTTTAGGTACAACATGTTAATAAATGGACATGAAACTTCTACCAAAATTGGAAAGATTTTTCTTAAGCCTCTTAATTGTTTTGGACAAGAAATAATACATGTACATGTGAATGAGTCTTAAGTGGCAACTGTCACGTACATGAAGAAGTTCTTATTATTTTGGAACAAAAATGCATGGATACCTCATGTTGCCATGTTTGTGAAGGAGTAGATGTGAGGGACATAAAATTCATTACATGTGAAACCAATTCATGCTGTGGACGTGTGTAATTTTGGTGAGACAGAATCAGAACCACCTGTTATATTTAGGTGACAAGAATTGTCATGGAAGATGTAAGGAGTTAAAGGATTAATTAAACTAAGATGGTAAGAGATAATATAATGGACAGCTGTTGGAAACTAACCTTGCAACGTGTTAGACAACCCTCTTCAACGTGTAATTTATACAAAGATGATGGAGGAGCTGCTCCACCGAAGTTTCACTCATCCTTTGGACCAGAATTGATGATAATAATTGCAATTGCTCCCTTCACACATAGATCTTCCAAGTTATTGCCTTTAGGAAATAATTTATGCATAGTGTTTAAGCCTCTAAGTGTGGACAGCGCCTTCATCAACGCCAACTACATGTAGGGAAAAGATGGACAGTAGGTTACCACCTGATTCTGGTATGCTAAATCACTCTCGTCCATCCTCTTTAGCTAGTCACATGAATGCTTAAGCTGGAAACATGAATTCCCTTATTAATTGTGTGAATGTTTGAGTTGATTGCATGGTTAAATGAAGAGAAAAACAACATGGTAAATGGAGAGAAAAACAGGTTATATATCCATATCTTATGTATGTTATTCAATAGGTATTAACTGGTAGTATATAGATACCTTATATATGGCCCAATGGATGTTCAATGGCAGCATGTATGTTGTACATAGTTTAATAGTTCAATGTAAGTAAAATAGCATGTATACACTATGTACGTTATTTACATGGAAAGAAGATAGCATGTATAAATTATGGATGTTGTTCAATGGTTGAATGAAAAGAAAACAGAATGTTAATCTTACTAAATCCTAAGATTTTGGCTAAGCCCTTTTTCATAAAATTTGTAAAATAAGGTCGTATGTTATGGAAGTACTTCGTAGGCTTTAGGAACACTTCAGGGGGCCTCCCTTATAGCTGAGTAAGACATTAGAGTTTTTTGGTCACTGTAGACTCAGGACTAGTACAGGAAAAGAACCGAACATGTAATAGCCCGGACCACTCCGTTCATAGATATTGTCTGCTTTAGGCCTTGGCCCAACCAAGCCCACACAGTTTTTCTCTTCCCACCCTCAAAAAACACGTCTTGTGAGGAAGATGTATCCAAACCCTTATAAGGCATACTTCATTCCCCTCTCCAACCGATATGAGATCACACAATATAAGACGTGTTTTTCCAAAGATGGGAAGAGCAAAATCGTAAGTGCTTGGCTAGGCTAAGGCCTAAAGCGGACAATATCTATAAGCTGGGTGGTCTAGGCTATTACAATGGTATCAGAGCTAGTGCCCGAACCGGTGTGTCAGTAAAGACGCTGAGCCCTAAAGGGGGTGGATATTGTGAGATCCCATATCAGTTGGAAAGGGGAACGAGTATACCTTATAAGGGTATGGATACCTCTCCTTTACAAGACGCATTTTTCCAGGAGATAGGAAGAGCAAAACTATGAGGGCTTGGCTAAGCCACGGCCCAAAGCGGACAATATCTGTGAGCAGGGTGGTCTAAGTTATTACAAAAGTCTGGCATTAGAAGTCCTCCCCCCTCAAAAGATACCAATTTAATTGTCAAGACTCGTAACTACATCGGGCACATGACAACTGCCGTATCCCAGACTAAGGATACTCACGGTACCCTTAACCTAATTATGCAAGGCTAATTGGATATCTTTAAAAACATTTGGATAGCACAAAGAGGTTCACACATAAGGCCATTTACAAACCATAAGATAGTCAAGAGTTAATTTACAAAATTATATAGCATATCAATATAATCATGAGCCACTATACAATAAAAGTACAAAATAGAGACTGCCCACGTGCAATAATACCCTAAAATGACAAAAGACCGCACGATCCACTCAGAACTTCAAGCTGGCTAATTAACTTCCATGGTTGGGAAGCAGAAGGGGTGAGTACATTATGTACTCAGTGAGTTGAAAGAGACATATACCGCAAATAGAACCTAATACACACCAAAAAGGTCTAAATAACCTAAAGGGTTTTACACATCTAACATACACATAACCACCTATAAAGTGAATATGCACGACATAGAAACACATAGACCTAGTCTATGACTCATGCCATACTAGTTAGGAACCACATAGGCCTAGCCTATTTATCACTCTTTCAGTGAATATAGGTTCCAGTTCTAGTACATATGACCAGAAAAGCGTCACAAGTAAAAATCAAATCTCGTCAGGAAGCTAAATCTTATAATAAGCCAAAACAATTATGTATGTCACCACTAGTCGGCCAAACTAGTGTGCAGACCCACCGAATCCCAATGTTGGCTTGACTTTCATCTGTGGTGAGTCCAGACTACAGTCGACAAGAGCGTCATGACCCTAGATGATGACCTTATCGGTGACCAGACCTCTAGGTTTACAATCACCCGCGAGTCCTGTAGAATGGTGTCGTTACAAGGACTCGACTTTTATGGCCAATCGTTTCCTCACCAATCATCAAAAATCATAGACAAATATTGAATACTAAAATCAAGTAAGGCACTATGCCTTTATTTATCGGTCCAATTGATAAAATAGAATTGTGTCATGACTCTAAGACAAAAGAGAATATATGCATGCAGTATACATGACCCAGTTATACATATGTAAGTTCCAAAACATTCTTTCATGCAATAAAGTCATCTTTTGCCCTTTAAGTGCAAAGTAGTTCAAAAATGTAATTTTTAGAAAATAAAATGTTGTTATTTACACTTCAAGTGCAGGTTTGGTGAATACAATATCATTACTCAAAATACGTAATAAAAACTTCAGTTGCACTCCAGGTGAAAAGAGTTATTCAAAATAATGTTATTTATTAAATACATAAGTATACTATCATCTATTTGAGGATAAATTCTATTATGCATTACCTAGCTTTAAAATTCACATACAAGTCATCATGCATGTCTTGGGTTGTCCTAGCCCCATTTGAGGGACATGTTTTCCCCAACTCACATCAAAAGAAGGTGTACACTCCTCTGTACGAGCTCTTTGATCTATAGCTCCTGAACCTTTACACATACAAATGTAATGTACTTACTACTCAAACATAAAACTCATATTTATACACCATCATATAAGTATACAAAACTCAACCCTTATTATTCACATAAGCTTTCTTTTGCAATTTGCAAGGCATTTAAAGCCTTGATCCAATACTTACACATTTCAAAGCATAATTGAGCACATTTTTACCCAAGCACATTAGGCCAATACTCATCAATCTAAGCATCAATTCAAGATTACTCTAAATAAACATGAAAGCCTCTTTCTAATGCACACCATCAAAATCCTTAAATCCTAAGCGAAGTTCACTTAGGCATTTTATCAAACACCTAAAGGAATAAACTAGAAAGCCTCCTTCTAATGTGCTTCTTCCTCATTTTCATCATCAATTCACATTATACATACACAATTAACATCATAGAATTCATTTAAGCTATCAATTTCAAAAGATATTCAAAATTTCACAAACTTTCACCAAAGATAGGGAAATTCAGTTTTGGCTTAAGGAAGCTTCTCCATGACCCATTTCATTTATCTAAACCATGTTTCATGCATATTCAAGCATGGAGAACAACATATCTTAACACCAAACTTAAAATCATAATGTAGAGTGAGATGAGACAAAATTTACCTAAACTTTCCTTTTGTGATATCTTCAAATCCTTTGAGAATTTCTCAAATGTAATGATAGATTTGAGTTCATTGACCCCAACTTAACTTAGAACACCTTGTTTTGGGTTGGAGAATAAAAAAAAATCCTTTCTTTCAATTTAAACAGTGTTCTTAATGTTTAATGGGGGGTGCACGGTTACACCGTAAAGAAGGGTCTAGAATTTGACTCTTCTTTGACCAAACATGTTGAATTTACCTTTTTGCCCTTAGTTTATGTGGAATTACCATTATACCCTCCAAACTTTCCTAAATTTGCAATTAAGCCCAAAATTTGAGAATGACCAAAACTTTTATTT
>JAOTAY010000191.1:37634159-37648923 GCA_025629805.1 Erythroxylum baracoense
CTTAAAAATGGGCCTAAACCTTTAGCCCAATTAAATTGATTAACTTGGGCTATTTAAAATTTCCATACTTGGACAACCCTTTATTAACCCCATTTTACACAAATTGTTGAAGTTGTGCCTTAAACCTTGTAGCTGGGCCTTCGTGTTTGGTTTACTAAAATATCCTAAATGAGTCTCAACATCACTTCCTTGAACACTAGTGGTATGTGAAGTAGCATTTGTATTAGCCTCTCCACCTTAACGGCCTTATACAATAAATCCTCCATCTCTAGACATAATGTTGCAAATCCACTATATCTATAATCTCTTTATTCAAACCATAAATAAATCTAGCCATAGTAACTTCTTGGTCCTCTTCAACATTAGTCTTATTCATGGCTACCTCCCCCTCTTCCCATGACCAAATAGGTCTCTCTCCATTTCTAAGCTTACTAAGCACATTTGATCCCACCAAGTGCTAACATAATATGTGATTTCAACTGCTGCCAATTTGACCTTCTTCTCCTTGGAGAATTTATGAAAACTAAACACATGTTCTACTTTTCTTTCCCACTGCAAGTACATCTCTAGATCATTCATGCCCTAAAAAGAAGAAGTCTTTATCTTAATACCATGAAAATAGCCCCTCTTCCCCTCATGAAACTAACTTTTCAAATCGGCTTTCTTCTCTTCCTCCACATTAAGTGGCTGATTTATATAATACTTTGCTCTATTTGATGTCTTCAAATTATCTAATCTCATATGAAAAGTTTTGAATTGATCTCAGATGGTTGTCATGAACATCTTAAGGTCAATGTCAACATTTTCTCCATTGCTAATCATGATTAAACCTGAAATGAAAGAATTAGGAATAAAATAAATTAGGTTATGTTCACTCACTCCCTTACATGTTTACACTCTAACTGTTTTTTACTTTTTTTTGCTTAATCTTGGCTTTTCTCAATGATTGACTCTCTACTGTTGCCTTTTTACCACTTAACTTTCCCTGACAAGCCCTTTAACTAAAAACCTAATCAATGATCTAAAAACTTTCACATACAGCAATTCAAAAGCAATTACCTTTAATTTTAAGCTAGCAATAAAGTTATGATAGGAAATAATAGAAAAAAAATTAAGAAAGGAGCTAAGGAAAGCTTCCTGAACAGAATCGGTAGTATTAGACGCCCATAGAAAAGAAAAGAAGAGACTTATAAATAAGGAAAGTAAAACTAAGATAAAAAATGATTACAGAAGGAAAGAAAATAAAAGGAAATAAAGCACAAGTAAAGAAAGAAGAAGTATAGCAAAAAATGATTATTGAAGGAAAGAACATAAAAAGGAAATAATCTACGAATGATAGTGGAAAGTTTGATCCAAATTGAAGGATTAACACTAAAAATGTGCGCAATAATTGAAGATATGCAACAATTGAACATAAACGTATTTTTTATAACTAACACTATTGAAACTAAAAAAAATAGATGAATAGAACAACTCTAATGTAATTTTGGTTAAAGGAAAAAGAAGAGCACAAGGAACAATATACTGAAAAATCAAAGAAACAAGAATAAGAAAACATAAATAAGTAAGAATGAACTAGAAAACGAGCACAAGGATAGATGTAACCTGATTTAAAGAGTTTTGGCTTAAAACCAAATGATATGAACTTTGGTTTAGGAAGACTTAAGACCTAAAATCAACAAGGAAAAGAAAATCCTAGAATCCTTCTTAAATCAATCAAAGAACTCAACCCAACCAAACTTGTTCATTGGAACCAAAGTTATAAGTTTACCTTGAAGAATCTAGATTTAGTCTCACAATGGAGAAACACTCAAAATTTATTAATAACAAGATGATTTTCGTAATGCACTATATTGCCTCTTTAAATAAGCACCAAATGATGAAAACTCTATAAGGAAATGTCTTCTTGATTATTCCAAACATAATTAAATAGGAAAGACTTAACCATAAAGGATTCCCTTTAACTAATGGGTACAAATCAACCTTCACCAGTCTTAAATTTGAAATTAATGAAAGAAAGTCAAGATATGAAATTGCCAGCTAATCCCACCTCTATAACCTTTTCAAAAGGTAAATATGTAGATTGGACTTGATTTAAAAAAATCACGTTGGTCATCCTTGCATATTAGACTCCAAGCTTATATTTTCATGCATTAGGCTTTGTCCATCATCTTAGGCCTAAAGATAAGTGTTGTCCATGATCAACCCTTGCAAAGCCTCCTTCACACGCTTAGCTCTTGATCTTGTCATAATACCTCCAATGCCTTGTAATGGATCAGTGAGTGTTGAAGCAAGCAAATATCCCTCACCATGTGTATATCTAATCCCACCAAATAATTGCATATTTAGTAAATTCTATAGTGGCCAACTTCACCTTTTTCTCCTTAGAGTAGTTATGGAAATCAAAAACTAACTCCACCTTCTTTTCCCATTCTAAATATGCTTCTTCCCTTTGAATAATGGAATTTCAATTTTATACTCCTTAAGTTATCAACTTTAAATCTACTTTTTTTAAAACTTAACTATATTATTACTCCAAAATCTACCTAAACTTGCATTTGATGTTTGTTTTACATAATCTAAATCATCATTCAAATCATCATCATGCTTCCTTACTTGTCATTGTGCTCTAGGCTGCCCTTAAGGATACTCGACTCCTACCTTTCAAACTAATCATTATCTACATCATATCTTATGGAGAGTTTATACTACATTTTTTGCATGATTTTCATGTAGAATTTGATGTCAGAAGTGTCTTGAATACCTTCGGGATGATCTTTATTCTTTACTTAGAAATGTTTTAAACCTGTAAAAGTAATATTAGTTTAACTTGCAAACACACTATCTTATGTGTTTCCCTCGAGATTGATAGCATCACACTCATGTTTTACTCAAAAAATAGGCGTTTACCCTCTTTTAATCTCACAACTTTTGCCTTTTTCTACTCTTAATTATGTTTCTACAGTTCTTTAAGGAACTAATCAAAATAACTTAATTAAGTTGTAACACTCAACAAACAAACAAATCAACCCACATAATTTGAGAGAGGAATGCAAAAAAAAAGAAAAATAGATTAGAGAGAAATTTTGTTGAGAATTAAGACAAGAAGAAAAACAAAATCATATGAGAAGAGTTCAAGGGAGCTCGGATTTGAACAAAGATAATTTTTTAATGAGATAGGAAGGTGTAAAAAAAGGTGTTTCAAACCATACAACAGTGTAGGTAGGCAATGAAATTAGATATGAGCAATAATTTCTTAATTTTCTTTTAACACTAAGGGCAAATATTAGTTCTTCCTTTTTTAATTTTGATTTTTTATTTTTTTGAAACTAATTCAGATCCAATGCAATTAACATGAAATTAAATTTTAGACAATAATCAAATGAATATATATATGTATATTTTAAAGATGAATAGAATGAAGAAGAAAATAAACACAATGACAAAATATGGATACACAAACCTGATCTTAGAGTGAAAGATTTGATACCAAATGATGTGAACCTTACTAAGAGTAGTAAGATCTAGCAATCGAAATTGGTAACTTTGTGGTTAACTTGGAATTATGTCATCTTCTTGCATTTTTTTAAGCAAAACATTTTATTGCTCCATTTTCTTCATTAACTATTCTTGAATTTGAGGATTGACTTAATTCTTTAGAGCAACTTGCACTTTTAGCCCATATGCCTTCAATTAGCCCATTTAGAACTTCTTTAATCTTCTTAGCTCTTGCCCGTATGATTAGACCTCCGCTAATGCTCAATGGATCAAATTTTGGTGTTGTACTTTTAACACCCTTTGGATTTTGATCAAGTTAGAACTTGTTATGGTTAATTTTTAATCTAGTTAAGATTTCCTAAATTTCCAATTTGAATAGGATTCCTTATGCTATTAAGGGTACGAATAGAAATAGGATTCATAAAGTCCTAGTTAAAGTAGTATTAGTACTTATTAATTTAATACTTTTTACACAATATAGGATTGTTCTTTTAGGACTTCAAATTTCTTTTCCTTTTAGGATTTAATTCTTAGGGATTTAATGACTAAAAAAAGGCTTTCTCATTGATGTAATTCATGGATCATCAGTATAGATCAAACTAACGATTTTATTCACTTTGTGAGAATTTCTTCTTTGTCCTTAAACAAGTACTTAATTTCATATTCTCAAGGCAACTTGTGGTGTTCAAAATCCTTATAGGCTTGGTTATGATCAATAGAAGATGATTCTAGGGTCATAATTTCTTATGCTCAGGTTTTAGGTGGTTTTTAGCCTAAGGTCCACATTAGAATCACATGTCTAACTAAAGAGGATGATTAGATGGTTCAGGCACAACATGAGCTATTGTTATAGGCTTATAAATATTTTCTAAACACTCTTAGCATATATATTGATAGTTGTTCATTAATGTAGGTTTTAAACTCCTTTATTCATAGGCAAATCTCAGATGATGTTGCTAAACAATTGATTAGACCTTTCAATTCATCATATATGGAGAAATCAATCTTTTATCTCAATCCAAACATGGTCCTAAGTCTTGACAGACTATATTTCTATTTTTTATAAAATTCCTAGCACATATTGAGGACATTTTAGATTTCTTTAACAAAGGAAAAATGATGAGAGAGCTATATAAAGCCCACATCAATCTCATACTGAAGACTCCAAACTTAGCTTCTCTTAAGGACTATAGATCTATCTCCTATTGTAGCACTGTGTACAAAGTCATTTCTATGCTCCTTGTTACAAGGCTTAAGCATGTACTAGTTTATCTCAAGGAGCATTCATTCAAAGGATGTAAATAAGAAATAATATCCTATTTGTTTAGGAACCGCTTAAAAACTATAGCAGGAAACACTCATTTAAGATGAAATTATTAATAATACTTATATTCCCCTATTTTTGCGATAATACCTTATTTCACAGTAGGATTAATGACATTTTATATGTTTTAGGTTTATTTACGTACTTTTGACTGACATTTAAATGTTCATTTTCAAAGTTACGGTGGCAAAAAATGTCGACAAAATTTGGTTTCCTTAAAGATTCATAAGCTAGATCGAAAAGTGCATAGTATATTGGTTAATGCTGAGCCTATACACTTAGTTAAGTGTGCTAAAGGGCTGAGATAAGATTACCTTATCTCCCCTTATTTATTTACTCTTTATATTAAAGCATTAACCGGCATAATTAAACAATATAATTTAGGAGGGAAAATTCAATTTTGTACTAAGTACAAAAAATTTAAGATTCATAATCTTTTATTTATTGATGATCTACTTCTTCTTCGTGGAGCTAATGCAATTTTGGTCTGTTCTTTGATGAACATTTTACATATCTTCAGTTAAGGGAACACTTATACAAGGAAATGATGGATTAGAAATGGTAATTCTACTTGGTTATAGTATGATAATTGGAATGATTTAGGGAATCTTGATTTGATTAATGATATGGTAAATTTGAAAAGTATTGTATTAAACAATGTAAGAATCAATCAACTAGTACAATGTAATCAATAGAGAAGTGATATTGGCGAGCTCTTTTGTAATAGCCGGTTTCTAAAACATACTAATGGTTAGAACCCTAGACCATTGCACATGAGTAATAGCATTGAAATTTAAGAAATGCAATTCATTTACACGCATACCATTAGCATACACACATAAAATATGAATTTGTACATATTACAAGGATAGTATATGCACTCAATTGACATATTCTAGGGTATGAAAGATTTAAAATGAACATGATGTGAATTGTGAATTGTTATGTCTTGAATTTTTGTTTGATTGGTTTCCAATTAGTAATCTGGAATTAGTTGTTATAAATTAAGAGAGTGATGAATTAATATGAACATTTGGACTAAGAAAGATGCCAAGTGGTAAGATAAATTGACATATAAAAATTAGGATTACCAAGCCTATAAATTGAGTGACATTTGGCATAGATTAATGAGTGACATTTGGCATGGGTAATTAATTAAAAATGGATCAATTATTGAGTGAAAAATGAACCAATAACTAGGAGACAAATGGCAGCTTATTAAGTGGGCAAATAGCTTACAAGCCTAAAGACGTATGTCATTGAAAGAGGATGACATCTTGCACCTAGTTGAATTAAGTTCATATAGAAAATGTTTCTGCTGTCTTCATTCTTCTTTTCCACTGAAAATTCTCACACCCCTATAGCTTTGTAATTTTGCTTCAATCCTACTTATTACCACTCCAAAATTGTCACAAAATCCTACATTAAGAAAGCTATAACCTGCTATTTTTTATTCATTATCTTCTTGTTGCTAAAAACCAAGCTATGTCCACCTTGAGTTTTTGATAAGCTTGCATGAATGGAGAGCTAGTTTAACTTGATGTATCGAGTTGGAATTTAAGCTTAACAAGTAAGTAGAAATATGATCTTTAGGCATGGTTTAATAGAATCAAAATGATAATTGAATTGGAATGAAATGTATATGATGTTGACGATGAAGTGTGCTGGAATATGTTGAATACACTTGGATGTTTTTATGTTTGTTCCTTGATGTATAAAAACCATGGGTTATAGGGTATGATATAGATGAATTGGACCGGGACTTGCAGTAGAATGAAGGTGAATTTTTGCTAAAGAAAAATGCTAATGGAGTGTTCTTGAAATGAGAAATAACTAGGACTATATGTATGATAATGAATGATAGTTTCTGTTTTGATATTTGATGCATGAAAGACAATAATTTGTGAGCTGCCAATTGAATAATTTTGAGTTGTTATTGGAGATGAAATTGATGAGGAATTGGAGTATAATTCAGGTCTAATTTAGGTATAATTGATGGACTATTAAGAAGATGTTTTGAGTTTGGTATAAAGATGTAAAAATATGGAAAAAAGATTGAAGGAATTGGACAGAGAACTTTCGGTTCACCCATCCCATGATCATGGGAGCTGCATACACGATCGTGGGAAAGGCCTTGAAGTAAAGAAAATGTTGTTTTGTGTGATTATTGAATGAACTAAGGATAAGTTACTTTACTAAGGTGCATTGGACTTGATTGAGGCTTAAAATGAACCTAATTTGATGTTGGATAAGTTGGTAAAGTGTTTGATAAGTTTAAGTTGTTAATTGACGTTATAATTTAAGGAAAGGATTGTTTAATATCAATGTATCTAAGTTTGGAATTTGTGAGTGTTAAGGGAATGAAGATGTTCTTATGAATACAAATGTGATCCAAACAATATGAATAATGCATTAGGAGTGAATGAATGAGAATTGGGAATTGTGTGAATATATATAATGCTAGAATAGGGTTGATAAATGTATGATTGATGAATTTAGAATAATCAAGTTTGTTTGAGGTGTGAACCTAATTGCAAACTAGTTATATCCAAGTTATGATGTATGAAAGGTTAAGATTATGATTTAAAGATACATACCTAGGAAAGTCAATTGAGCATACATTGAGCATGACACACATATATATGCATGATTTAATATGTATATGATTGATCAACTTAGTAATGAGTAAAGTATGTGTGTATTGCATGATTAAAGAAGTATAAGTTGAACGTTAGCACCCAAAGATTGCTGGATCGTCATAGCAAAGCTTATTTGGAACGTACTGTGAGTTAACTAGATGTTTTCTCCACATGATTGATTTGTTTCTGTTTAAATTTCAGTTATTAAATTGTTATTAATATGGTTGCGATATTTCTATAGTTTGATAGTCTGAGGAGTTTGATATTCGGGATTATATTGGGAGTGCATCCTAATTCAATGTGAATATGGAAAATGTATACTCAACGAAATGTTAAATGCCGGACTTAGATCCAATGAATATGTGAAAATGACTATGCATAATGAATGAAAGTTATTGATGGTACATTTTGTGAATATTACATTGTTATGCATGATTAGATAAAGGAGTTATGACTGGAGTGTCCAGTGTGAAAAAGAGCTTAAAGCTCATAAATGTGCACAAAGAGCCACAAGCTCAATTATTAATGAGCCCGATATTCACAATAGGTACGGGACAATAAATGAAATGAGTTTGGTATTTACAATAGATATGGGATAGTAAATAGGTGCTCGGTCACAACAAAATAAAAGTGAAAGTGGAGTCACATGTGCATTTGCATTTACATACATACATGTATCAATTGAAAGATTGTAATGAATTACTGATTTGTGATGATATGAATGATTGAGATAAATGATCAGATTATTCTGAAATAAGCATATGAAATGTGTGAAGTTCATGATGTATTGTTGAGATGAGGTACATTGTGAATTTGGTTTATATTTGTGATGTTTATGTTCTGATATGAGTGACAACATCAATGATGGTTCACTCACTGAGTTCACAAACTCATCAAAATTGCAACGTTGATTTTTAGGTACAAGGGACACCTAGCTTCTAATGCAAACTTGTAGAAGTCTAGTATTATCAATTTTAGAAAACAAGAATGGCTCAAAGGTCTGGTCAACTAATATCTGAAGAGTTTAGTAGAATGTGTTTATTTACCTGTCTCATTTCATGTAGAACATTTTGTAATAGAATAATAAGCTCTTAGATGTTTTTGGTACTGTAAATATGTGGATTATGTAATGTAAGGCCACAATGTAAGTTATGTTAGTGTATGAAATGGACAAAGTTGATTATTTAACTACTTATGTTCTATACGATGCCATAATAAGTTAATGTGATTGCTCTAACATGCCATTTTCATAGGGTATGTTCTTTCGTGTCCTCTAGACATTCGAGCATATACTCTATGGTAGTGGTGTGTTACATCTTTTCCATAACTAATAGGTGGCCAAACTATAATCTTGATAATACCATAACAGATGTGTTAGTTGAGAAATACGTTTGCAAAGTTTAAAAATAAAAGATCTTATGCAATAGTCAAATCACAAGCTTTATAATAGTATCATTTTAGTAAGCTCTCCCTAAAGCATCATTCACTTTATGGTTAACTATCAAGCTCAAGTTGAGCACAATTAACATATTAAAGGGCACAAGCATTCCTAACCCAAACTGAGTGCACTAGTGAACTTGAAAAAAATCAATCATCTCCCTTTCTAATGCCAAAATATATCAACCATATGGTTAAGAATCTAGTTGTTTATCAATCTTAAATGTTACCTAATAGATTGGATTAATATTATGGAATGGATTGGTCAAAGGCACAAGCTAAGCAAGGAAATTATTTTGATATTTAAGATTAATTTAGGCCATTTTACAAGAAAGGAATCAAAGGATCTTTCAAGGAAAAAAAACCAACACAACATTTTAATCGATCAATAGTTGACTAGATTAGAGAGCTATTATAATGGGGATCAAGACACTGACCGAATGACTCAAGATGATGTTAGCAAATTTTCCCAAGACCCATTGCAAGGAATTGGATGTTCAATGACTATAGCAAGAACAAAACGAATGAAAGAAGCTTTTTAAGGATTAATCATGGAGATGCAAGAAAAGGAGGCTGTTCTTGAAGTTTCTAAGGCATTACAAAGATTAATTACTTATTTTCATGTACAAGAAGTTGGAAAAAACTTAGTACATGGCGAACAAATCTTGGAATCCAAGATACAAGGCTGATCATCACGTGTGGCTCTGAAGGAAGCCCAATTTGTGTAATTAAGATGCAATAAGTAAGTGAGCTAGTTATGTTGATTTAATTAAGCCCAAATTTACCTTATTGTGTGAATAAGGCCTTATTTATACTTGTTCCTTAATAATTTCAACCATATCCACATAAATATGATTTTTTTCCTTAATTTAGGAGGTATCCACATGTAAGGTTGATTTGTATCCTAAAATTAAGGATTTCCTTTCTTAATTAGGTCTTTCCTACTTAGGTATGAACTAGGAATAGGTAAGAAATCCCTTTTCTTATAGGATTAGGATATTATGATCCTATTTAAAAGGCCATATGATGTATTACAAGGATTATCATTATTATCAATAAAAATTGAGGTATTTTCCTGCAAGCTTTGCTTATTCTTTTGTTTCTTAGTGGAATACAAATCTGACTTATCAAGGGAGTGATCAACCTTTTTGGGTCTTAAGATTAGGGTTTTAAGGACTTAGTTTCCTTAAAGTTCTAATTTGATAGTTCAACTTGTTTTTTAGAATTCCGGGCGCACATAACAAATAGATCAAGAGTTCCTAGGATAGGTCGTCTAGTGGGTACATATCATATTCATCACCTCCAATGCTCATCTCAACTGTAGAATTGAAATGGCGGAATGAAAGATTGATAGATAAAAAAGAAGTTATGGACATATGCCACATTGTAATTGCTAAACTAGTATGATTAGTTGCATTATAGAATGAAGTTAGGAACCATATCAAATGGTAATTTAATTGTGTAAGTTGCACTATTCATAACAAGGTATTCATCTTCACATTAAAAGGTTAGGATAACCCTTTCAAACAAACCTCTAATGCTCCATAAAAATACAAAAACAAGTTTTTTAATCTTAAGTTTTGTCTATCACAAAATAAACACTCAGAACCTAAGGTAAATGCACCTATCATTGGGAAATAATATAACAGTGAATAGAGTGTTGACTTACAAGGAAGATGGAATGATCTAGTATACTCTCCAACTACTAACTAGTTAAAGAATATAAATAATTTGATTATTAATGAAATAAAACAAAGAAATAAACCATTAGGAACAAAATAAAACAACTAATTGAATAGAAAATTTAGATATGAATAATTTCTAGATAAGGACTCCCTTTAGCACCATGTCTCAAGTCATGATTCAATAAATTTGAAAGGCTTTAAACATCTATACTTATAGAAATTTATAGAGCATGAAATTGCTCCCTTTTAAGTTTCAACCCCTATTCTTAAGTTGAATAACAAATATCTCTATCTAATCTCCTAAGAACCCATTAAGTTTTTTCAACTATTATTAAAGGTTTGAGCTTAACACTAGAGAATTTATGTAAGCCTTTCTTTAGCACACTATGCAACTTTGACAAGTGCTAATTAGATTACCCTTTTAGTACGATTTTGAGAGAAATTTGACTTATTTTGAATTATTTTTATAGAATTTGGCACTTAATGTGGCATATATTTTGTTTACATCACTTGTTTTAGCTCCCTAGTGAAGAAGGAACGAATTAGGAAAGTTAGAACCAAGTTGAAGAAGTTTTAGAGTAACTTTAGATGAACATGGGTTGAACACAGACCCATATTCAGAACACTGATCAAACATAAAGACATAATTAAACCTATGTAGGCTACTATAGAATTTGGCTTTATCGAAACTTGGCACATAAAAAAGAACGCGTTCTAAACATAAACCCATGTTCATAACCTAACTAGTGTTTTTAATATGAATTCTTGGATGCAAAATATAAAAGATAATAAACAAATATAGGAGCAACATAATACCATGTTGGTATCCCACAATGGTACCATGTCTATATAAATTAGGGTCTTATGTAGTTGTAAAGGAGAAAGAAGGACTAAAATGTATCTATATTGGTCAAAATGTTAACTTTTTCTTTAAATAAAAATGAGATTCAAATGAGGAATTAAAAGAGGGTCATTTGAGAGGACTAAAAGTATCACAAAGGGCTAGACAAGAGCATCTATGTTAGACTCATATTGGTTAAAATTTTAAGGTTTTCTTAAGGTAAAAAAGAGAGTAACAAGGAATTAAGAGAGGGTCATTTGCAAGGACCTGAGTGTCACAAAAGGTCAAAACACAACTTCTAAGTTAAACCTATATTGGCCAAAATTTTAAGGTTTTCTAGATTAAAAAGGAGAGAAAAATGAGGAATTAAAAGAGGGTCTTCTAGGAGGACCAAAGAGTAGTCACAAGGAGCTAGACAATGTTGGAAAATAGCTTAAGTGCTACAAATTCCGTTTGACACAACAAAATATATTTGAAAGTTCTTGGGTTTCATGTTAGGAGCTAACCCTCACCTCAAGGGAGCTTAATTAAGCTCATGTAAGCTATAAGTGGCTTGACATGACTTTTCCTTAGCTCAAGTGTCTAAATTTAGCTTAAAGTGAGCTCATTAAAACTAGTTAATAGCTAGAAAGCTAGGGATAAGCTCAATTGGACTCAATTGAGATTACTGCCGCTCATCGTTGGTTCTTGGGAATTGAAGCTAGCTATAAATGTGTTCACGCTAGTTAAGTTAGAAGAGCTAATTAATGAGCATGAGTTGGAGTCAAAACCTAAAACTTAATAGGCTAAATTGGTGGTGCTAAATGAAGGAATCTAGAGTTCTTGAGTGCATAATGGACACTAGGGTATGGGGAAGATTTATTATGTACCTTGCCTTAGAATGAACATACATGACATCCTTTCACCAAGGTATGTATACTTTGGATGAAAGGATGTGTTGTTTCAGCCAATGGTTGTGACCAGTCGAACAAAAAGGGGTTCTTGTACAAGAATGAATGGTCATGAGTGTACCATCATGACTTTATGTGAAGATACATGACTCTTCACTGAAAGATTTGTCCCTTGGCCAAAAGTCAGATGTTTCACCAAGAGACATGACTCTTGGAAGAGTCACGATGTTTCACCAAGTGACATAACTCTTGGAAGAGTCATAACTCTTCAGAGGCACCTTTGGTGGCCTATAAAAAGAAATTTTGTAGTTCCTTTAAGTCAGTTTTTTTCTTTGGCTGAATACTACACTCGTCTCTCCATCTTTGAGTGGAAAACACTCCCTTCTTTCAAGTCTTCATGCGTTGAAGCACTCTTCCATAAAATAGTTGTTAAGCTTATTAAGAGCATTGTGGGTGAATCATAAGGATTGCTACTTTCACACAAGTTACAACTCTTCTGACCTTAGTGTGTTGTGATGATATGTCTATTTCATCCATTCCAACCATGGTGAGTTGGAGGAGAAGGAGAAGCTATAGTGGATCAACACAAGGGAGTCAAAACATCAAACTTATAAGGAGTTATTCTGTTGTGTTTCAAGTTAGTATATCATCCTACCCTTCTTAGTGACATGCGTAGGATCTTGTATGCTTATGAAATCATGAGATTTTTTGTTTGAGTTATGATCTAAAATCAACAGTGCTTCCATTACTAACTTCACTTGTTTGTTAAGAGGTCCCTCCTTTTATTGGGGAATCATTGTAGGTTTATAATGTTGTAACTAGGTTCCCATTCATAGTGGACTAATGACCACAATGTGTGTTTGAGTTTGGATATTGTCATCCTCTGATTTGGTATGCTGCTTATGGTCACCCCATTTAAACATTCTCCCTATAAGCCTCTCCTATCGTATAGCTCATCTCTTTCACTACGTTTCAGGATGGGGTGAAGTTAGGCATCTCTTTCACCCTAGTATAATCCAAACGTTTAATACCAATAATTGTGGCATCCAAGCATAAATGTTTCCCTATGAAACTAACAAGATGACTATATCCTATGGTTGGGAAGTATTATGGGGACATATGGTGGAAGTTAACCTGAGCTATACATGTTGCTTACTTAGCTTACCTATATCTAGCCTCAATCTCCATTTCTTCAAAAACATGAGCCTATTACTTATATTCCAAGGAACCAAATTCAGAATCTTGTTCGATCCCTACGTAGAGTCAAATTTGAAAACATAGCATCCTTGCTCACTGACAAAAACATATCCTCTAATCGCTCTTGTTTCTAGTTTTTGAATTCCTAGTGGTGCACGAATAGGTAAAATGGACACTTTTATGAAGAAGAAAGCCAATGCTATACACCACCTTGAAGCTCCTACTTATATTGTTTCATGAGGCCTATTCCCTTCTCTATAAGAAGAAACGGGATAAAAATAAGCTCAAGGATAATTATGTTAGGATATGATTGTTTAGCTTAACCAGGGGGCCAGGTGTTTGGGAATGGTTAGTTGAAAGCTTTTATAGAAGGAGACTTGAAATGAGGTTATCAAAGGCAACATAAGTTGCTTAAGGAGCCTAAATTTTTGTTAGGGATAAAACTAGCAAAAGAGGATTGTGCAGGGGGCTTGAAGAATTGAGTTAAGTGGCAAAGGTGTAAAAGAATTGAGGGTAAGTAGTCAAATAGGAGGGTTTATTGGTGGGGTCCATACTAATAATTAGAAGAGATAAGATCATGCCAATGAGGGAGGTAGGGAAGGTTAGATAAAGAGGGGAGAGAGGTGGCTTCAGGGTCTCCAAGTTTAAATTTTCACAGGGATTCAATCAGGGACTTAGGAATGGTGGATCATAGTGGAGGAATCTTGGTTTAGCTTCTTGCAAGTTTGTGTTCCATTCCCTAAACATATCTCATTTCTTATCCTTAAATAATAACTAAAAAATAACAAACAACCCTAACTTAGATTTAACTAAAACCAGAAGAAATTCTGATAGAAACCCAACTAAGGATATGCCAAGGATTCTGCAATATGGTTTAACATATTTTGATGATCCATTACACATTGGTGGAGGTCCAATAACTTGAGCTAAAGCTAAAAAGATGAAGGAAGCTCTTAATGGATTGATTGAGGATGTTTGGGCTAAACAAGCAACAATAGAAGCTGATTTGGGCTTGGAGAGATAAATAAGCCCTATCACCTTAATTCACGCATTAAATAGCCCTAATTAGTTGTTTATTTAGAAGACTATGTTATTTTGATGATTTTAGGAAATCTCTAATTGATGTTTGGTTGGATGTTAATTAATGGAACGGAAGGGAACAGAATGGAACGGAAGGGAACGGTTTATAATAGAATGGAATGTAATATAGTGATACGTTGTTTGGGAAGGATGGAAGGGTTCATAATGTAATG
>JAOTAY010000191.1:37649727-37683777 GCA_025629805.1 Erythroxylum baracoense
TTCCTAATTTCTCCGATTAATCTCTCGTGTACCCATTTTGTATAATTCAACCCGTTATCTGGAAACGGGATGTTACATTTATCCTTATTTGTTAAATATCTCATGTTTAATCATAAAGTTTCTCAAACTTTACAAATTAAGTCTAACTTGATTAAAATATCTTTGCTCTCTTCAACCTGTTCTTTATTCGTAGGATATTTTACATACAATTTTATAATTGATGAGACGAAAAAAATTATAATCCCTTGTTAAAATATTAAGTACATTTTGAGCTCCTTCAGGTCTTCATGCTTTTTATTATTGGAGAAGTATGTTACGTAACTAAATGTAAAATAGAATATTTTGGGAATAGAGTGTATTAACACAGAGTGAAATGAACAAAAAGAGGAGCAACAGCTCTTTGAGTATTCATTAACGTAAGAGAAAACAAAATAACCACTAGTCAAGGAAACTAGGGCTTATCTTATCACATACTAATTACAATGACCA
The DNA here is from genome assembly GCA_025629805.1 of Erythroxylum baracoense. Classification (NCBI taxonomy): domain Eukaryota; kingdom Viridiplantae; phylum Streptophyta; class Magnoliopsida; order Malpighiales; family Erythroxylaceae; genus Erythroxylum; species Erythroxylum baracoense. The sequence continues at coordinate 37,650,217 of JAOTAY010000191.1, forward strand.
ACATAATCCTTAGCAGCCACAGTCACGTGCCTTTTATTGTTGCTGTAATAACTATCTACCTTCTCAATTGTTGCCACCTATCCCTCCATTTTTCGCTGGTAAAGTATTGTATCCATTCTTCTTGGGCTTCCTTCTATAGACTTGCTTAACTGGCGGCTTATCAATACTCCCGGCCAGAAATTTCACCTTGTCCTCAAGGTGAAAATCAGGTAAATGATTTTTGATATCTTGGAACTTCTCCCAAGAGCTTTCATAAGTTGGTAATTCATTCCATTCGATGAGAACATCTCTTGAACCATCAGCTGCAATGCAAGTATCCAAGACCAGTTTTGGAGAAACTTGTAGCTCCATATCATCAGTAAGGCAAGCTAGTAGTGGTTGATGCTTCAATTGATCTCCTACAACTTTCTTTAGTTAGGATACATGAAAAACATAATGGATTTTACCATCAGTTGGTAATTGAAGTTTGTACGCAACTACTCTAATCTTCTTAACAACTTAAGAGGGTCTGTAAAATCAGGGAGAAAGCTTCTGATTAACCCTTCTTGCCAAGCTATGCTGTTTATATGGTTGAAGGCGTAGATAAACCATGTCTCCAATGTCGAAATGAACCTCTCTTTTCTTTGCATCAACCAATTGTTTCATTCTGTTTTGAGCAGCAACCATATTAGTTTTTAATGTATCAAGTATGGCATTTCTTTTCTTTACCAATTGATTCAAATCTTCTATAGAAGAGGGCTCATCTATAAGCCTTAGAAGAGTTGGTGGAGATCTACCATACAAGGCCTAGAATGGAGTCATTTTTGTTGACTCATGATAGGTCGTGTTAAACCAATATTCTACCCAATGAAGCCATTCAGCCTGCTATTTTTGTTTATCACCACAAAAGCAACGTAAATATGTCTCAAGGCATCAATTTACAACCTCAGTTTGGCCGTTCATTTGGGGGTGATAGGCTGAGCTCATCCACAATTTCGTACCTACTAACTTGAATAATTCCTTCCAAATATTGCTTATAAAAATTTGATCTTTATCTGACACAATAGAAACAAGACATCTATGCAAACGAACAACCTCCTTGACAAGAGAACAGGGTTGAAAAATGGACTACGGTTGATTTTTATAATTCCTGCTTCTAGTAACTCACTCACAATCTTCTCAATTTATATTTTTTGGTAATGTGGATACCAGTATGGTCTTATGTTTGGCGGTTAAACCTCATCGCTTAGTTTGATTGTATGGTCTTCAACCCTTGAGAGAGGTAACTTGTTTGGTGACTCAAACAACTTTCTATAAGACTCTAATAAGGTTGAAATCTGCGGTGCTACTACTTGCTTACGCCCACCAACAATAATATCAGTAAACTCCACCTAATATCCCTCTTTCTCTATCAAGAATTCCTTGGTCAATTGCTTTAGTGAAATTATTGATTTAGATAAAGCTGGACTACCCGCTAATGTTATGAGTTTACCCTCTTGGTGATATTGTAAGATCAAAGTCTTAAAATTGATGTTTATATCACCTAACTTCTCCAACCAGTCAACCCCTAAAATAACATCTACACCCTTCAATTCAAATGGCTAAAATTTCTCATAAATTTCGGTCCCCTGTACCTTCAATAATAACCCTCTATAGACCTCTGCTCTCTGAACTCTATAGTCGTCTCTCACTTGAACGACAAATTTCTTAGTCTTATCAACAGTTAACATTAATTCTAGAACAACATCATTATATATAAAGTTATAAGAAGCACCGGAGTCTATAAGTATTGTTACCTCTCTTCCATGGAGTTCACCAACAAGCTTCGTTGTCTTTTTAGATGTGAGTCCAGCCATTCAAAAATTGGACGGCTCGATTTCCGTTACCTCTTCGTTCCTTAATTATAACGATAATACGATCTCATTATTATCTATCACCTCTTCAGTTTCCACCTCCTCATCATCACTTCTCTCCTCTGACGCCATCAATAGTATGCTCAATTGATGATTTTTTGCATTTATGTGTGGGTTCCCAATGATCACCGCATTAGAAACACAGCCCCTTTTCTCTCTGTCGTTGAAATTTCACATCTATCATTTGCCAAAAAGTCTCTTAACGCTTCTCCGGTGATCTGATATGTTGATTTAGGGTTGTATTAATTGGTTTAATGTGAGAATTTGATTGCTCTTGTTTGGGATTAATATGTCATAGTTGGCTTGTTGACATAAGTTGAAATTGTTGGCATAAGTCGTGAGCTGCTATTCCCTACACCATTTCTAAATTGGGCTAACATGATGTTCTTTTCTTCAAATTTCTGGGCTAATATAATAAGTCCCTCAAGATCATTAATGGTAGCTAACCTCAGTTCAGCTTTAATATCTCCTTTAAGCCCATTGATAAAAGCCCCAACCAGACAAGCTTCCTCGACATTCCTCAATGGAGCTGAAATCATTTCGAAGACTGCTCTGTATTCAGCCACACTTTTTTCTTGTTTCAGCGCCATTAATGTTTCATACGCTTTTCCTTGTCCAGGACCTTTAAATCTTTTCAGAACCACCTCCTCAAATTTCTTCCATGTTGAATTTGGATGCCTTCCTTCATACCATTGAAACCAATTAAGTGTTTCATCATCCAAACATACAACGACAACCCCTATTCTATCTTCCATGGCCATCCTGTTGTAACGGAAGTACCTGTCAATACGAAACAACCACTCATGTGGGTCTTTGTCTGTAAAGGTTGGTAACTCCAATTTCCTCATTTGCCTTTCTCCCCACTCAACTTCTTTTTCACTTAGTTTACTCACTTGTTCTCCATTTTTTTCAGCTCTCCCACTACACTCTCCCTCCGAAAGCCCAGCAATGAGTCACCTATGGAGTTTTTAGACTTCGTTCTCTCAAGGTCTCACGTTCCTCTCTTTTTTGAATGATCTCACATATTTGCATCGTTTTCTCTTTTAGAACACCCACATCATCCACTAACTACCCAAAACATTTTCTAGTGTTTCGACTTTCTTCTTCATTCTTGTTTTAACTATACGTTGCCAAGATTCGTGACTCTGATACCTTTGTTACTTATCTGAATGTAAAACATAATATTTTTGGAATATAATGCATTAAAACAAAGTAAAATGAAAAAAAAAGAGAAGCATAAGCTCTTTCAGTATTCATTAACGTAAGAGAAAACAAAATAACCACTAGCCAAGGAGACTAGGGCCTATCCTATCATACACCAATTACAATGACCAACATAATCCTTAGTAGTTATAGTCACGTGCCTTTCATTGCTGCTGTAATAATTAACTGTCTTCTCAGTTGTTGCCACCTGTCCCTCAATTTTTTGCTAGTGAAGTGTTGTGTCCATTCTTCTTAGGCTTCCTTATATAGAATTGCTTAATTGGTGGCCCGTGACCCGACAGGCCGGGAAATAAAAAATGTTCAAAACGACGTCATTTTGAAAATAACCAACAGGCCACGGGCCAGTTTTGACAAAACAATGTCATTTTGAAAATAACCAATGAGCCATGGGCCAAATCAGATGGTCAACTCGTGGCCCGCCCGTGGCTCAGTCAACGCAAACCAAAAGCAAGCCGAGCAGGCCGGGCCACTTTTGACATGCCTAGGGGTTATCAAAGTATCGAGAGGATTTTTTCCAAGGATAGTTCACCTTAGCTGTGGTCTAAGTCAGTGTGAATAGCACGCCTGCTAGGCCAATTTCCTCACTCCAAAGCCTAGTATTAAGAGGACGTAGAATAAATGCCTAATGAATTAAATAAATACACAGGCCTCCGTGCATATCTACCGTTAACTAAGAATACTCACCTTGAATGAGGACATGTAAGGAAGCAATACTTTGGGAGGTAGCCGTCATGACATTGCATGCCAGCCAAAAAGCAAAATCAAGAAACCATGGAGTTCAGCTTAATTCACTGTCCTTTAATGGAAAAATCTAGACTGATTAGCAGCAGTTTGCCCAAATTAATCCATCATATAGTTTATCCACCATTTTTATGAAAGGTTAAAATGCTTGGAACGAGACCATCTTTGGCCATCTCAGTAAGTATATTGAAAACAGCATCCATGTTTCCTTCCTTGTGGTTGATTTCAGCAAATACTTTGGCAAGCTCAGCATCTGAAAGGTTGCAACTCCTCAGCATGCTCTCAATGACCTGATTCAACTCTTCATTCATCCCCTGAGTTAAAAGAGCTTTAAACAAAGCAATAAAAGTCACTGTGTGGGGAACAAACCCAGAGTGAATCATTTCCTTGTAAAGATTATACGATCTCTCAACATTTCCAGCCCGACAGTGGCCATGTATAAGTACATTATAAACTGTTTCATTTGGGTTGTGGTCTTTGTCAATCATTGACTTAAAAACTTGATCTGCCTCATTCATCAGACCTTTCATACAGAATCCCTTCATAAGAGCAACCACACTCTTAAATTCAATATTACTGCAGTTCTCAATCAGTGTATTATACGTGACATTGTTGGGAACAGTATCATCATAGAACAACTTAAGCAGAAGCCTCTTTGCTTCCCTTGTTCGAGCTTGTTTATTAAGTCCATTGATAAGTACACTGTATGTAACAGTATCAGGTAGAATGCCTTTCTGTATCATTTCATTATGTAAATCAAAAGCCCTGTTCAAGTCTCCTTCTTTGCAATAAGCATCTATCAAGGTTGTATAAGTGAACTCATCGGGCAGTAATCCTGTATACAGCATCTCTCTGAAGACATCACAAGCATCAATTAGTCTTCTCTGCTCACAGAGACCACGAATAATTGAAGAATAAGTGATGGCATCTGGCAGGATGCCCTTATGATCCATCTCCCTCTTGAGTTGAAATGCCCTATCCACATCGTGGTTCCGACAACATCCACCTATAATAGTACTATAACTTACAACATCAGGAGTTAATCCTCTCCCATCCATTTTTTGTAACACTTCCGTCGCCTCTTCTATTCTCCCTAGAAGACAATGTCCATTAATAAGGGTATTGTAAGTCACTATTGAAGGCGAGAATCCACTCCCGATCATTTCATTTAGAACCCGGTAAGCCTCATTTAATAATCCCTGCTGTGAAAAGCCATTGATTAATGTCGTGTATGTTCTCTCATTTGGACTAAGTCCTCTAACATGCATCTGATCTAAAAACTCAATCGCTCGGTTCAAATTCCCTGCCTTACACATGCAATCAATCAATGAAGTATATGTGACAACACCAGGTGATAATCCGTTCCTCACCATCTCTGCATGCAGAAAAAGTGCTTGGTGAAGATTACCCTCTTTGCAATAACCATTAATTAGTGTGTTATAAGACACGTCGTCAGGAACATAACCCTTCCTACTCATCTCACCAAGAATTCCACTTGTCTCTTTCATTCTCCCTTCTCTACACAGTCCATTAAGTACTACGTTGAATGTGATTAAATTCGGTTCCAGACCCTTAATCACCATTGACCTAAACAAACCAAAGGCTTCATCGATTCTCCTCAACTTGCAACATGCGTCAATCAGTGTGTTATAAGTAACCACATTAGGCAAACACTCCTTTTCCTCCATTTCCTTAAAAAGTTTGAAACCCATTTCCAAATTCCCAGCCCCGCAAAAACCTCTAATCAAAATATTGTAACTGAAAACATTCAGACAAACCCCACTAGCAAGCATTTCCCTATACAACTCTTGAACACAAATAACCGGTTTTCTGCACCTAATCATCGAATCCAAAATGGCATTATAAGACAAAACACCGGGCATAAATCCATTAAATTTAGCCAAATTAACTATCTTTGTAGCCTTATCAATAAAATGCAAATGGGAATAAGCTTTTACCACCAAATCAAAAACTGCAGAGCTTGAATTGCACAAGTGATACGTCTCTTTGAGGCATTGAAACACAAAACTGCCCGTTTCGTCCACCGTATTCAAGGCCAAGTCTTGGGCTAGGGTCTGTGCAGTTTTATAGAGCTTGAATTTGGTCAGTATGTGAAGGGTTATGCACTTGCAGTGATGATCGAAGAATTGGTGGGCTTGTGCCCACTTGAGAAAATTTAGGGTTAGGGTTTGGTCATGTTGGGTCTTGAGGAGTAAATTGGACGCAGCTGCAGGCGTGAACCGGGAAGATAGGGAATTCAGTTGATAGGGATGGCGCTTGAGAAAAGTTAAGGCTTTGTCTACCAGAGCAGCATCTATGGAGGATGAGGAAAGAGATTGTGAAAGGTAAATTTGTGGTTTTGGGAGGGGCATTTCAGGAAGTAAAGGAATTGTCTAAGAGATGAGTAAATTCAAGAGACAGGGGCGCTCTGCGCTCTAAGATCTCAGCTCTCGAACTCGATGCTTAAATTGATCTCTATGCTTCCGATTACGGTACTCTGTGTTCAAGGGAGGTTTTCCCAACTCATTCTCTATTCCCTTTTCTGACAGGAAATTAGGAATTTAATTAAATAATTAACAAACAAAATCAATATTTTTAAGCTAATCAGGAAGAATATGATATTCTAATTCAATTAAAATTTTTAATTTTTTATAAATTATCCTTCCAAATAATTTTACTTTAGTTAAAATATAATCCTCAAAATTGTAAAACCAAATACTAATATCTAGTTAAACTCAGTCACATTGGTGTTGGTTTACGTACAGCATTTCTTGCTCATCTTTAAGATACAACCATTGCTTGTTATCTTTGGAAAAACACACCGTTACAATCAAATACAAGCTCAGGAGGAGGCATTAGTCTCCCACGGGCAACACGTCACTGGAAACAGAAGGGAAACAAGCACACGTGTTGCTCGGTCTCTCTGCTGCACAAGATACCAAAATAGAACATTTATCTTACCTACCCAAAGCTCATCTTATTCACAAGATTTACTTTAAACCATCAAATAAGTGGAATCCGGTATAAGTGCCAATTGTCAAATGTTGAACAACTTGGCACGAAGAAACTACAATTTTGGCGGCCTCTTTAGGCATAAACAAACTATATAACTTTACAAGGCGAGTGAACTTCATACTCCACATTAAACCAATCATGAGGCCTCAATATCTCTCCCCTCGGAAGTAGCGAGCATGAGCTTTAATCTGGGGAACAGAGGGATGTAGACTTTGAGCTAGTCCTAGCTGGCAATATCTTCAACATGTATTTATGTGCTATTGCATTTGCATGTTGTTTGGCCAAGAAGCATAGAAATATTGGCGTCCTCGAACAAAGATTCTTCGATCCTTCACTGCATTTTAGCCATGCCTCGGCTTGAAATGCCATGCAACAATTTGACAAAACCATGAAAACTTAGCTTTCCATCTGCGTGCCTTATCCAATCATTGAGAACAGAATGTACTGGGATATTGGGGCCAAGACCAAGTTCCTATTAAAAACAACATCTCCAGTAAGTTTCACACAGTGCCATGTCAAGGAGAATAATGTTGCGCTGCTATTGTGTTGTCCAAAAGTGGATCTATTGAAATATATTAAGATGGCCGTTAATCATGCTCCTAATGTCGAGTGTTGAATACAAAATATTAAGGTTTGGTGAAAACTAATAACCAAGGAAAACATACAAAGGAAGGGAAGGATAGAACTCACACCAAAGACTCCTAAGATGTGATTATCTGCAATCAAGCATTACAGACCCAACAATACTACCAATTAGTTTGTCATTCAAAACAATTTACACTGCCAATCTGCCTGCTTTATTTGATCTTGGTCAAGTTTGAAGTTCTTTAAATAAAGCATTTGCAAAATGACATTAGAAAGCTAGTTAAGTAGTCAGCATATCAACTCATGTCATTTCAAGTTTGCCAAAAACAAACATTTCATACTTGAAAACATCACAAATAATACGTTTTTATTTCAATAGATAAGAGAAATCTTGACTTACAGAAGCAAGCTCATCAATAACAATAGCCCTATTTCCATTCTTTTCAAAAAGCTCATATGCACATCGAGCACGCTGTTCCCAGTGTTCAAGTGCCTCCAGTTGATGGACATTTAGTGTAGCTGCACAAAATTCTTCAAAATCCATTCTTCTGTATTCCAGTGGATTCAGCTATCATGAAATAGCAATTAAGATGTGTGTTCATATATAAACACAACAATCGTATAGGCATAGCAAGTCATTAAAGCTACATGGACAGGTGGCAACTTAGTTCATACCGAAGCAAGATAATCAGGGACACGAGAATCCTTCATTGCATCTGTTGCGTTTTTCATCAATGCCTAGATAAAACAATAGAGATGGCATAAGGCTTTATATCACCTAATAATACTAAGCGGGAGAGAAACAAAAAACCAGTGCGAGCAGACAATAACCATCTTATAGTTTTCCAAGCTTATGCTTCCACTTTTATTTGGCTCTAACAGAGCAAATTGCTCCTTCAGATAAAAGAGTTCGTCCATTGTTAGTGTCTTTGATAATGCCTGCATAATAGACACAAGTATAGGAACCTTAGAAGTTCACATAATACATCAAGCAAAAACATCGGTAGTTGTGTTCATCAATGAAATTGAAGTCAAGACCGTTCATGATCTTAAAGGGAATTTTATAACTACAACAGCAATTAACTTCCAATTTTATTGTTGGGAAAGAATAAACAGCATATCGAGAAAATGCAGATCTTCTATCAATAGAAAACGGAAAAGAAATTCTTCCACAACCCCAAGTATCACAAAATGAAAGAGAGCTCATTCCGGTAACAACTTTTAATTTAATTTTTAGGTCATCCTGGATGTATACACACCCTTAAAGCAGCCTTACGAAAGGATGATGAGCGCATATATGCCTTCGTGCTCCTGAATATTAGAATATCAAGAGGAACTTTCACCCCATGGTAATCCCGCAGCCAAGGATGGCCTGTAAATAAAGCAATGCAACTGTTATTTGCAAGGATGTGTGAATACCATGTAGTATATAGGCAAAAGATGCACTCACTTAAAGCCTGAGCAGCTGTCATTCGTTTCCTTGGATCTTTGTTTAATAAGCGTTTGACAAAGTCTTTAGCCTCTGTAGTGAGCAATGGCCAAGGTGCTTCGTCAAAGCTTGGATCAGCTTTCAAGACTGCCCGGAAAATTCCAGACTCAGTTCGTGCCCAAAATGGACGACTACCACACAATAGAATGTATGCAATAACCCCTACACTCCATGCATCAGCTTCTGTGGTATAAGATCTATGTAGGACTTCAGGAGCCACATAGTAGGCACTTCCAACAATATCGTTAAGCCTTTCATCTGAAAACCACCATAGTCATCACCAACTCATCCAAATTCCCAAAAGCAATTAGGATGAAACTCAGGAATCAGGGCTTCAAGTGGATATTGGCTAGGGAGACATACCTGGTCTGACAAAATCTGATAAGCCAAAGTCTATAACCTTCAGATGAGAGTTCTCATCCTTAGAAGTATACAGAAAGTTCTGATCAAACAATCAGAAGTAATTTCAGTTATCAAATTTCCGCAAGTAAAAGAAAAAATATACTGAGCTAGATTCTTTACACTCATTTAAGTCTAAGCCAAAAATATAGTCATCAACTTCGGTTAAAGTAAGTCAAATTAATTATATTCCTTTTTAACTTAAATCAGGAAATTTGAAATGGGGAATTTAACTGCCCACCTCAGGTTTAAGATCCCTGTGCACCACACCCTGTAGATGACAAAAGGCCACAACACTTAGTATCTGCACTAAAACGGCCTTTGCATCATCTTCAGAGTATTTTCCACCCCTAAAGGGATCAAAAGATCTAGTTAGAAGCTATATTAGATCATGCATTAAATTTCACATTGCACTCGCAGGCCCTTAAAAAGAAATCACCTTGAAAGTATTCTATCCAAGAGCTCTCCCCCTTCACACAACCTGAAATGTCCATGTCAATCAACTTTTGGAAGGTCATAGGTCTCAAAAAGCTTACAAGCAAGAGCTAACAGCCTTCCTTTTCATTTACTTATCTATCTATTTATAGCCATAGGCAAAGAGCAAGGATTTAATGCTGTAATGAAGCTTACTCCATCACTATATAGACGTTATCAAAATCTTCAAATGCATCGTAAAACTGCACAAGGTTGTTATGTCCTGCTAAGGCCCGTAATATCTTGACCTCCCTTCTAACATCCTCAACAGCAATAGCTGTTGTCATCTGGCAATAAAGAATAGGGGGGGAAAAAAGGTCATCCATTTGTGGGAGAAGTAAAGGTTGAGCCATGTACTTTTGTAGAGATTAATTATTTCTAAAATAAAAGCAACAACGGACTTTCTTCTGCTAGAGTACCACAATGATTTTCGCACTCCCCTCCCAACCATTTTCTCTAAAAGCTTGAAACCTTCGTCATAAGTGCACCAGCTGACAGATTGTATGAGCAATGAGTTTTTCTCAACAATGAGGCCCCGCTGACAGTCCGTTAATCACAGGTCTCCCTATGCATTAAGTGGTGGCCGTAAAATCTTGAGAGTTATCAAAGCATATCATAAACTAGAAATCTAAATGTGCTGAATATTCCACTCATTTTCAGACAACCCACAGTGAAACTACACATTCTAAGTCAAGATTAGGTTCCAAAATCAAAATATTCCAACTTCCAACAAGTCCCGCCAAAATCCAAATAGAAGCAAAGTACGCCGTACTCAAGTTAAAGTCTTGGCATGCACCAAAAGAAACAATAAACAGATAAGACGATCACCTTTTATGCGTACAACTTTTAAAAGCTCCGATAGCTTCAAAATTACAAATATTATCCAATGAAGAAATATCCAGAATGAAAATATATTCCAAATTCCAACATCCTTAAAATCGCAGAATCTTCTTTCTATCTATTCAAACTATAAGTCCCCGCGGTTTAAAATCAATACCATAAAAGCACAACCTCACAATAAAGAGAAGACAACAAACATCGGAGAGAACATAACAAAGTAAATCTGTAAATCTAAATATGCTTCAAAAGCGTAACGTGCTAAAAACAGAAACTTCAACCGAGAAATAGATAACTCCTGTTAAAAGAAAACAAACTTAAATTGTAGATTAAAAACCAACCTTTGATTTAGGGATGACTTTAACAGCGACTTGTTGGCCTTTATGGTCACCTTTCCTAAACTTGGCAGAACAAGTGTACCCAAAATGGCCTCGACCCACTTCATCGCCAACCTCAAGCCTACTAGTGAACTCTTTAGTGAACCCAAACCGCTTGTCCAACTCCACCTCCTCTTCTTCATCTTCACCTTCCTCCGGAATGGATGAGCTTTTCTTCTTCTGTCGGCGGCGGAGGACAGCGTGGATGTGCTTGGCTGGGGACGGTGGTGGGAAGGGCTTCTTGAAGGCCCTTCGTGGCGTGGCGGCGGAAGGCGAGTTTTTGAAGAGATGGAGAGGGCTGGGAGTGTGGAATGCGAAAAAAGGTGACTTTTTGGGGAGGGTCTGAAGGGGAGAAGAGTGTGGAGACTTTGGGGTTTGGGTTGTGCTAAGATTGTCATTTGGTGTCTTGGTTTGGTCTCTAGGGGCGTATGGGTTTTGTTTGGCTGGTTTTGAGGTGCAAGTTCCCATCTTCTAGGTTGGTTAGGACATTGTGATGAGTTTTAGTAACGGTGATTGTCACGACCTCGGACGGCGGACGGCGGACGGAGGCCGGTGGAGGAAGAGGATTTGACGGGGTATGGCGTGGAAGAGGTGATGGAAGAGCCAGTATGGTGCTGGAGGGGATGTACAAGTGGAATTATCCATTCAACTCTCCCACTTTGCTCTCATATAACTTTGCGTTTTTCGTTCCGTGCAAGTGACGAGATTAGTGGTAATTAGTTACCTCATTTGTATAGAAGTAATGTTTGACTATTGCCAAATGTGAGTTGAGATAGTAAAAACTAGAAGATATAAGAATGCATTTTAGTACTTTGGAAGCATTAAAAACCCAAAGTATGCATTCAATTTATTGCATTTTGTAGGATAAGAAGTACTTCAAAGTTGAAGGTAAAGAAATGTAAATATCCAGTAATGTATAAGTTACAAACCATAGGCAAATTGTATGTGCATGTGTCTTTTTGCATTAAGATTGATGGGTTAAATAAATATTTGTTAACCTACTTGTCTTTGTAGAGAATTAAACCTTTTACTACATATTTATGATGAGATTAAATTTCCAAAGCATCCAAATATAATCATATGTATGCTAACTATCAGAAGTTAATGATCAAGATTCAAACTGAGAGCTTTTAACTTTGACTTCCTCCCAATTTATGTGATGGGTCATGTGACCTACATAAACACGGGATTGTGTTTGAGGGTTTTGAGCCATTGGATTGAATCACATGATTGATTACATGTTATAGATACATGAATTGTTCAGCTGTTTTTTGGGATCCATGAAGCTAAGTGAATGAGACAAGCAAATAACTTGTTAACATTTTCATGGAAACCAATGGCATCCCATGTGCAACCAAACCAATTCCCCATTATAGAATCACCCACTATGTACATGTATATGGACAAGCAAAATCAGCTAAAGATTCTTCCAATCATAGCATGCATTTTTCTAGTCATGGTCAAACCTTTCTGGTTAGCAATACATCGTGGTAATATATTAATTAGTGGGTCGCAATATGTGACGTTGGATAGCATCATTTATAATAATTTTTAGAATTTAAATATGAGTTCAATAGAAATATTTAAAAAGGTTAAATGTAAATCATTCTTATCTCAACTTTTATGTTACTCTTCTTTATAATATTATTTAATCATGATATAATCTTTTTTCTCATATTTGAATTTTTAAAATATATTTATTAAAATAAAAAATTCAAAATAGAAGAATTTAATGTAATTAAACCTATATTTTAAAATATATAAATAGTAAAACATCTTATATTCATTAGTGGTTAAATGTACATAATTTATTCTTTCAAAAGATTATTAGAATAGGTACTGATGGCAAGTTTTGTAAGTGGGTTAGGTGTAGTACGTGAACCTAATGGGGTTTAACAAAATTATATGAAAAGAAAAGCAGGCCTTGAGCGGATAGGTTGGGGGTTTAGGTGATATACTACCGATACGTATCAAAAAGCCTTAAAGTGGATAGGTTGGGGGTTTAGGTGATATACCGATACGTATCAATCTTATTAATTCAGTAACAAATAATGAAGTCATTGTAAGCATAAGCAGAGCACCAAAATCTTATGGAAACCTTGAAAGCTCCGCCTCCTAATCCGATTTTATAAACATCACTGTAAACTTTTGTTCTATAAAATCTTTATCTTGAGAATCTTATGGAAACCTTGAAAGCTCCTTCTCCTAATCCGATTTTATACACATCACATCACTGTAAACTTTTGTTCTATAAAATCTTTATCTTAAGATGTGGCTAAGAAACCACACATGCATGCAAAGTAGCTTGCTTATATCATTGTCAGCTCAGTCTAACGAGAACAGTAGAAATTAAAAATAGTAGCATTTGAATATCAATATGTTTATGTGCAACCAAAATTCAGGTTTCTTTTAATTTTCCTATTAACAGCCGCATAACATAACTATATCTGTAGATGATAAACATTTTTATACATGTTGTATCATTCTCCTAAATCAATAAAAAAGATATATCCTACACGTATTCTCTATGTCTTACCTGTGTTTCTAAGTACATCAGCTTTTCCATAATGTTTGTACAAGATATAGCTTGTCCTTTAGTTATTGTCTTATTTGTAGAGATGATTGGTAGGAATAATTTTTCTAGTCAATTAGACTGGTAGAAGAACTAATTAAAAGGCAGAAGGTAGCACCTGCACCTGCACCTGCTGTTGGTTCTCATTCTTCTTGGGTAATGCTATACGGAACAAATCCTTTCCTTTCTTCTTCGGTTAACTAGTTTTTATACCTCACCTGAAATTTAAATCAATATATAAACAAAATTAAATAATACACGGTTGGAATACCATGACAAAATTAAGAGTATCTCGTTCCAATGCTTATATATATATGTATATATCATTAAACGACCAATTATAACGTACGTGTCAAGTGACCTATAAAATGTAAAATTAAGCACGTATATTATCATTCCTCTCAAAATTAGTTGAACCAGACCAAGTAGTTAGGATATAGATTTTTGTCATCTAATCGTAAATTGTTAAATCACGACTCTGTTTCTCAATAATAATTAATATAGTTTTAATGTATGCCATTTATGTATTTTTACTTGATAATTTCTTATTACGAAAATTAATCCAATATAGTGAAAAACTTTCAAAGAAAACACATATTTTCTGGCTTATATTAATAAGTAAATATTTAAAAAATAAAGACAAAATAGATATTGTTTCTTCTCATATATAGCTCTAAATAAATACATTTATAAAATCAAGATATTATATATATCTTTTGAAATAAGTGATCAAGAGATAAACCAAGATATTTAATAAACCAAGATATTCAATAGGTGCTTAGGTTTTTCTATTTAATATACACTGTTTTATAGAATAAATAGACTACTTTAAGAAGACTATATTTATTAAAAAGTGATTTAGAAATTTGATGGCTATAATTAAATTGATAAATCGAAAAAAAAGACTTTTAAAAGTTTTCCTTTAATTTTTATACATATATAACTAATAACTTTTTTAATTAAATGTAATACTCACTAAAGCAACTTTCACATGTAATTTAGTAAACGTAAAAATTATTCATATATACATGAATGTAGGTACACTATAATTAAATATCATTAATAATGCATCTTTTTCTTTTAGTAGCCTTCAAATTGGTTTTTCTTCTATTACATGAATACTAATACATATACATGTTTCTGTGACTAAAGTAATAGAAATAGCAATATAAATTTTTAAATGACGGAATAAGATGTGAAACAAAAAATAAAAAAGTCAATATTGTGGATAAGTTGATTTTTTTTTCTTTCCGATTTGCTGTATTTATTTGTACATGGACCTTACAAGAACTTTTTGGTTGTCTTAAAGCATGGCAACGAGCTCTATTTATAATGTTTCTAATAATTCTTATATCTTCATACATATAATTTTAGTTACCATTCTAAAGTTTCAAATTTTTTTATATGATTTAGTCCAGTAATTTCTTGTTAAGTTTGATATATTATATTTCTTGATTTTAGTTTCATTTCTTTATAGTAAAGCCTTAGATAAGTAGCATATCGATAATTATTGTAAAAAATATAATAATAAGCATAAGGGGAATTTATTTGATAAAGGTAATAAATTATCCTTATTTTTATTCAATTTTATTAATTAAATATAATGAACATGTTTTATTTATGCAAAATATTAATTTGATATTATGTTCATATGAAGTTTGGTAAAAATTGCCTTTGTATTTAAATTTACAATAAAATTAATCAAACTCAGTAATTTATTAACTAATTTATCTTTTTTAATTTATTGTTGTTTTTTAGGGAGCTATATAAATAAGTAAGATAATTATATCTATGGTTACATGGTTATTTATAATAGTAGAAGAATATCTTTAATTTTTATTTAAAATATTTATGTAAATTATTCAATAATAAAAACATTATATTTAAATAATTTTATTATTTTTAAATTTAAAAGATAATTTAATATTTAAATCTCATCAATTTATTATAAATTATTGATTTTTATTTTGATTATAAGTTTTTAATTTTTAGTTTTAAAGAAATTTGAGTTTAAATTCAAATTAATATAATTATAACAACTCATTATAACATAAAATATTTATTTAATTGAATTCATTTATTTGTGCTCTTCCAAAATGATGGTTTTCATAAGCTCTAATATATTCTTGAAGATAAGGAATTAATAAAAAGAAAGAACAATTGATGTGTGTAATTCGTTGGATCAACGATTCTAAAACAATAAAATTTATAATACCTAAAGCCTCACTAAATTGAGTTTTACCAATTTGGTTTTTGCTCAATTAACTATTAAACTAAAAATATTAGCAATGAAATTTTCTACATCCTTATTAACTAAATGTTAGTACTTATACAAGGATAATGTACATTTTAAATAAGATGCTTCTACTTCATCTTAATTATAAAAATTTTTGGATATAAACATCAATCATCATGAGAAGTTTAAGGCCTAGTTAATGCAGTTCGATTATATATAAGATAAACATAATTCAATCACAACAACAACAATATCAATAATGTTCTTGTAGGAATCCAACTGAGATGCAGGGTTTGGAGAGGTCTAGAAATACATAGTTTTATCCTTAGTTAGTATAGTGGCTATTTTTAATAAATCCACATAAAAAACAATTTTTTAAAAGATGATTGGAAGAAAACAATAGACAAATACATAACATAAATGAAAAAATCAAAATCAAAGTAAAAGAAATAAAAGTAATTATATAATTAAACAAACAAGAAAGAAAACAAACAAGTAAACAAAACAAAGGAGCAATTTAAAAAGAAAAAAAGGAACAAGTGCCACAAACAAAAGTGTTTAAGGTAATGAAAAGACATAAGAATCGAAATAAAAGGTTTAAAAGGAATATAAAAAGGGAATGATCTCTCTATGTAGGGTTCTTTACTTGTATCATATTTTACTAAATTTTCCTATTGAGGATTAAAATCCACAATGAGCTTTAATAATGTCATCTCGTTCCTAATCAGCTCCCTCCACCCCACAGTAAGTTCTAATAATGTCATCTCGCTCCTAATCCTCCTGTTGTCCTTACTCTAGTCTTAACATCTTCATACATATCTATAATAACTTATATAGGCAATAGGAACTCCTTTAGCTTCTAAAAACCTCCATCAGACTTCCCTAGGTACTCTGTCATAAACCTTTCTAAACCAATGAAAATCATAACTAGGTCCCTCTATCTATCCTTATAATAATTCATTAATTACCTAAGAAGATGTATGGATTTTGTTATGAACCTTGTTGATATAAAACCAAATTGGTTCTTTGAGATAGGTGTACCCTTTCTCACATTTTCTCATTCACCCTCTCTCATATCTTTATGATATGACTGAGTAGTTTGATGCTCCTATAGTATTTACAACTTTGTATGTTTTCTTTCTTCTTGTAAAGAGGGATTATTGTGCTAAGTATCTACTTATTTGGCATTATGGCAGAATTGATGATCTCATTAAAAGGTTTGGCTAACTAAGTAAGACCCTTTTTCTTCTAGGCTCTCATCAAGTCTTACTGCCCTTTCACTCTTTATCTTCTTCAAAGCTCCTCTAATTTCTTCTCTCATGATACACCGATAGAAGTGAAGTCACAGTATTGCTCAAAAGTGCTAAAATCACCAAAGGAAATATTTTTATCTCTGTCTTATTAAAAAGCCTATAAAAGTGGCTCTCTCATATTCTCTTAATGTCATTTTCATCTATAAGAACTCTTCTTGCTTTATCCTTTATACAACAAACTTGATTTGAGTCCTTCACTTTATTTTTCTTAGCTCTCACCAACTTAAAAATATTTTCTCCATCTATAGTTTCCAATTGTTGATATAAGTTCTCGTAGGACTCTACTTCTGGCTTATGAGACTATCTTCTTCACCCCTTTCTTTATAAACTTATAACTCTCTCTATTGGATACCCTTTCTTTATCCTGGTTGCTATCTAATAAGGCTTTATAGAAAACCTTTTTGATCTTCACCTTATCTTGGACGTCTTCATTCCACCATAATAACTCGTTCATGTTAACCCTATACCCTTGATAAACACCCAAGATCTCTTAAATGCATTCCTTAAAGGATTTGCTACTCTCTCCCACATCTGATTAGCATCTTCTTATATTTTCTTTACTCTATTTTTAAGGTGCTCCATAATGTCCCCTTTAGATCCACCATCTAATTCTAGTGCATCTCCAAGAACCTCTCTTCTTTCTCCAACCTTTAATTATTAGATCCATGACTAACAATATATGCTAAGTTGATAACCATGTGTTAGGTATTACCTTGCAATTCTTACAACTTGGTCAATCACTTCATATCACAAGGAAGTAGTCAATATGAGACTTTATGGTTATGCTACTAAAAATTACTAAGTACTCCTCTTTTCTGTTAAAGAATGAGTTGGTTACCACCAAATGACAAGCTACCAAAAAGTTTAAAAAAGTAGTCCCACTGTCATTCCTATGTTTGTACTCGAAGCTCCCATAGGCACAAGAATACTCGTTCAAGGTCTCCCCTATATGGCCATTAAAGTCTCCTCCTACAATAAGTTTCTTATTAAGAGTAAATATGCTAAGTCACCTCATCTAAACCTTCCTAAAATTGATGTTTAAATTATTCTTCCAACCTTACTTGGGGTGCATAAGCACGAACCACATTGAAAACAACATCTTTCACTACAATATTTAAAGACAAAATCCTATCATTAATCCTCTTTGCCCAACATGATGTATGAGTGCCTTGATAACCAAGATACCTAAACTATTCCTTTGCCCAAACACCCTGAATACCAAAGTTTGAACCTATTAATCTGTTTCGCTTTAGCCATGTCCACTTTGTCTCTTAGATGTATGTTATATGTATTTTATTTTTAATTCAATCTCCATTAATTATAATGATTTCACTATAAGAGTCCCAATATTTCACAAACTTATCCAAAATTTATCAATATCTTCGATCCTTATAGCCCTAGAACTCACCAAAAGACTAGCCCTAATGCTACCATAAGAAGTCAAAACAATCACTCTTATCATAATATCTAACATAAGCTATATAGACAAGCATAACAAGGCCCTAGACAATGCTAAGACTACATAAGAAAAGTAACAAGGACTAGAGCTTTAAAAAATAAATCCAGGTAAAAGGAATTAGAGGCTCATTAGTACCTACCATGGTGGTTTGGTTATTACTTGATTGGTACTAGTAGTCTTCGGTCTTATAAACTTGTATACCGGTGATAGATATTGGTGATCAAGTCGCCACTATCTACCTCCGACTAAGGTAGTCGATGATTAACTTCACAACAACAACAGCGGGTCCAACTTTGGATTAGTCATCTGTCATTGGCCAAGATAGGAAACCAGTGACTTGCTAACCTAAGAACAAACTTTTTAAGAGTATTTAATTGCTATTCACTAAATTATTTCTAATAACTTGATTTGACGTTATTTATAGAACTTTAATAAAAAAATAAATACAATTAACAAACTCTAACTAATAAGAGTTATAACTAATAAATCATAATTAAAATAAAATAGAAGTTTAATACAAACTTATAATATCCTAATAATACTAATAAAAATCTTTATAATAATTTATTAATAATAATGGTAAACATTATCAAACTTAGGCTTGATATTTCATTTAGGCTTTAAAGTGAGTATTTTCTATCCTAAATCATTCTTTATAGGTTGAAAAGATTTTGACTTTAAAAAATGAGATGAAAGATACGAATCCATTAGAGATGTGTCTAAACGGTGAAGATCTTCCTCTTTATTCTAAGTAGCATCAAAATTAAGATACTACTCCATTGACAAGAAAGCAATGAAAACCACCTTCTTTTGAAGCAAATGGTATTAACTGCTTCCTTATGATGTTGCCAAAAAGGTTCTAAATGTGTAACTTTGCGAATTCCATCCATACAAACACTAGAAGGCAATAAAAGAAGTTCAAACTTCCCTCAGTAAGACATTAAACGATTTATACTAAAAACAAAGATATCGATGTCATTAAGCAAATGTAGAAGATATGCATTAGATCAAAGTTTAATAATGATAGTATGAGGGTTAATGGCTTTAGCACAAAATTTTTTCAAAAAAGTTTTAGAATCCTTTCAAAATAATGCAAACTATAACATGATCACCAATATTAAATTATGCAAACTATTACGCACATCTAGAGCAAGTTTATACTTTTCATTACTTAATAGGCAAAAAGGGCAAAAATAATCATTACATTTACATCTAAATATAAGTTAGACCATAACGTTTTATAATGATCAAATTAAGCCCTATTATTTATAAAACGTTTTAAGTTAAACCCTAAGTAGATAGAAACTCTAATAGATATTTAACTCCATTAGTTATTTGCCACATTATCAATAACATGACATAATATATAATTTTTAAATTTAATTTAGACCCATAGTGCCACATGTGCACCATGTAGCTTTGTGGGACCCAATTATAATTTTTAATTAATTAAATGATTTAATTTTAATTTATCTTAATTAAAATTAATTAAATCAAATCATTATTTTTTAAATGCCTAATTTTTGATATTCCTAACACTAAAATTGAAAATCTTCCCTCCCTCTTCATTGTCCCCTTTTTATCACCATCTGCACTAAAATTCGTGAACCATCCTTTTGACTATTATCAACTTCCTTATTCATGTTGTCTTTTTCTTCATAAGCCATCTTCTTTCTCACTCTTCATCTTCACCTTCTTCTTTCTTCCTATTCATCTCTAATCGTGTTCTGTAGAGTTGCTCGTAGGGATGTTAACAATGAAGCAAATCCAACCCTAAAATTGTTCTAAAATATAAAGGAAATTGCAATTAAGACCTATTTCTTGTTCTATCCTCTACAGAGTTGCTCATAGGAATGTTAACAGCTAGCAGGTTTGAGCATATAGTTTTATAATATGATGCAACTACTGATCAAGTGAATTTATTTGTAGATCCATATTGGATTTCGGTAACTGGTTGTAGGTCTTCATTTTTTGTTCGATATATGTATCAATATCTTTTTTTTTCATTTCCTAAGCTAAGGTATTTCATTCAAATTGTTTTGAGGGTTATTCTGAGAAGAAATTTGAGTGATTAGTATTGCAACAAGTCAAATACCTATCTTAAAATAGGTCATATTAATTTTGAGTGCTCGTGTTCTAATCCTCCTTGATTAAAAGTGAAAAGGTTAAATTTTCATACTAGTGTTAATGTATGATTGATATGTACTTAAATATCAACTGCCCATCCTATATGTATTATAATTTCCTAAAGGACATTTGAACAATTGCGTTTATATTTATGCTATATATAAGATTATTGCTTTTTCCAGCAATATTAAGATATTGTTTCTTATTTAGATGATGATGGAGAAAGATCAGAACATGATGATTCCTTTGCTAGCTCAAGTGAAGAAAGTTCATTACTCTCATTTAAGAGAAAGAGGGGTAAGTGGGATAACTTTGTAAAGAGTCTTTTTGATGTCTGTGAATCAAGACAAATGGTCTGCAAGAAGCTTATCATATAATATATTTTCAACATGTAATCAACCTATAAATATATAATTGTTTAATAATCAACTGGATTTTGATTTATATTTTTTATATAATTAAAAGTATCTTATAGACTCATTAATCCTACAAGATATGTTGCATCTAAGTAGTACGAAAAAGACTTGAGGAAGAAAAGATACACAATTCGTCTAATAATAGGCTAATGATTTTGAAATCCTGATTATTCGTTGATCAAATTAAAGATTTGACCACTTTAACAATATTTACTAAGTAGACAAATGAGCATAAAAGGAGCATGATTTTGGAAAACCTAGCTGCATTGTATTGATGATTTCGTTTACAAAGACTGTTGTATTAAACTTTTCAAACACAATTTATTGTTTTGTAACACAATATATAGGTGATACATATTCTAAACCGTATTCCTATCACCCTTTACACTTAAATATCAAGAACTCTTTCCCTTGGAAATAAAAATGTAACATATCAACTAAAACTATCCAAAATATGAAATAAGGTTGAAATTTTGATTAAAATTAGTCTCTTATTCTTTCCAGAAAGATAAAATCTAGATAACCTTAATTATAGAAGAGATAAATTCGCAAACCCTTTACATTGTTAAATAAACATTAAATTATTATTATCTTATCATAATAAATAGATAAGGAACTATTTAAGTGTATCTATACACAGTAAAGTAACAAAAAAAGGGCTTATGCATGGTAAAAAAAGAATTGTCCCTTTCATTCTTTTAAATTAGTCGATTAAAGTAAAAATGTGGAACGTAGATAATTGGGGCCAGACATATAGCATATGTAGGAAGTCAAGATGTTTTCCAACACCAATTCCATAAAGTTATTGCTTTACCATGCATTCTTTTGACAAATTTCTCAAATTCTATGAAGTTTTGTCTCTCCATCATAAGTGACCTAAGCCTAAGGTAGGTAAAAGAAAAGAAAAGCCTTTTATTTGGATCATTCAAAGGCTTAGTCTTATTCAAAATCTTATTATAAGTGAGCTTGTCACCACTTGAAAGAGCATTTTCAATAGCAATTGGTAGTATATGTCCTATGCAATATTTATCACTTGAACATTTAATAAAATAGTGGAAGAGGCTTTACTTTATGAACTTAACATAGTAAATTTGCAAACTACATATTGTATAGTTTCTTATAAGAAAAGCAATCAAACTTTTAGAAAGATCTTTTCTTTCACAACTTTCCTGACTTGATGGAAATAGTTAGTTTTTTTACTTTCCATATTAATGCCTTTGGATCTATTAACTCCTCCTCTATCTCTACTCACTGCGTATAAGAAAAATAGAAAATTTACACTACTTCATATTTTTTAAGCATTCTAGCAATTACAATATATCCATTGCAATTGCTTATATTATAAAACTTTATAGTTAATTCAACAACATGTCCAACCATCTTGTACCATTGGTGAATGCTTGATAGCTTCTCATTAATTAAAATATAGAAAATCGACTGAATTAAATTGAAAAACAGTTATACAACTAAAAGATTTCAATGAATTTATATAAAATAATTTCATAGGGTGCTTAATCATTCATTTGAAATCATTTGTCTAATTTCATAAGGGAAAAGATAATCTAAATAAATTCAGAGTTGAAGACGTTTGACAAAAAGAAGAAATAGATCTTAGCTGGAATTTCCTTTATATTTTAAAATAATTTTATAGTTGGTTCTACTTCATTGTTAACATCCCTATGAGTAACTCTATAGAGGAAGACTAGCAGTGAAGAGCAAGAAAGAAGATGGTGATGTTGAAGAGTTAGAAAGAAGATGATGTATAAGAAAGAAGACAATGTGAATAGGGAAGTTGCTAACAGTTAAAAGGATGGTCGACGAATGTTGGTGAAAGATAACGATAAGGAGAGAATGGTGAAGAGAGAGGGTAAAATTGCAATTTTAGGGTTAGGAATATGAAAACTTGGGATTGAAAATTAGTGGTTTAGTTCAATTAATTTTAGTTAATATAAATTAAAATTAAAAATAATTTGATTGTTTAATAATTGTAATTAGGTCTTATAGAGCCATGTGGTGCACACGTGAAATTGTGAGCCTAATTTAAATTTAAAAAATTATATATAATTGACAACAAATATTCGTTAGATTTTCTATTTACTTAGGTTTAACTTAAACATTTTCTAAATGATAGGGCTTAACTTGAACACTGTGAAACATTAAGGTCTAACTTGTATTCAGATGCAAAAGTTAAGGTTATTTTTTCCCTCTTTGCCTTACTTAATGCTATCTTTCACCTAATCTCAATATGTAAGTCATGTTTTGGAAATAGTCTCTCTACTAATTAGGGTAAGGCTGCGTATTACTAGACCTCCCTAGATCCAGCATGCCAGCGAGATTTCTACTAGATGTTGTTGTTTCAATATGTAAGTCATATATATATTGTACAAAATTTTGGCAAGCTCAGAAAAATGTATGTGAGGTGGTAAAAGAACAAATTTTAGAGATGGGTGAGGCAAACTCAATTGTAGGCAAAATTAAATAAAAAATGTCTTATTTTCCCCCAACTAAGACCAAACTACAATTATTAATTTTAGTTTACCTTTAGTTTAAAAATGAAAAGAAGATGAAAACTTCAAAATAGTACCAAACAATTTCTAAAGTGTATTTAAAAAATAAGTAACTAATTTAACATCTATATCAAATACAATAGTAGAAGGTAAGCTATGCAATTTTACAATTTCTATTAAAAAATAACTTAGCAACATGTGAGGCATCAATGATTTTGTTATAAGGAATAAATTGTGCTAATTTTGAAATTTTGTCATCCACAAATAAAATAATGTAATTTAACTATATGAGGAAAATTAAGAATAAAATGTATGTTAATATCTCACCAAGGTTGATAAGGAACATGCAAATGAATATATAAACTAATATTTTGTTTCTTCACCTTAGCTAATTGACATGTTCTACTCTATATAAAATTCTAACAACATCCATTTTTGAATGAAGATTGGCAATATCTATCATAAACTTATGTAATAGTTTTATCCCTCCCAGCTAAACCACCACCATGCAACTCCTAAATCATCAAATCTTTAAGTGATATTCATGTATGCACAACTTAATCACTTTAAACAAATACAAATATTTAACAATAAAATCAACATAATCTTGATAGTTACCATTGCTAGCCTTATCATAAATAATAACAAAATTAGGATAAGTAATCTATCAAAACCAATAAAATGAGAACTCATACTTTAAGTGTAACAAGTCTATGACTAAGTACATTAACAACTATACCTTAAAAATTAACATGATGTTTAACCATAAAGTAATACTCATTCAAAAAATTCAAAGCATTTAACATGTCTAAAATTTAAGTTCTTTTGATAATTTTAATATTTCAAAGCTTAGTGGTTAGAGAACAAAACAAACTCATTACACAATAAATAGAACTTCCAAAGTTGTTGCACTATAATGTAAAACTCTTTATCATAGTATGAATACCTCTTCTTTAGCATCGTTAAGTTTCTTATTAATGAATGTTATAATGTGGCCTTTTTTACTCAAATCACCATTAATACCTACATTTGATAAATCATAAATAGCCTAAAAAACATTGGTAAAATTAGGATGTCTTAACATAGATGTTTTAATCATCTTTTCTTTAATATTAATAATTGTCTTTGTAATAATAGGGGACTGTTTAAGCTTATCATCTTTTAAAAAATCAATGGTAAATCCCATAATGAAACTAAATATTTTAATAAATATCCTATAGAAAGAAATAAATTATGAAAAATATATGCCCAGTAACAAATTTAGGTTTAGAACATTGCAATAATTCTCACCTTTTATACCATGTATAAAACACCAAAAATTTTACATGAAAGAATGTGTCTTAAGGTTAGCATAAAGTTTAGCTTCCCTAAGGATGACAAAGACTTGCCTAAAATGATCTAGATACTCTTCTTTATAGTCATTTATAAGCTAAGGTATCTTCAAAATAAATTAGTAAAAACTTATTAAGGAACGACTGAAGAATATGAGTTATGAATTTCATGTTGTTACTGAGCATTATATAAACCAAAAGAAACGAATAACTATTCAAACAAACCATCTTAAGTTTTAAATATAGTTTCTACTCATCTCTTGGTCTAATATAGATTTGGTGGTAACTACTATCCAAATCTATCTTGGAGAACTAACTAGAACCATCTAAAAGATCAAAAATCTCACTAAGAAGAGAAATAGAAAATTTAAACTTGATTGTGATCCTAGTAATAGATTTACTATCCATACACAACCTTTAAGAGCCATCTTTTTTAGGTGTCAATAAGGTCAGTACTATACAAAGACTATGTGTATGTATTAAAAATCCTTTCTCTAAAATTCCCTCAACTTTCCTATTTAATTCCTCACTTTATTGTTGATTTGTCTTATGATGTGGAAGATTAGGCTATTGTGATCATGGAACTAAACTAATTGATGTTGTATATCCCTTAATGGAGGCAATTTACTAATTGCATCATTAGGTGCCACATCAAAAAAATTAACAAGCAAATTTTCACCTTAAAAGAAACATCAACAAGCAAATAATCAAATGAAACCTCTTTTATTACCAACACTAAACACATACTATCTTCAATTCCTTCTCTTTTGAACTCTTTATATTTCAAAACATGTAAATTATTTAGAGGAATCTGAAAGGTGTACTTTTATTGTCTTTAGAATTAGTAAGTCTTAAAATAATGTTTTTTCCTTTAAGCTTAAATAATTATCATCTATACTAAAGTTAACAATATTAGTATAATGTGGTTGGTACTACATAAGCTACATATATGTTTAATAAGCCCTTTGTTTAAAAGCCCCTCAACTTTCCTATTTAATTCCTTAGTCTATTTTGGGTTCATCAAATAATATGAAAGATTAGGAAATTGTGATCATGGAACTAAATCAATTGAATGTTAAATATCCCTCACAAGAGGTAATTTACTAACAGAATCATTAGGCACCATATCAAAAAAATGAACAAGAAAAAAATTTCACCTTAAAAGGAACATCAATAAGTAAATAGTAAGTTGAAACCTCTTTTATTACCAACGCTAATCACATACTAACTTTAATTCCTTCTTTTTAAATTATTTATATTTTTAAATATGCAAAATATGTGGAGGAATTTGAGAAGTGTAATTTTATTGTCTTTAAACTTAGTAGTTTCTTAAAATAATGTTTTTCCTTTATGCTTAAATAAGTATTATCTATACTAACGTTAACAACATTAAGATCATAAAGCCAATAGTGACCTAGCATAATATAACATCTATAGGAAAAACATTATAATTTATGTCATCTTTATAATCCTCCATCTAGTTAGGAACTAGAAATCTTTTTTAGATAAGTAAAGTGATCTTATTCACCTATGCTACCCTAAATGGATATGCATCTTGTTCTACTTTTCGTTTTAACAAATTAATAACACTTTTATAAATCACATTCATTGAACTACCTCCACTTATCACTGGCTTATATTTTCTATCTCCATTTTGAATGAAAGTGTGGAAAATACTAATACAATTCTAATTGTCATGATCTACAATAGTAAACAACATACATCTAACTTACACCATATAATGGATCAAAATTTTGGTCTTCTTCATGCTTTGACCTAATTCAATTTTTAAAGCTGGTGTATATTGAGGAAATTGAGATGCAATATGACCCTTTTAGTGACATTTATGAAAAATAATGAATGTATTACTTACTCTAGACGTATTGGCATAACTAATAGTTTGGACTTAATAAAACTTGACTCTTTTCCAACACCTTGAGATTTAACATTACTATTTAAATACATGTTATATGATCAAATCTAACTTTTTATCTATAAGTATGCAGAGTCAATTATAAATAGCTTACTTAAACTGGAGTGATTCTAAAGTATCAATCTAGAGAACTAGTCACTAATTCTATTAATCTTAGTTAAACAAACAAACTAAATAAAACTAGATTTGATAAGAGATAATTAAACTAATAATATAATGAAAATAATATAAATAAACTAATAAAAAGAAATCAATAAAATGGACATCATAAATTTCAAATTTTACTTGTATGAACTCTTAATTATCGTAAAAAATTGATTATCTAGGTTAAAATAACAACTATCACCTGCAACGTGTATTTTAACCTAACAAAACTCGTTAAACATATGTAATAAATGTAGTTGTTACTAAAGTCTATGATACCATCATTCTCTATCACTAAATTATTTATTCTCTTAGTGCACAAATTCTGCTTCGCCCTTTAATCATTCATACAATTCATAAGAATGAATCTATGGTGGTTAATCATAGATTCAACATTAAGAAAAAATTTAACTAATGAGGTGATTAACATATGTATAAATAATTAAACAAATCCTTACAAACTTCATTTCTAACCTACCTAGGATTTCTAGCTACTAAATATAATAAAAACTAAACATAAATAAATAAATCTTCAATATAAAAGAAAATAATGAGAGAAGATGTCATATGCTCCTTTAATCCTTGCTCAAAGTCTTCCTCCAATGAAAAAATATAAAATATAAAAGAACTAAGCTAGATCTCCTTAAAAAGATTTTATGAAGATTTGTGTAGTCCATTAAAAGCTCCTTAGGTCAACTATAGTACAAGTATATAGATAAAGTTGCAAAAATAAATTTCTAAATAATTTGAACTTAACAAATTACATATCGTTATAAATTACATCTAAGAATTGATGCCAAACTAACTCTAACATTTGTGTCTATCTTATTTTGGAACTCTTAATCTTTGCGAGCCAAGATATAACCGCTTCGTGACACCAAGTTATAATATGTACTAGTTTTGTACTATTTCTCTTTATAACTTTATGACAATTTTGATACTACTATAGGATTAACTCTAACATTAGTCTTTTTCTGCTTCTCAACTTTTAAGACATTTGAGAAAGAAAGGTATATGTTACCTTAGTAAATTTGGTGCTTGTTGCGCTTTACTCCACTAACTTCTCCATTTTTCAATATCTTTGAGTTAGAATTAGTTTTTGAAGTCTACTACAAATTATTTCCATCTTAAATTCCAAATGACCATGAAATCTTATCGAGTGGAGAACTATGGAGAAAGTTGATTGAGGTGTCGAGTCTTACAATTTATATCCCTCAGTTACTGCAAGTGCATGGGTTGTGAATTGTAGTATTTGACAGGTTAATCCTATGAGGAGGGTAAACTAATATAATCCTAGGTTATCTAAAGCTTAGAAATTAATAAAATGAAATTAAAAATGAAACAAGAATATAAACACTGGAATTTGATTGCAGGAATCCAACTCAAGAAATTAACGCAAAACAATAATTGAAATTGAGTAACACAAAGTGTCACTGTAGAAATTAATCAAAAGAAATTACCAAGTTATGAGAGAGGGGATTCTACCTATCATTAATGCTAACCTAGCCAATTATATTTTATTGGGGTGTTAGTTCTAGACTATCATAGGGGGAATTACTAATCATTAACCCTAATTAAATTATGGAATTGGCAATCTCTTAATTAACAAAAGACCTATAATTAAAATTAGATCTAAAGCTCTATACTAAACTACTGGGTCTCACATGGGATCTCTCTCTGCATAAAAATCGACATCATTAACTATATGATTTATTAGATTGCCTAACTCTCGTTAATCCAATCGAATCATTTTTATCTGGCTCACCCTCTTGTTTTGTTACCAAAATATGAAAAAATTGAAGTTAAGCACAACACATAATTAATAAAACACAAAATCGATTATATTAACATTAAATCAAAGTAAAATCCCAAAGGAAGAGTTAGAGCATCATCAACAATCCAAAACCCATCATCATACAATCCATTTCAATCTTATACATTAAATGAACAAAAATGAAATGGAAAGGAAATAGAAATTGGATCGGACATTTCAGGAAGGTAGCAGTGTCAGGAGACTACCTAATCCGAGAAGGAGTAGTGTCAGGACGTGTTTTTTCTTCCTCTTCTTCTTCTTTCTCCCTCTTCTTTTCTCTCTTTCTTGAACTTCCCAAAATTGGTAGAATGTAGAATCTCTCTTAAGGTTACACCATTAAGCTATATAGTATTTCCAATCAGGGTAAGCTAGGGTCTTTTATGGGGTTTGAAAGGTTTGAAAAATCTCTTGAAAACTCAAATTGGGACTACTGTCGACGTATTTGTCACGCAGGCCACGATCGTCTCACTAGTTTTTTTACTTATGTCACAATCGTGGCCTATAACACTATGATCATGGCTCCCAACACTAGCTATGTCATGATCGTGGCATATTCCCCATGATTGTGGCTCCTTGTTCTTACTTCTATCACGATCGTGACATATTAGCCACGATCGTGGCCCTGGGTTATTTCCCGGGTCCTCTCATAATCTCCTCTAACAAACATATCAAGGCACCTTCTAAATATAAAATTGAAGCTCAACATCATGTTCCAACCCACAAAACACTTAAAATACAATATTTAATAACTAACACAATTCTAACCTAAATATGCACTAAACAATCAAATAAACAACTAAACATAATTTAAACTACCTACAAAAATACGATGCAATCTGCACCTATCAACTTCCTCACATTTAAACGTTTGCTTGTCCTCAAGCAAACAAAAACAAACAAACAACCATGTACAACCAAAACATAAAACATGAAAATGCAATAATGAGGCAATAGTATTAGACTTAATGAAAAGAATTTAACTTCGAACACAATCCCTCAAGTTGTTCTAACTTATTAACTTATAAAATATGTGTCTAAGTACCTTAGACTAAATATGTGAATTAATCAAAATTTTAATGTTAAGTCTATTCACCCCTATCACTTGCACACACACATTGATAATTATTTGGTCAAATCACAAATGTAGCTATTCCTAAGTAGGTTTTTATGAAAAATAAAGCTACTAACAAGTTTGGTAAGTTTTTATTTGAAAACATTCTTTTTAGTGATTTTTAAGGACATGAACGTAGTCTTTTTACATGAAGGCAAACATTTGTGATGAATGTTGATCTGGTTACTCAACTAGGTCATATTGTTATTAAGCAGCTTGGTTGGAATGCCATTATAGCCTTTTGACATGAAGGCACACATTTATGATGCTTGTCGATCCAGTTACTTAGCTACATCACATTCTCAACTAGCTACTAGCTTCATTTACAATCCAAAGGCCAGCAGAATAGTTATTTCATTAAAATTTATACACATTGTTTTCTTTCTTACCTTATTTCTTTTGCTAATTTTTCTCATGAAAATATACTAGTAATGTTACTTATTTGATTAACCTAAAATTATAAATGAATATGGTAGCTTCCTAGGCTGAATAGACTAACATCGTATCCTAATTAACCAACATATTTAGCCCTAAGTAACTTAAGTCACTAATTGCATGAGCTAATAGGTCTTAGCAACCTAAACGACTATATTTACGGCTAAATTAATCCTGTTAAAACCTATCTATTGCCACATTCACACATGCAGACCTATACAAACTAACATTCACAATTCAAAATTCACACTCAAAGTAAAAACACACAATCCTACCTATACTTGAGAGAAGGGTACATACAAACATATAAGGTGGGAAATAACATAACATAAAATAATCATGAAAATATAAACAAAACATAAAGACAAAATTAAAAAAAGAAAGGATTAGAACACAAAATCGTCAAGGTGATGGAGATGGAGCTGGTGAAGAAGGTTACTTGTGCTTGACTCTCGCGATTACTACCATATCTCATAATTATTCAAAAAGAGAAAGAGAATTAGTAGTCCAACCATTCCACATCATTAAAAGCTTATTTTAGAATTTAAAACAAACCTAACTACACAGCGATTTAAATCTAACTACATAACATGCTAAGTTATGGTCATTAGTTTAACCTTCATCCTTTAAAACTCAGCCAGGATCAATTATGAATGGCTTGCTTCTACCCATGATGCCTAATTTCAGTTTTGTAGCCTGTAAGTAAGCTATAAATTGTAAATGATCAGAAGAATAATATTGATAAAGTTGAGAAAACCAATTAATTTCAGTAATGTCCTTTTCACTAACCAACTGTCAATAAAATATGGAATAACGAAACTCCCTGAATCTTCTATTAAGTCTAGCAATTTGTTTGGTAAAAGACTGAGCTATTCTTATTCTTCCTTAGTCACCCCCTTTTCTTCTTCTTCTACTTTATGGACAGATACTTTCATAGCTTCTTCAAACTCGATCTCTGTTGACATCTGTTCATCTTCCTTTTGCTCTTTTTAAAGATTCAAATACATTTATTCTCCTAAATCAGTCACCCTCCTTTGAATTCTTTAATACACCATTCATATTGAATGTTACTTGGTCATTACTAATCCAAAAGATAATGTTCTCTACATAGACACCTACTAAAGCTTTTTTGATGTTCAAGTATGGTATACCAAGATCTAATGGATAATATGGGGGGTTTTCATCATTTTCTTCATCCTTTTTCTTCATTTCTTGGTCTTCTACAAGGTGGGGTTCAACTTGATTTCTGGCTGGTTCTTCTAGTTTTACCCCATTCCTAAGTGTGATAGCCTGATATGGCTTTATTGAATTTACTTTCAAGTTGCGTAGATGATTTTCCACACTTCTCTTACAAAACTCCTTGGAAAGCTAGCCTATTTGAACCTCTAAGTTATGAATAGAAGAGGCATGATCTTCTATTACTTGTTCAAACTTCTCTTCCATTCTTTTATGGGTCTCTTCCATGTTTGTGAGCTTGTCCATGATTTTGTCCAGCTTGGAATCCCTTGAATTAGACTCATCTTGATAGAATCCTAATAGGTCTTGATGTCCCATAAGAGTCCTTACATTGTTAGACCTGGGTGGTTTTTCCACACAGGAGTGTACATTTTCATGTAAAGATGATAATTTTCCCTGCTAAATTGTGCCTTATTGAAGTTTGCAAGAGTTCTTTGTTCCCTATAATATATATATCCTCCATAATTGTTCTTTCCATTTCTTCTTAGCATTTAACCTTTTTGATTCCTTATAGTCACCTTATGATGTCCAAAAGATGTGCCTTAGACTTATGCCTAGACTTCCTTCCTTTTTTTTTTTTAATTTCTGAATCCTTAGACTAAAAGCATTAAACTAATCCTACGCCTCCCTAACAATGACGTCGAGTTTTACAATTTATATTCCTCAATTACTGTAAGTGCACCGATCGTGAGTTGTAGTATTTGAAGGGTCGATCTTACGAGGAGGGTAAACTAATCTAATCCTAGGTTATCTAAGGCTTAGAAATTAATAAAATAAAATTAAAATTAAACAAGAATATAAACATGAGAATTTAATTACAGGAATTCAACTCAAGAAATTAACAAAAAATAAGAATTGAAATTGAGCAACACAAAGGGTCAATATGGAAATTAATCAAGAGAAATTATCACTACAAGAAAATCATGAATTAGTGACGGACCTTTTCCGACGGAAACAAAACCATAGCTATTTACCGACGGAAAACAACAGTTCATCGGTAAATACATTGTACTGTTTATATGTCGAGACGGAAATATATTACCATCGGCAATAATGGAGGGAATGAATTTCGCACAAAATCTTCGACGACATATAGCGACGACACAACCTTTATTGTTGGCAAAAATTGCCGGAATGCTTCCCGTAATTTAGTTGCTTCGAAAGTTTACCGACGGCATATATTCCGTCGGTAAGTTATGCTCACTTTCTGCTGTCCACCGATGGAATATCGTCCGTCGGTAAAATTATTTTAAGTTTACTGACGATGTAACTATGATCGTCAGTAATAATTGTATGAAATTTTCCCGCAATTAACTAGCTTCGGGCATTTACTTACGGAATATGTACCGTTGGTAAATGTGGTTTAGCTTCTGTTATATACCAACGTAATGTGTTCCGTCGGTATACATTAAATTATCTTTACCGACCGAAATTTGGTTTCGTCGCAAAATATAGCGGTAACCAGACGCGGTGAAATAATTAGGAAATTTAAATGTCGACAGAATGTATATTCCGTCGGTAAATGTCGACTAGCCCCATTTCTTCTTCTTCTTCTCTCCTCCTGTTCGTCGACCCTTCTGTCTGACCTTTCCTTGCATTTTTTGGCCGTTTTTTGGTTCATTGTGCGTCGTTTAAGGTAAACTCTCTAATAGGTGTATTATTTCTCCAAAAAAACGCATGTTTTTAGTGTTAACCGTGGGTGTTTGGGTGATGAAATTTTACTTGATTATTGTTGTTGTTTGCGATTTTTTAGTGTCATTGTTGGTTGATTTGTTGTTTATATGTGTTATTGTTGGTAAATAATGGAAAAATGCAATTGATTTGTGATTAGATTGAGATTATACATATTGCCTATGAGGTGTTCGATAAAATGCCCTTTATGATGTTTGGAATGT
>JAOTAY010000191.1:37686104-37703006 GCA_025629805.1 Erythroxylum baracoense
TCTCTTTGCTTTGCTGTATTTTAATTGAATTCCCTGCCAACATTTTTATAACTTCTAATTCACTTTGTATTTCTATTCAATTTTATGTGTGAATTTTGGAATGAATATATGTGTTTCTTGTTGACAATGATAATGTTATACTGGTACCATATATGACTGTGATTTTAGTTTTGTTCTTTGTTTAACAGGGGGTTTTGTTCTTTGTTCAACAGGAAAAGTCTATGGGCGTGGCACCTACACCCCGTCAACTATTTCTGCATACTTACACTAAGAAGCACGACGGGGTGACATTCGTCAACGATTGTTGTAGAGAAGTCAATGTATATGAAATTTATGATTTAATATTAATAATGCTTAATAATTATCATTTACTAATATAAAAACATTTCTTTCTGATAGGACCAAATACAGTAAACCATTGAACGGCGGTCTCAGCAATCAGAAAATGTTGATGAGGTTGACACTTACCTTGAAGCAGTATGTGTTAGGCATCGTCGTGGGAGGATATTCAACCTAGGATCATTTGAGAATACTTGTTATTCGCAATCTTTCACGTCTAGTATAGCAGCATCTGCTAGGCGGTCCAATAATAATAAAGTGGAAGTGCTTGAAAGCACAGTGCAGACATTGTCGACTCAGTTACAACAAACGTTGGAGCAGTTGCATCAGTTGCAACAGTCGATGGCAGCGCAACAACATGAATTAGCGATGTATGCTCAGCTCCGTTAGGAGATAGATGAATTGAAGGGTAAGGGTAGCATGTCACCGCACCAACCAAACGATCCACCATCTCCTGATCAGTAGTGTAGTTTTGGTCATTTAGTTATATTACAGATACTTATTATTTACAATGTAACGTTTTTATTATCAATTCAGATATTTTAATTTTTAATCATTAATCAAAATTTCTATTTAACCAAATTAAATGTATATTATAAACATTTAATTATTAAAATTATGCATTAACTATAATTTAAATATAATAACAATATATTTTTTAAAAAAATTTAAGCAATAAATTTACTGATGGAAATAAACGTCCGTCGGTAACTTTCTAAACTACTTACCAACGAAATAGGCTAAATTCTGTTGGTAATTTATAAAATATATCGACGGATGTTAAATTTTGTCAGTAACTGTTCAGCCTATTTAAGGACGGAAAACATGCTACCGTCGATAAATTCGTAAACATTCCGTAGCTAAATTTACCTACGGTTAAAGAACTTACCATCGATAAATTTAGCGTCGGGAAATGTGTAACTATCGACAAATTTACGGATGGAATACTTGTTATGGTCGGTACATTTTTGGTATATTTACCGACGGTTTACCATTTTCTAACGCTAAATTTACCGACGGTAATTTCTTGTACCGTCGGTAAATTTAGCTACGCTCAATTCTCTGACATTTTTATCTGTCAGTACATTCTGTTGGTAAGATGTGATACCGACAAAATATTTGCATTTTCCGTCGGTATTTTCTGTCACAAAATGATAGTTTTCTTGTAGTGTACCAAGTTATGAGAGAGGGGATTCTACCTATCATTAATGCTAACCTAGTCAAATATGTGTTATTCGGGTGTCAATTCTAGACTAGTATAGGGGAAATTACTCTCTATTGAATTATAATCTCATGCCATAAATCATTAACTTTAATTGAATTATGGAATTTGCAATCTCTCAATTAACAAAAGATCCCTAATTAAAATTATATTGGAAGCTCTCTACTAAACTACCAGGTCTCACACGGGATCTCTCCCTGCACAAAAACTGATATGATTAACTACGTAGTCTATTAGATTGCCTAACTCTCGTTAATTCAATTCAATCATTTTTATCCGGATCACTCTCTTTGTATGTTATCAAAATATGCAAAAATTGAAGTTAATCACAACGCCTAATCAATAAAACACAAAATAGACTCTATTAACGTTAAATCAAAGTAAAATCCCGAAGGAAGAGTTAGAACATCGTCAACAATCCAAAACCCATCATCATACAATCCGTTTCAATCTTAAACATTAAATGAACAAAAATGAAATGGAAAGGAAATAAAACTTGGATCAGATAATCCAGGAAGGTAGCAGCGTCGGGAGACCACCTCTTCTTCTTCTCTCTCCCTCTTCTTTACTCTCTCTCTCTTGAGCTTCCCAAAAGTGGCATCATTAAGTCTTATATAGTATTTCCAATTAGCATAACCCTAAGGTCTTTTCTAGGTCCCAAAGGTCCGAAAAATCCCTTAAAAACTTAAGTTGGGATTGTTGTTCGCGTATTTGTTGTACAGGTCATGAACATGGCCCATAATGGGGCGATCGTGACTAGGATGTTTTTTACTTCTGTCATGATCGTGGCCTATAATGCCAAGATTGTGGCTCCCTGCACCAGCTTCTTCACAATTGTGACATATTCCCCATGATTGTGGCTCCTTGCTCTTGCTTTTGTCACGATTGTGGCATATTAGCCATGATCGTGGCCCTAGGTTGTTTCCTGGGTCTTCTCTGAATCTCCTAATTGCTCTTAAACCCTAACAAACACATCAAGGCACCTCATAAATATAAAATTTAAGCTCAACATCATGTTCTAACCCACAAAACACTTAAAACACAAATGTTTACTAACTAACACAATTCTAACTTAAACACGCACTAAACAATGAAATTAATAACTAATCACACACTAAACTACCTATAAAAACATGATGCAATCTACACCTATCAAAAGTTATACAAAATATTTTGTTATCTCTTCAATTTCATCACCTACAAGATAATGAACTAAACATGGAGAAACATAATAAGATCCATATAAATAGAAATTCCAAATATTGAGTAAATCAACCCTAAATAATATGTAAAATATTAAACTATAAATGATAATGGATTAGACTAAATTGGGAGATCATATGTACTAACCTCATTAAATTTCTTAACATCTAAATATTTTTGGAAGGGATCTTTTAGTACTTTTGGTGCAAGTAATTTAACTATGATAAGTCACATCTTTGTAATTTAGCGATATATTTTTTAAGTTTCAATTTCATGGTATCCTACTGAGTGATAAGTAGTGCACCTAAATGAGCTATTTTGGAAAAGCCATTACATTTTACTCGAATTGGTTAATTTCATTATAGTAACTTAAATATGCTAAATATCAATTATGTTACACCAATCAAAATATTCCTCAATTGAAACCAATTAATCAGAAAATATATCACCATCTATAATACCATTAAATTTAAGATATGTAACCTTAACCGATATTGTGATGTCTCTTTTGTGGTGGTTTAAATTGTCTATCATTCCCAACCATCATTTTCATAGAAACCTTTATTTCTAGCCATATTACCATTAACTCTAGTCTAGTAATTTTGATCATCAAGTGGTGGATAATTTACAAGAAGGCTAACAGTCTTAGTATGGTACCTCTTTATTTAAGTTAAGTGGAAGGGTACATGATACAAGCATCTTAGTGGTAGACTAATCAATTAGGTGACCTCCAAAGTTTAAGTTTCCTAGAATTTTGTGCAAGGTATTTGTTAGACTAAGTGAGGTACTAACTTATGATTTTGATAAAAATAAAATATATTGTTATTGATGATTTTAATGTTAGTGATAATAAAAAATTATTTATTTATCATTAGCTTATTCACTCATGTCTATGATTGTTGCTTAACTAAGTAGTGTAAGTAGTATTGGAGAGTAACTCTTTGATAAGGTGGTCTATTAGTTATACATTTTTTAAAGCCTATAACTTCTTCTTGTAATATATAAGATAAAGTTTAGTGGAAAGGATAAATTAGTAAAAGAGCCAATCGAATGAATTGGCCAATCAAAGGATGAAAAATTTGACAAAGTGGAGTATATATGTAATTGAAGTCAAGTAAACTAAGAACAAGAAAGATTGAAGCCTTTCCATACCTAACAAATTATTATAATCTTTCTTGTAAGCTTATTTTGGTTAGTTTAATAGTTTAAAGGCTCAAACATCAAACATCATTTTATTGTGCATAAAATTAATGAATCTTTTTATAATCATGAGAAAATTTGGTTTAACTCTCTTGACGCATCAAAACACTTTTGAGAAACCTAAGAAATGGTTTTAGATCAAGTTTTTATAAAAATAATATGTTTTTATCTTTGAAAGAAC
This sequence comes from Erythroxylum baracoense, assembly GCA_025629805.1. Classification (NCBI taxonomy): domain Eukaryota; kingdom Viridiplantae; phylum Streptophyta; class Magnoliopsida; order Malpighiales; family Erythroxylaceae; genus Erythroxylum; species Erythroxylum baracoense. Next base: position 37,690,250 of record JAOTAY010000191.1, read on the forward strand.
TTAAAAAGTTTTGAATCACTTATTTTTGGATGTTTAGTCAACCTAATTTAACAAGTATTACATATCATCTAGTATTGAATATCACATCACATTTCATCATACCTTATCAAGTACATCAAGTTTCATAAGTATATCAGGTAAACTAACATTTCATATCACAACACATTGTCATTTACTTTTCAACTGTATTTCAAACAATTCAATAATTCATTTTAATTCAATCATATGATACATAGAAGGATGTATATGCAAATGCACATGTGACTCCATTCATTTTTACTTTGTTATGATCGAGCGCTTACTTACTGTCCCATATGACTCATTTCATATATTGTCTCGTACCATTGTAGATATCGGGCTCATTAATAATTGAGCTTGCGGCTCTTTGTGCACATTTCTGAGCTTTAAGCATTTTTTCACACTGGTCACAACTCCTTTATCTGATTATGTATAAAAATGTGATACATCATTCCATATGCCATGTTTCATTACTTTCATTCTCGTGAGCTTCTATCACATGCATCAAATTCATCATATCTAAATCTGACAATTCACATTTAATTGCTCACACATTTCATATTCCTTTCGACATTTCACATTCAATTGTTATCGCATTTCATATTCAGTATACAGATTAGATAGAAACATATATAATTGAGTTTACACATCTAGGTTAACTCACAGTACGCTTCAGATAAGCTATTGATCCAGTAATGTCTGGACGTTGACGATCAACTTGTGTATCCATCTTTATGCAATACATATATATTTTATATATCATTAAGTTATCAATCATATGATTGTTCAGTCATTCATATGTATATATATCATGTTTCAATGCATACTTAATTGACCTTTCGGGTATGTATTAATATACAAAGATCTTAACCATATTTATATACTTTCAGATCATTCAAACTTTATAGCTTGTATACTACCATTTTGTAATTAGGTTTATACCTTAAGTAAGCTTGATTTATTCATTAATTATATATGTTCATATAATTATCTAATTCTCACTCATAATTACTTCATGTTCTCCAATCTTCATTCATTTATATCTAATACACATTACTCATATCCTTTGAATCATATTTGCATTCATAAGAACATCATAATTCATTTAACAACTTATAATTTCCAGATTTCAATACATTGATATCAAGACAATCAATTCCTTAAGTTATGACATCAATTAACAACCCAAACTTATCAAATCCTTAACCAATGAATCAAGCAACAATTTAGGTTCATTTCAAGCCTCAATCAGGAACAAATACACTAATGTAAAGTGACTTATCCTTATGTAGTTCAACAATTACACAAAACAGAAGTTTTTTATTTCAAAGCATTGCCCACGATCATGGAGGACCTTACCATGATCGTGGGATGAGTGAACTGAAAGTTCACCATCCATTTCCTTCAATTTTTCCAGATTCTAACACCTTTATACCAAATTCAAAACACCTTCATTATAGTCTACTAATTATACCTCAATTATACCTTAATTCGTTATCAATTTCATCTCCAATCCTAATTCAAAATCATTCATTTGGCAGCTTATAAACTATTATCTTTCATGCATCAATAATCAAAACATAAACTATCATTCAACCATCATTTTCCAGAACTCATTTCATCAGTAACACTCATGCAATCCATCCCAATTTAATCATCATAAACTTTCTATTACAACATGCCACAAAGATCAATACTTTACTTACTTGTTTAGCTCAAGTTCCTCCTCAATTCATTAAGTTAAATTAGCTCTCCATGCATGCAAGATCATCTCAAGAACAAGATGAAAGTAGGATAGATTTTAGCAACAAGAAGATAACAGGATAGAAGATACAGGTTATAGCTTTCTCGTTGTAGGATTTTGTGACAATTTTGGAGTGGTAATTAACAGAATTGAAGCAAAATTTCAGAGATATGGGAGTGTGAATATTTCGGTGGAGAGGAAGAATGAAGACAGTAAGTACTATCCTTGTAAAAACTTACTTCATTAGATGCTAGGTCTCTTTGGCAATGGAATTTGTCACTAGGCATATAAGCCACTTGCCCTCTAAGATAAGGTGCCATTTGTCACCTAGTTATTAGTCCATTTGTCACTCATTCATTGATGCCATTTGTCAATTAATTACCCATGCCAAATGTCACTCATTTATCTATGCCATTTGTCACTTATTTCATAAGCTTAGTTAACCTAATTTTTCATATGTCAACTTATCTTGCCACTTGACATTTTTTCTAAACTAGATGTACATATTAATACATCAATCTCTCAATTGTAACAATTGAATCCAAGTTACTAATTATAGTCCATCAATTTTTGTCATTAGTAAACCAAAGTACAAGACATTAGAAATGCATATTCATATCATATTCGTTTTAGTTTCATACCTCGAAATATGTCAATTAAGTACAACTTGTCTAACTCACAATTCATGTGTGTATGATAATATTATGCATTTGAATATAATCATAAAATCATGTCATAAATATACTAAATTCATTCTATATGATGCCACTCGTGTGACTCAGTAGTCTAACATTTTAAATCCTTCAACAATTTGAGAGACTGGATACTACAATTAGTTTATTAGTGTAAGTAAGAAAGAGATGTTTTAAGTTGTATATGGTTGTCCTAGAATAACAATTAGGAAAATTTCTTATGATATAAGCAGTAAGAATTTCTATTAATCTGAAACAAGATTTGTAAAGGATTGCTGTTCACTTATGATAAAGCAAGACCACCATAAGGATTCCTCTTCATTTGTGCAAAAGAAAATGTTATATAAAGGCTTCATTTTCATTCATTAAAGGAATTAAATAGTAAATAATTAAATAAAGCTTGGGAATGAATGTAGGTAAAGGGTTATTTGATTGAACTATTATAAATCAATTATATCTTTCCTTCTTTTCTCTTTGTACTATTCTTATATTTATTTTATAACTGTTTTATATGAATTTGTCATAACCATTCATTAGAATAAGAAATTTATTCTTTAATTTTTAAATAGATAAAAACTGAATACACATAACCTACTCCCCTCTCATGTGTCATTAAAGGACTAATAACATATGAAAGGTCTTTAAATCTATTTAGACTCACAATAGGACTATAATTTCCTCCATATCTTGGACCATTTTTGTGTCTTAACATATTCATCAACAAGTTTCATAATTTCATGTTTATCTAAATACTTCAAATTAACTCCAAATTTTAATTTATTTCATTAAAATTTGATTCAAATTGATGCTTTAAAGAAGACTGTCATTGATTTAATTGAGTATACATATAGTTTAAGTTATTTAAAAATGCATAAAATGATGTAATTTGAACTTTATTAACATCATTAAAAGCATCAATCATATTCATTGGACTTTTATTTACATCTTGAGATAATTTTTGTAACCTTAAGTCAAAATTATCAAGTTTATATGTTAGGTCAATTGTGAGGAAGATGTGGTGGTATCAAATTTACTTAGCGTTATGATAAGATATACTTAAAATTCCACCACATAATGAAACTTATTATTTATAATTTGTTGCAACAAACATAGATAAAAAAAACTTAATATGATTATAGTCACAATTTACATTAATCATAAGAACAATTAAAAAACATTTTAAAAAATATATCTTTATGCTCTATCAAAGAACCTAATACTATCAAATAAAATTAATCCAAATTCCTAAACTTTAAAAGAGCTTTAAAAGTAAAGGAAAAGTTACCTTGTTAAAGACCATAAAGGAAAAACTTCAACTGATATAGTAAATTGATGCAGCTAATAAAAGGTCAGAGGTAGTATTCTCCCTTTATAGACAAGAAAATGCAAGCAATAGATAATCGATGATGAGAGATTAGCTGGGAAAAGTTGACTTTTGAGAACTTTTAGGCAATTTTTGGTTAATCCATGGGAAAATTTTAAGTGATTTTTTTATTTTAGGTATTTTAGACTATTTCTATGTGATTTTTGGTTTATGGCTATTTCTAGATTTTTATGGCAATATTATATGTTGTTTTTGGATTTTGTAAAAATATTTTGGGCTGTTTCTGGGTTTTTTGGGGTTGTTTATGAAGTTTCTAACAATATCATGATTCATGGGCTATTTTGAAGTTTTTTGGGCAATATTCAAGATGTCAAAGATGGAAACAAAAAGAACTAAAAATATCAAAACTTGAACTGTGAAAGCAAACAAAGTTGGAGTTTGATATCGAAATTAATGCTTAATAAAACATAGTTCAGTCATGCACATAACAAAAAGTAGACAAAGAATGAAAATTGTAAAAGTATTCAATTGTTATTAATGAAAGAATATGTCAGATGACTTGATAAAATGCTTTACTTATATAGTTCTAATAAGAATCCAAAATATAATTATAAATAATAAATCATACTTAAATTAAAATAGAGTAATAAATTTATAATTAACTTATAATACTAACATAAGTCTTTGTAACAAATGCTAATAATAATAGTAAACAATATTGATCTTAAAAGTTTTGAAGTGAGTCTTTTCTATCCTCCATTATTGACAAGTAATAATTATAGTAATAACTTCTAAAAATCCTCAAATTAGCAAAGCTTTAAAACTTGGTGTCATGTCCTCATTGTCCAAAGTTTACACCATTACTTAAGCCTTAGTAAATATTATAATACATTATTGAAAAACATCAGTGATACTGTATATAATTTGTAAAGGCTTTCTTCTTGTTTTTGTCAATAATGTATATGAACCAATTTTGACACTTCACCTAAAATCTTATATCAAATGCCATGAATTATATCGAATTTATGGCTAAAGTTAGTGTAAGACTTTGTCAACTTACTCTTTTATTCTTTATCTTTCTTTTTATGATATTATAAGAATTAAGCAGAAGTTAAAGAGAGAATAAAATTTAAATTAAGTAGTTTAGTGATATTAAGGTATTGGTTTACACTCTATAGTCAATTAGTTAGTTGTATATCTATGACATATTTAATTAAAGAACTATTTATTTTTAAATATGTTAGTTTAATTAACCAGATTATAAGATTACATTCACATAATAATTATATTTTGAAAAAAATTATAATAACAATGTAAGTATGAGATTCATACTGCATTAATGTATGATTCTTAAATCCTTTTTAGTCATTATTCTAGGGTGAAAAGCGTAACATACAATATGTTTCTTTCTTATGAAAGAAATAGTTTATATCATAGGCTAAAATATAGACATATTTAAACAAAGGATGAGTATTTGTTAAAGAATAAGTTTACTAGACTGACCAACTATAAGAATTTAATATGGAATATTATTTGTATATATATGAAAATGCTAGTTATATATGTGGCTATTTGACTTGAGATCTCTATAAATAGTTATTGCTTTGCTTTGATACTATTTAGATCGTATCATAATCAAAGGCAACTTAATTTGTACATTAGGCGTAGTATGAATTATATGAAAAATAGTTGAAAGATTAATATATGATTCTTCATCCTAAACTAATTAGAATTAAATAGAGTAGAAACTAAATTCATATTCTATATATGTAATTATGATGAAATAATTATATCACACATGAAAATTATATATGAAAATATTAGTCAATATCATTTTGAAATTTCTAATATCTGGATGATCATGATATATTGTTGGACATTAATTTTGATAAATGAATATAAATTATTTAATGTGAGAACTAAAGATAAATTAATCTTAAATATAATTTAAGATTATAGTTTATATTTACTATTAATATAGTTAAGAACCTAATAGGTCATATATAATTAAAGAAGTTAAAATTTTAATATCAAATATCATATATTTGAAAAAAGAGACCAATATTAAATATTAGACTTTAATGTAAATTAATTGATAAATTAAAATTAGTTTTAATTCTATTTAAAATTTAATTGAAATTATAAATATTAAATTACTAGCTAGGAAGCTGTAAACCCTGTTATAAATAGGCCTACATTATATAAGAGTTACATTTTTAATACACTTTCTTTATACCATTTATAGAATTATCTCACTTGAATATTTTTAGAGGTTGAACACATGTGCACATTTTAGTGGTGTATAATTTGCCTGTTTTTAAATCAATTTTAGATGAAAATGATAGAAAAAGAAATTAAATTTTATAAAAAAGAATAATTTATGATTACTGATGATATAAAATTAAAGTAGTCCTCTTTTTCAAAAGGTTGAAAAAATATTTGTTCCGCTGATCATCCGAATGTAAAGTTGATCTCAAAATATAAACTCCAGTTCTCGTTTTGTCCCAAGTTGCAGCCATTAACGAACGGGTATAGAAGACACGTAAACTCAGATTCTTATATGGCTATAATTAGCTCACCAGTCTAGGTCCATCCATGTTACTTTCTCGAGAGCTATCTTTTTCTTAATCGTCTGTTCTTTACCTTTGGCTCCTTAAGACATGTAAACTCAGATTCTTATACGGCTATAATTAGCTCACCAGTCTAGGTCCATCCATATGACTTTCTCGAGAGCTATCTCTTTCTTAATAGTCTGTTCTTTACCTTTGGTTCCTTAGAGGGTCCCCAGAAATGATCCACCCAAAAGAGATTTGACTTTGAGATATCTTCTGCTTCACTCCATCATTGTGTAGCTAAGATCAGTTGCTTTCCTTGTTATCGTTCACTTTGTATGCTTGTGTCAAAGATAGAAAATTGTCAGGACCAATTCACCTCTTTCTTTCTTTAATAATGCTTCTTCCACTTCACTCCAGCTTTATGAAATGACATCTGTTAATCCAATCTGTTCATGCCCTCCATACTGGAGATAGGAAATGTCTGTTGTTCTGTAGTTGTGCTTGAGCATAAATAAATTATCAGGTGGACAGTTTGTATCAAATATGATTACAGTAGTTACAGGCCTAATGTTTGCAAGTTAACAGTATACTGCCATTTGAATATTGTCTATGAATTGAATTTGAAGTTAGTAGGCACAAAAGAGTACTTTGGATCATTAAATAGAGCTTTTAATGGCTAAACTGTCTTATGGAGAAAAACAAAAGCTAGTCAGTGTAAAGTAGGATGTGCCATTACAGTGATGCTGAGGTCCGCAATCATTGTTAAACATGGGAAAAAAACTAGTGCGAAAACACAGTTATCTGTCTGTTCACTATTCCAATCATATACATGGAATGAAAGCTACACTCGAAGTGCTTAAGTTCATAAACAATTTTCACATACTTGTATTTTAGCTTCATATAGAAATGCCTCCACAGTAACGGTGTTTGGCAGGTCTATCTTAATTTCGGTGTTTTTCTAACTTATCTAACATAATATTCACAATATTAGTTTATTTGTTACAGGACTCGAACCTAGAATATGGAAGAAGCCGCATGAAGATGAAACAGGAAAATTAGCCCATATTTAAGACGACTGCCCTGTCCTACTTTTGTTTGGTTGCAGCGTATTTAATTATATCAACTCATAAAGTTGAGGAAAGGGAGAGGTAGTTGCTAGTGGCAGATGTCAATGGCTGGCTAATTATTGAACTCCTCCTTTGAGTAAATGAACTCAATAATGGTAGATTTATACATATGCTACTTGCACTGACGAGCACTGAACGTGGAAATGCAAGCCTCACAATTCAAAATTGTGCAATTGCTGTTAGTACGGAATCATTCATTCCATTTAAGTGATTACTGGGCTCATTCTGATTAGTCCTAAATTTTAGTCCAATGCAGAAGAGGAAAGCCCATAAAACCAAAATTCTTGAATGCATGCATCTTTAGGCCTATTGTAAGTACGGGACAATCACATTTGAGGGTTTGTCATTCTTCATTTATGCACTCGTTAGTCGTTACCTTTTCCTTCTGCCAATATTAGATAAAAAAACTCCTTTTTCTTTTTTCTTTTTTGAAAGAAATAAAGAGAAGAATTTATAAATATAAATGTAGGAGATAAAAAACCTTCTTTCACCTTAAAATAGCCCAAGACAGCCCACAAAAAGACCTCTGGGCCTAAAAGTTGAATCTTTAGAATGATTTGTCGTTAAGATGCAACCTTTTCACAATAAATGCTCACCGTTACGAAAATTACAGATCTTTTGCTGATTAAATCGTACTTTTGGACACCATCTTCATCAACATGGCGGAGACACAAGGAATGGATCAACAGCAGCAGCATAAATTAGACATTCCACAGCTGCATTCACCGTCACAACAGCAACAACCCTCGGCCAAGGAGGATATGATAATCTGCCCGAGAGCTCCAAGCCATTGACCGCTCTCCACACCCTTCACACCAGAGTTGGTTTCTTCTGAAATTTACTGTCTTTGCTTCTATATTTTACTATTAGGTGTTTTATTAGCATGATAATTTAAGTAATAAGTTGTTATTGTTTCTTTAGGTGAGGGATTTAATGACATAATATTATGATAAAATCTAATAACTTTATTTTGCAAGTTATCTTTATAAGGATAAAATTGCTTCTGTTGGTGTGTGATAAGGGCTTCAATATTAGGGGGTGATATATATCCGTGCCTAATCTACACAATCTTTGTCTTTTGCTGTATGTCATGACTCGAGAGGGAGGGTGTATTCTAAGAGGCATAAGAGGCATGGGTATGCTTTCTCCTAGTACATACAATATGCAGTTATGTGTACTTTTTTGTCTACTAATCACAGTTGATCATTCCATTATGCATATTTGCTTAGAATGCTTGGTTCCTTCAAAAGAAGATATGAACATAGACTATATAGAAAAAGCTATAGTATTAGTGTCTGGAGAACCGATGTAAAGCACACTGGCATTGCCCAAAAGAGTCATTCATGTGGATCAATTTCCGTTTGTAAATGTAGAGCAGACTTAATATGTGAATTGTGGGAGAACATTGCAATTCATTTCAGGAACTTCTATATATTTGTGTTATGATTCCATAGGTACCGTTTTATATGTGGGATGTTCACTATCTATGCATCATTAACAAGTGCGACTTGTCATTGGATTGCATAGTTGTAGAGCTCTGAGATTTGAGCTTGTTTCATATTGTTTTTGGAGCAGCTCAATTGACTAATTTGGGACTCCCGTGTTAGAAAAGGTTGCTTTTCATGGTAGTCCTTGACATGTTGTTTTCTAATTTTTTCAAAGGTTACTTTTTTTAATAGGGTGAGCTGAAAAGATAATGGTAAGTATAACTTCTAGATATTCGCACTTTAATCATTTTCTTGAAGATGTATTTAAGTATATCAATTGTAGTAGCATAATCTGTGATAATCCTTGCTATAGCCTACACTTTTATTACGTATTGGTTGATAGTTAGTCTGGTGAATGATGAGTAGAGATTTGCACCATTAAGTATTGATTGCTAGTTTCCATGCAACATATCAAACATTGTTGTCTGTTGGCTTTTGTTGTCTTCCATCCATATCCCAGACCCTGTGTATCAATGAGATTTTTATTGGGTTGTTGTTGTTGTTGTTGTTGTAAGAGGGTCTGTTATAAACCTAATGCAAACATAATGTGTATAGAACATATGCTTATAGAGATGTACTCTGGTGAAAACAACAGAACAAGAAATAGATGCTCCATATTGCTTGGGAAGTGAAACTCCTTCCTTATGGACTGGTTATTGTAATTTCTGGTATATGCTTCAGCATTAGATATCTTAACATAAAGATTTTTCTTTTTCACTTCATCAATGCTTGATCATTTTCATTGTTGAAGATTGAATGGCAAAATGCTTTATTATTTCCTCAGTACATTGATCTTTCCGAGTATGCAACCCTGTGATCTTACTTTATGTGATAGCAAAACAGTAAAGAAAAAAAAATCTCAAGTTGATGGGCATACATACTAAAGTTGTCTACATTTTAATTGTTGCAGTTGACGTTGAAAGGCATGCTAGGGACTTCATGGAGGCTGCCAAAAGGCTTCAACTCTATTTTATTGGTCTACAACGTGAAGGCCAACCTACTGAAGTGGAAATGCTTAAAAAGGTTATAAAATTGCACTGGAAGAGATACTATGTGTTGCTACTTTACTATCTATTATTGTCGTTTAATCTAACGAAATGTTGATGGATGCAACTCTTGTACTTTCACAGAAGATTGCTGCTATGGAAGAAGAATTGAAAAAAATGGATGAGATAGTCAAGAAGCAAGAAAGGTTGATCCAAAAATGGAAGAAGGACTTGACTGACCAACTGGAAAAGCAGAAAAATGAATTGCAGAGGGTGTAGTGAGTAAGCAATAACCCTATTCTAATTGCATGATTGTGGTGCAAATCATTCAAAAGGTACAGTTAGTCTAGATCTTCTTGTTTATGTATACGTTGGAAAGTTTAGATTATTTGCTCATAGTATTAGTTAGGCCTGTATTATCACACAGTTCAATTAATGAAGCATTCCTTCAATCTAAGATGCCTTTGGACCTCTACGTCCTTCATTCTTTGTCTTGTTGTGCAAATCTCATTAAAGAATTTCTATAGGCATTGCTATGCTTTAGTTGATAAACGAATTGAAGTAACTTCGTAAGAGTACTAAGTAGATTTTGTTTACCAGTATAGAGCATAAGCTAAAGAGCTGGACGGGAAAGTTCCGTAAGCATATGAATTCGTTCATAGTCTCAGAAGATTTGTTAGAACTTCCTCTATAGATGTTTCTGTAAGTCCCATTACAAGAAGGTAAGGCAAAAGTTTAAGAGTAGGCCTTCTGCTAAACATTATTGGCCAAGTGACAATTACATTCAATCTACCGCTTTCCTCTGATTTAAATTTGTAACATCAGAATTGTGTACCATAAAAGAGGGGTAGAAAGTTCATAAATCAGAAAAGTAAAACACGAAGAGACGTTATTGGAATTGGCTGACGAGTGATAAAGACAACCGTATGCAGTATAGGTGGAAAGGTAAGTGTTTCCCTGTGGCTGTTAGTAGTGTCAGAGACGAAGCATTGGCATGACAAAGAACTTCATGGTGCCATTATTACAATGGGATCCATTGCTTGCACCACAAGCGAAGTAGTAGGGCTGGAACTTGTTAAGAACGAAGTGGAACCCATCTCCAGACCCTTGTGTGGTGTTAGCAATCATCTTGCCTCTACTCATGTCGCATCTCATGAAGCTCCATAGGTTGGGTAGAACGTAGACGCTATGAGGTTGTGTGTTGTTCTCGCTTGGTGGATCATACTTAAACACTGCAACACACGATCAACCCATCAGCGTTTTTTCTTTTTCTTTTTTCCAATGAAATGAAGGTTTTCGGGAAGGATGCCGCAATAGAGACATAATAATAATACAAAGAATGTTACAGGAGCAGCCTCACCTAGAGTATCGTTTAGATAGAAAGGACCGTTGTTTAAGGCCCATTCAAAGTAATTGATGCCGAACTGCCAGTTGTTGGACCCACCAACAACGATCTTCCTGGGAGGGTCGTCGTACTTTGGTCGGTTAATGCCATGTCTGTCGCCCCCGTCACTGTGGTTAAAGCCGTACTGCCCCTGTGGGTTAGCCACGCTAGTGGTCATCAAGGAAGCACCAAGCACCAAAACCATAATGTGTGCATAGGTTAAGCCCATTTTTCCTGTCCACAAGAACTTGCAGAGTAATATAGCAATTAAGATGTTAAAATCTATCGGGTTGATAACTTGACATTGAGCAGGCGAGTTGATATTATGTATATATAGGCAAGTTAATGGGGAAAAATAACAGTGCAAAGTAGAGGAAAATGGCCTTTTTTGTTTCTTGACTTGGTTTGGTGTGTAACGGAAAATGATTTTAAGTCCTCCACTACTCGAATCCTTATTCTTCCATTGTTCTCCTTTTAATTACGTTAAACTTGCCTGCCTACTGCATTAAATCTAATCTAATTGACTAGTTGAAAGAAAGAAACGTGATTATTGGAAAGAAGATTTGGGTTAAGACCATAAAGTCTAATTCCCATTCAATTTGCTGGTGGAATATTTTTTAAAAAAAAAGAAAAGATGGGAGATTCGCAATTAATAGTATTGGAAATGATCCCCTAAACGCAGAAGGGCCAACAATATAAACTGCGCAAATCTCCTGTTTTTTCTTGTCCAAGTTGGAAATACACGAACCAAATGAAGTCTACCTTTATAAATTAAGGTGGGCGGCAGAAATAATAATGCACTTGTAACGAACGTCCTCTTGACAGAAGTTGATTAAGATGAGAAAGTTTAAAAGCTGACTACTGTCATATGCCTGCGAACACCACGTACCTCATACGCTTGCATGATGTAACAATGTCTATTACATTACTATAGTGCAACGAGGATTTATCTTATGTTCTTAACTAGTTTTCTTTGGGCTAGGGATTTAATTGGACTAGAAAAGTAACCAAGGCCTATTGGGTTGACCTACTTGCAGCTTTGTTCTATCCTTAACGGGAATCGAAAAGGAATGTCAAACAAAAAAATTGAGGGTGTGCTTGTTTAGTAGGTATGAAAAAAGAGGAATATGTATGAAGTGAAAGATTGAGTTTGGTAAGGGGATATGATTATATAGTTATTATTTTGATTATCTATTTTTGGGTAATACCCCATTCCTCTCCTAATCTAGAGGAATGAGTATCATTGTTATAGAGGAATGAGTTAATTGATTACACTATAATTAATTAAAATATTATTAATTAATTAAAATATTATTAATAATTAATTAAATACAATACAATTAATTAAAATATAATTTATTCATTAATTAAAATATTATAATTAATTAATTAATTACAATATAATTAATTAAAATATTATTAATAATTAATTAACTACAA
>JAOTAY010000191.1:37732836-37755879 GCA_025629805.1 Erythroxylum baracoense
TAATTAAAATATTCATGGGGAGGGGTTTTCTTGTAAATTTATGTGTGTGTTTTGTTTCTGTCTCCGTCTCCGTTTTCCTGTCCTCTGGTTTTGGAAGGAATAAAAATTTTATAATTAAAATTATAACCATTATAATTTTATAACAATAATGGTTATACAATAGGACATCTCTGTAGCTTTGATATGTATGTCAACAGAAAATGTTCCTTGAAAGTCCTTTGCACTTCTGGTTCTTACGTCAAGATCAATGAAATACATTGATGCCTATTATTGTCCAGCAGGAGACAAGAGAACAAGGAAATACATAGAAGAGAACAACTCAAGAATGAAAACCCACCAAAGAACAAGTCAAGTGGCCCCCAAGTTGATAATGTCCAGATAATATTTTATCAAATTAGGGTGCTTGCAACTTGCAACCAATTAGAGAAGCTTTCTATTGAGGCATGACTCATGCATAGTTACTAATTTTCTTCTTTGTAAATGGAGCTATCACTTGGTTGCCCACCAATAAATTTATGGTCTTGTGTCTTGTTTGTATGCTGCAAACTTTGCGGATGATTTGGGATTGACAAGGTAATTGAAAGCGCCAAGCTTTTAATTAAAAGAATGTTTTAGTTATATAGTAAGTATGGCATTTGAAAACTAACATACGGCTTATTTTTTAGCATGCATTCGCACGTCAACTTGTGATGAAAATGATTGATTGCTGATTTTCCCCTTGCTGATCAATGTTGTAATCCCATTTTGGTTGAATATGTTCATCTATCTTACATGGGAGTACGATCCTACTATTATTCAAGCATAAGAAAGATGGGATCAGATCTTCCATATTAATTATGATGTTTTTATTTATGTAAATATATGAATAAAATTTAATAAAATAAATATAACAAAAATTTGATAGGAGGGAGACGAGGCTGCAGTTATAATGCAAACCTTCCCCTGGGACCTCAAATCTGATACAGAAACCCATCGGCTGTAATGGTTTATCTAAATTGAAAGCCTCTTTCACCACAGTCTAACGTAAGCCCATACCTGTTCTTTGATGAGCATGTAATGGTTATGATGAATGGGCCTGGCCTAGGCCTTCTTATCAGTTTAAGCTCGCAGCCGAACCTATGAAGTTAAGATTTTTAAAGTACAAATGATTGGACTAGGCCATCTTCCAAAAGATCGACTGTCGCAAAAAGGTTGATTAGACAAGGGATTTACAGTACATAAGCTGTACCATAGGCACATTATCATTGTCCCACTAACATACTTCTGATGCTTTATTCACGCAAAAGCTGACCAACCCACATGTCCTTCCCAAAATATAACCGTAATTTGCTTCAACGCCACCCAACCCGGTGTAAATAAATTGGTTTTGACGTTTCATGGCCACCAGAAGATAACATTATACTTATAACGTTATACTTGATTTTAAGTGTCATTTCAATTTAGTTATTATTTTTATTAATCTACATGACTCATGTGATGAAATCCTAAACTATTTTTTATAATATTTATTTTTTTAAAAATGTTGAACTATTAAAAATTTTGATGTATTTAATCCTTTAAATTTATTTTGTAAATTTTCTTGTACTCAATATAAGCTCTTGGGTTAATACATAGTTCGTTAGGTTGCATAAGAACAAATAATTTTTTGCAAAACAAGCAAATGAAATATAATGTAATAGTACAAAGCCTTATAGTCAAACTTGAATGGCTCAAGTTCAAATTCCAGCAAAATTAAAAACCAAATGTCTTAGTGCAATCATCACTTATGTCATAGTTTCAACTTTTTGTATCCTTAATTTAAAATTAATTTGAGTTAAATTTATTATTGTTTAAAAGTTTATTGGGAGGTAATTATATATAATATGACTATATTAAAGCTTATAGAAAACTTGATTCTTAATAAAAAAAGTTGACTAACTAGTATACACAGTGGAGGGTCTTACATAAAGGGATCATTTCTATTCATAAAGAGGTCTTTGTTTTTCATACACCTTTTAAACTTTTTTCTTCCTTTTTCTTCGTTTCTTATATCTTGTAATTACCTTGAATATCTTTGTTAATAGTATTTGACCTTTAGTTTAGTTTTATATTTTTTTTAAATTGCACATTTGTTTTATTTATTTGCTTATTTTCTGCTTTTTATATACTCAATTTAATATTTATTTTAGTTTTAAATTTTAAATTTATTTATTTATGCAATTATTTATTTACATATTTGTTTATTTTTTCTCCTCCTTAAATCATTTTCAATATTTTTTCTTTCTTTTCTGTGGATCTATCGAAAACAATCTCTCTAATAGTTAGAGGTAAGACTAGAAACTACTAAACTTCCCCTGACTCTGTGTCTCAGTAAGATTTATAATAAAACGTTGTTGCTATTATTGTTGTTAAAAGTTTATTACTGGGATTAGTCCAATAAACGTTATTTATTACAATAAGAAAATAAAGGAGGATTTGGAATGCTAAAGCTATGTTGTCAAATATTTTTGACACTTATGATTAATGTTTATTGCATATGGTGAAGAAAAGGAAAAGAAAAATAGGTATTAACTTGGCCCCATTTATTAACAAAAAAATGGTAAATTCAAATGTTAAAGATCAAACACAATATTACAAAAAGAAAAAAATCTTTTTATCTTAAAAGTGAAATAAAGAAACAAAAAAAAGATATCTACGAGCGACTGTAGTTAATCATTGGTAATCATAAATAATATAAAATGATAAAAATATTACATTATAAGATAATATAATAATAGGTTAGAACTACTAGCTTGAATAATAAGTGTAAGCATTGAGGTCCTAATCTATATATGTCTCTTTTTAAATGTAATTTACAACTTAAAACTGTTAGAAATAGTTGCTTAATTTTTAAATTGTCCGTGTTAGGAGAATTTTGATACTTAGTGGTTTCAATTTTACCTGGTCTGTACGAGGTAGTGATTGTAGCTCCTAATTTTAGGAGGTAATGGCTGCATTTCTTAATTTCAAGAGTTGGCAGCTTCAGTTTTTGATTTCAATCATTTATCCATTCGTTTTGACTTTATAAATATAACACTTTCTTGTAAAAATTATGTCAGATTTCTTTATTAATAAAAAAGATTAGTTCTCTCTGTCTTTTTTTGCTTTCTTACCTTTATTAATAATGGTATCAAAGCTGGTTAGAAGAGTGATGTAGTAGTACCTTAATTTAATTTTCTTCTGTAATAACAAATCAATGGCAAGAGAGAATTTTGTTCAACCAACTATTCCTCGCTTTAATGGTCAGTATGATTATTAGAGCATATCGATGAAGAACTTCTTAAGGTTCAAAAAGTACTAATAGGTTATTAGATTTGGAATATTAAAGCTAGTAGCTAGAGTAACACTATTAGAGACATAAAAATTGAGGTAGAAGCATTAAATGTGAAGGACATTAAGGCTAAGAATTATCTCTTTCAATCCATTGATTGAGAAACCCATAGACAATTCCTAGTATGGGATTCCATAAAGAAAAAGTATCAAAGGAATGCAAAAGCAAAATGGGTACAATTTCAAGGTCGAAGAATTGAGTTTGAGACTTTGCAGATGAAATAAGGTGAGTCAGTTATAGAGTTTTCTGCAAGAATAATGATGATCGCCAACAAGATGAGGATCCATAGAGAGAAAATGGAGGACGACACCATTATTGAGAAGATTTTCAAATAAATGACATCAAAATTTAATTTTGTTATATATTCTATTTCTATAAAGGAATCAAAAGATATTAAAACTTTTCAATTGATGAGTTACAGAGCTCTTTGATGATTCATGAACAAAAGATTAACCAATAAGAGAAAAAGGAGTAAAGCATTGAAATCCTCAAGCCTTAATAAAAAATAAATCAACACCAAAAGGAGATAAATGAGGAGGCAAAGGTAGAGATAAAGGAAAAGGAAATAGTGATCGTGAGAACTAGTCATAATATCACATGCACCAAGAAAATTATCTCAAGGAAGAGGAAATGGATGAGGAGTCCATCACAAAACAATTTATAGACCAAAGTTATTAGATAAGCCAAACATGGTATGGCCATTAGTGATCAGAATATCAAGGTATTTTGAATAGGCAAAACAGAAAAAGAACAAACTTTGTAGAAAAAGAAGAAGAAGAAGTATCACTTCCATGGTGTCTTATAAGAATGAAGAAACTCAACTAAATATGTGGTATTTAGATTCTGGCTGCAACAATCATATACGTGTAGATAAGAAAACATCTCTGAATTAGATGAATCTTTTTGTAACACTATCAAGTTTGACAACAACTCTATAGTATCGGTCATGGGAAAGGGAAGAATCACCATCCATACCATAGAAAATTCCACTTACACTATTTCTAATGTCCCTTTTGTTCCATAATTGCCGAATAATTTACTAAGCGTGAGACAACTACAAGAGAATGGGTTGATGATTTTAGTCAAAAAAACTTAGGTATAATTTTTTGTAGGAAAATTTCAGAAGCTTTCAGAAGCTATAAATTGACAAATATGTAGCTCAATCAATATTCTTGCAGATTATGATGGAGCATATAACTCTCAAGGGTTTTTAAAATTTTATGAATCTAGGATTAAGAAGTAACTTACAACAACCTACATGCTTCAACAAAATGGAGTATGTGAGCAAAAAATTACACTATTTTGAATATGGTGTGAAGTCTTTTGATAAGGAGTAGCATTATAAAAACATTGCAGCCTGATGTAGTAAATTAGATCATTCATATTTTGAATAGAAGTCCCACACTTTTTCTTCAAAATATGAAACTTAAGGAAATATGAAGCGGATGAAAAATTGCTATAGATCATTTTAGAATTTTTAAGTGTGTAGCTTATGCTTATATTTCCAGATCAAAAGAGGACAAAGTTAGATGATAAAGGATAAAATTGCATATTTCTTGGTGTTAGTGATCAATAAGAAACCCATAAGCTATATAACCCTAACATTAAGAAAATCATTATTAGTCGAGATGTTTTCTTTGATGAAGAGAAATTTTTGAAGTGGAACAATGATATTGTTTGATAATAAATTCTTGTCAATTTTGATGGAGATAATGAAGATGAAAATCAATAATAAAAAAAATGAAAAACAACCAATTCTAGTAGCCACACAAGAAAAGGAGTGACCTTAACGTGTTAAAAGAAGATATGTGTGGATGAATGATTATAAGGTAATTGGAAATGACCAATTTGAGGATCCATTTACACATTTTGCTTTATTTTCATATTGTGATCCTATCACTTTTAAAGCAGCTATCAAAGAAGCAAAATGGTAGAAGGTAGTAGATGAGGAAATTTCAACAATTGAAAGAAACAACCTATGAGAGTTGACTGATCTTCTAGAAGGGCACAAAAAATTGTTGTTAAGTGGGTATATAGGGCAAAATTAAAAGAGAATGGAGAAGTTGATGAATATAAGGCACGCTTAGTAGCCAAAGGCTATAAACATGAGTTTAGGGGTAGATTATAGAGAATTCTTTGCTCCAATCATGGTTGATCTTCCAATTAGACGTGAAATCGACATACTTGCATGGATGACCTTTAAGAACATGTATTTGTCTATCAACCTCCTACTGAAGCTTAAAAGTGAAAGTAAGGTGCGTAAACTCAAAAGGGCATTCTATAGATTAAAACAAGCTCTACACACTTGGTATAGTTGTATTGAAGCCTATTTTTTGAAAGAAGGTTTTCAAAAATATCCATATGAATACATAATCTTTGTTAAGATAGGAAAAGGAGGAAAGATGCTTATTTTTTGCTTGTTAATGATTTAATTTACACTAGAAATGATACTGCTATGAATGAAAAATTAAAGCAATTTATGATCTTGACTTTGACATTTTGATCTTAGAAGGATGCATTATTTTCTTAGTGATAAAGTGGTACAATTTCCATTTGGAATCTTTATTTTCTAAAAGAAGTATGTTCAACATATTTTAGACAAGTTCCAAATGATGAATTGTAATTTGGTTAGCACACTAGTTAAGGTTGGCATAAAGCTTATTAAGGATCCTAAAGCAAGAAGGGTTTATAACACCCTTTATAAACAAATTGTAGGAAGCTTGATGTATTTAATGAACACTAGGCTTGATATTATGCATACAATAAATCTTACCAGCATATTCATGGAAAGTCCAAAGGAGATGCATCTTGTTACTACAAAAAGAATTTTTCACTACTTGTAAAGGATTGTGACTTGTGGTTTATTTTATAAGGGAGGTGAAAATTCATATTTGGTTAGCTTTATACACAACGATTATATTGGATATTTTGATGATAAAAAGAGCACATTTGGTTATGTTTCTTGTTTAATTTAGGAGCTATTTATGGTTTTTGACAAATAAACGATTATTATTATATCAATAATTGAAGCAGAGTTTGTAGTTACAATAGCTTATGCTTGTGAAGAAATTTGGTTAAAGAAAATCCTTGAATAATTTCATTTCAAGTAAGGGCTATAGTAATTTATTGCTACTACAGTTATGCTATTAGACTCTCTAAAAATCATGTTTTACATGGAAAGAGTAAGCATATAGATGTGAAGTTTCACTTTGTAAGAGACCTCATAAAGTATAAGATAATTGATCTTTTTTGTTGCAAAAGTAAAGATCAGATTGCATACAGAACGACCAAGCCATTAGAATTGTCAATGTTTTAGAAACTAAGAAATTTGCTTAGTGCTTTTGCACTTAATGAGTCTTAGTTAAATTGAATATTTGAAAATATTTGGTTTAAAGGATGAATTGTTAGAAACAGTTTCTTGATGTTTTAGTTGTTTGTGTCAATAGGAATTTGGTACTTAATGGTTTTAGTTTTACCTGGTTTGTAGGAGGTACTGGCCGCAGTTCTTAATTTTAGGAAGTAGTCATTGCAATTCCTAATTTCATATAGTTATCCATTGGTCTTGGGTTTATAAATGGAGCACTTTCTTGTAAAAATTATGTTAAATTTCCTTGGCATTAAAAAGTTCAATTCTCTTTATCATTTATTTTTGCGCTCTTTCCTTTATTAACAAAAACACACATTATAATATGTGAATTTAATACAAATAACCAAGGTTTAGAAAATTAAACAAAACTAGATAAAATGGTTAGATTGGGTTAATTCATAATTGTCGGATTGGTTCAATTCATAATCGTCCCTCAACTTAGTTTGGATATAAAGTGAAAACAAAGGCAATTTTAGACATTTTTTAATTGAATTGTAAATTGGTGAACCGGACAAGTTAAACTAGAGTATAGAAGAGAAAGAAGAATCAAGGCCATGATAATTAAAAGAGTACAAGATAAGTAAAATATGAAAATTTAAGAAGTCTAAAATGAAAGTCTACCAATCTTTTTTATGTCCAAAAGTGTGAGAATTAAGATGTTAAAAAGAATAAGTGGTTTTTAAATTATTAGAGTACATGTCCAAATTTCTTCACCTAAAAAAGTTCCATAAGATGTTTAAATTAAAAATACAATAACATTTTAGTGAAACTAGTCAAAAGAGAAAAGGAAATAAAGATATTGATGATATATTTATAACTGATGGTCCTTTGATTGATGAACATTGAGAAATATAAATTAAAAGAGAAAAGAAAATAATAGATAAGAGCAAAGAAAAAAAATGGATCCTTATTTTGCTTTATTGACAATTCAATATTCTTATTGGAAATTAAAAAGTTGCAGATTGCATTTTGCTCGTTAAACAACATTTATGGCCTAGTTATATAGACTTATCATGCAACAAACTAGTGATAAACATAAGCTAAAAATTAAGGAAAGTGGGTAATATGTACCACTAACATCTCAAAAAGTTTCCAACAACTAAGTAAAATGAATAATCCACTAACTCAAATACAACTTAACAAAAAAGTTCAATAATAAACATATGCTTAAATAACAAAACACTACAACCACAACTTCTAAAAAATAGGAAATAATTAAATAGTAGTTTGAAGCACTTTAATTAACACTCCCCTTTGCTTCAAACTTTATGGAGCACTTCTCTCCACACCTTGTAAAGCACTTGTCTTCAATGTGATGCACTTCTTATCACCATAACCAAATTTGGATTACATTTCTCTATGGTGCACATTTCCCAACTACTTTTAAAAAGTTCTTCTTTTGTCACTTGCACCATATTTGCTTGTTCTTAACTTTCAAATTTTCAATTATTTTGTAAAAGCCAAATCTCTTACACTTTTAATATTAAGGTTTTCCTTGTGCCAACAATCTTTTTCTTTATGACCAAACTTTTTACAATTGCTACATTGAGGAATATTGGCCTTTCCTTTTGAGGATGAAGTCTTGGATAAATAAACTTCATCAATTTTTTCTTCAATTTTGGTATCCTTTATTGATCTTCCTTGGTCCACAGCTTGAAGAGCATTAAGTAACTCTACAAAGGTCTTTTTTTAATACATCTTTAGAATCTTTAAGTGAGAAAATTTTTGACTCATACCTTTTGGGAGAATCTTATCTACTACTTATTAGTGAATAAATTTTCCACCAAGCAATTTAATTTGATTGACAATGGACATGAGCTTGCTTCCAATATTCCTTAAAACCTTCGTATTTCTCATCTTTAGCTTCTTAAATTATCTTTTGAGATTTAAATTTTGCATCAACTTTGTTTAATTGTTTCCTTTGAACTCTTCTTTAAGCTTCCCCTATGCTTCTTTAGGTGATTTATAAGGCATTATTCTTATAAATATTCCCTTTAACATAGCCGAATGTAGACAAGAGAGTGCTTTTGATTTCCTCGCCACTTCTTCTTCATGCTTTTTGATATGATTTAGTGTGATATTTTCCAGAAGAAGGGTGTGATTAAAATCACTTTCTACAACCTCTCGTAAACTTAATGGTTTCAAATAGGATTTCATTTTGATAGCCTATGAATGATAATTTTCACCATTAAAAATATGGATAGGAAGAGAAAAGTTATTTGATGCCTTTTTAACAAAGGTTAAGCACTCACAAAGAATTTTACTCCATCCTTACAAGCCTTTAAACCTTGTGATAAAGCAAACACACACAAGAGGGAGGTGAATTGTATCAAAAAGAATGCAAGATACCTTAAAAAAGATAATATCCTTCTAAACAAAAATAAATCGATAAATGGGAAGGTCCTATTAACTTTTGAAAAGATCATGTTATTGTTAAAAACAAAAGAATCCTGTTAAGTGAAAGGAGCCTGCTAATCGATAGGAACCTACTTACGATCAAAAATAAAAAGAGCCTATTA
Organism: Erythroxylum baracoense; assembly: GCA_025629805.1. Taxonomy (NCBI): domain Eukaryota; kingdom Viridiplantae; phylum Streptophyta; class Magnoliopsida; order Malpighiales; family Erythroxylaceae; genus Erythroxylum; species Erythroxylum baracoense. Next base: position 37,742,072 of record JAOTAY010000191.1, read on the forward strand.
ATCGATAGGATCTTGTTAATGCTCAAAAACAAAAGGAGCCTTTTAATCGATAGGAATTTGTTAATGCTCAAAAAAGAAAGGAATCTCTTGCAATAGAAAAACAGAAAAAGCCTACTTTAAAATCAAAGAAGCCTCTTGAAAACACAAACTTATAATGCAAGAATTTAAAAGTTAGGAAGAGAGAAAAAATGACACAATCATTTTATACTGGTTCGGCTTGTAACGAAGCCTATGTCCAGTCCCCAAATATTGAACTTGAGTATTTCATTATAAAATTCAAGTAGTAAATTTTCGCGAGCCTATCTAAGCTCATAAGTAGATATTTTTCAAGGTTCTTCAACCTTCCACACTCGTAGTATTTAACCAAGCTCTCAACAAGAAGTATATAGAGGATTTAACATTCTCTCTCAATTAAGTGATTTCACTTTTTTAGGCACAAAGAATTTGATAAGACTTTTAAGAATATTGATGCTGCTAGGATATTTTACAAGTCTTGTGTATGTCACAAATGCAGTGGCTCTTCCTTAAATAGACATTTTCCTCAACTAGTCATTACTTAATCTATGATATCTTTCCTACTAAAATCTTCGATATTCAGACACTAAGAAGAACATTTTATCAAGGCTTTTAGAGCTGATTATTCAAATTCGTAAAAACTTCTGGATGTTATGGAACCATATCTGAATAGGCAAGTTCATAAAGAAGATTCCTGCAAGAAAGGAAGCAATTATCCTATGATTTTGTTTCCTTTTAAGAATTATACCATTGTCTATATAAGGAAATAAATCTAGTTTGAATTCTGAAATATTATAAAGTTATCGTCAAAATCATTAAACATAACCATTGAGCTAACAATCTTCCCCTTTTTAATGATGACAAACAATAATAGATATATTTTTCAAAATTTAAATAATAATAAAGGATTTAGAAAGATACTTATAAACTTTATATGTTTTTACTCACAGTTATAAGAAGAAGGAGCCTTACTTCTAAAGAAAGGAGCCTATACTTCATAATTTCAACAACATTTCATCAACAATTAGTAGAAGACATCATTGGTAACAAATATATCATCAATGCAAAATTGAAAATATATCACAAATGTAATGCAAAGTAGATCATTGGCTAATTCTCCCCCTTTGTCATTATCAAAAAAAAAAAGGGAGGAAGGAATTTAAACATCCATAAGACTATCACAAGTAGGAATAAGCTAGATAGAAAAATAGCAACAGAGTTTCTGGTATATTAAATGATTCTTGAGCGTTGATTTCGTATGAGAAAGGGTTGTCGTACATGCCAAAAAAGGAAGTATGATCTTCTGCGTATCTTTTATTAGACTCGTATGGAGTGTTGTTAGAACAGCGTGCACATTTTTAAAAGCTGAAGCAATGCCATGAAAACCTTCATTTTTAGGACACGTGTATCCTATTCTGTCAAACTGAGAGGATCCTTTTGAAAAATATGAAAGGGCATTCTAAATTAGAAGGAGCCTACTAAGTTAAGAGGAGGTCTCAAAAATGAGAGGAGCCTTCTAAACTAGAAGGAGCTTGTCAAATAGAAGTAGCATAAAAGAATTATACAGAAATAACATCAGATAGTCTGTAGATACCAATTTCTTTTCTTAACAGGCAAAATCTACTTTCAGAGAGTGGTTTAATGAAAATATCAAATACTTGATTTTCAGTATTAACATGAAAAAGATCAATAGTTCCTTTTAAAATATGATCTATAAGAAAATGATGCTTGATTTCTATATGCTTAGTCTTAGAATGATGTACATGATTTTTGAAGATTTATTGCACTAGTATTATCACATAATATAGGAATATGATTAAAGTTTAGAGAGAAATCTTGGAGTTGATGCTTCATCCATAATATTTGACCACAACAGCTAGCAGCTGATATATATTCCACTTCAATTGTTGAAAGAGCTGTGCAATTTTGTTTCTTACAAGACTAAGAAACTAAACATTCTCCAAGAAATTGATAGTGACCACTTGTGCTTTTTTGATCGACTTTATCACCTGTATAATCTACATCACAATAGCCAACTATGTTAAAAGAATCAGTTTCTAGATTCCATAGTCTAAAGTCTATATTTTCCTGAAGATATCGAAAGATCCTTTTGACAGTTTGAAGGTGGCTTTTCATTGGATCTGATTGAAAACGTGCGCAAAGGCACACACTAAGTATAATATTTGGTCTTGAGCTTATAAGAAATAGTAGTGACCTGATCGTTCTTCTGTACTTTGTCTCATCTGTAGCTTTACCTTCTTCATCCTTATCTAGTTTAGTTCTTATGTACATAGGAGTAACCATAGGTTTGGCATTTCCAAAGTGGTACTTCTTGATGAGTTCCTTTGTATATTTGTCTTGGATAATAAAGATCCCTTTTTGTGTTTGTCTTATTTGTAATCCGAGGAAGAAATATAATTCTCCCATCATGCTCATTTCAAACTTCGCCTGCATCAATGCTGAGAATTCTTCATAGAAAGATTAATTAGTAGTACTAAATATTATGTCATCAACATATATTTGTACTATGAGTAATTCATTCTCCTTTTTCTTAATAAATAAGGTTTTATCTACCTTGATTAGTAGCACTAAATATTATGTCATCAATATATATTTGCACTATGAGTAAATTGTTCTCCTTTTTCTTAATAAATAAGGTTTTATCTACCTTTCCTCTTTTGAAGTTATTCTCAAGTAGAAAATTACTCACCCTCTTATACTATACTCGAGGTGCTTATTTTAGACGATACAGGGCTTTAGTCAATTTCATCACGTAGTCAAGATGGTTTTCATCTTAAAAGTCTGGAGGTTGCTTAACAAACACTTCTTCATTAATATGTCCATTTAAGAAGGCACTTTTGACATCCATTTGGAATAATTTGAAGTTTCTATAACACGCGAAGGCAAGTAAAATTCTAATCGATTCCAGTTTAGAACAGGTGCATAAGCTTTGTTTCTTAACACCTTACCATTTTCATCAAGTTTGTTTTAAAAAACCCAAAGAGTTTTAGTGACTGACTTGTTTTGCAGATGAGGTACTAGATTCTAAACTTTGTTTTTGTCAAACTGATTCAATTTGTCTTTTATGACTAAAACCCAATTTTCATCAATAAGAGCCTCTTCAGTGATCGTTGATTATAATTGTGAGATGAAGGCTAAAAAGTTATTCTTAAAGGATAATATGGTTCTTAGACTTTTAGAGAGGTCTCCTAGAATGTACTGATTTGTATCAAACCTCTCTATTCTCTTGATGTTCTTCATTATATAGGCTCCTATTGAGAGAAAGGAGCCTTCTCGATCTTGGTTTTAGAGGAACTTTCTTGATTTTATAATTTCGAAGGTACTATAGGTGTTGTTAGAGTCTATGATGTATTTTTAGGAGCCAAGGAATGCTCTTTATCATCTTAATCAACTGCTATTTTCAAAGGTAGTGTTTCAAAAAATACTAAATGTATTGATTCTTCTATCTTCTTTGTTCTTTTGTTGTAAACTCTGAATCCTTTATTGAAAATATTATAGCCTAGAAAGATGACTTCATCTGATCTCGAATTGAACTTTATAAGATTGTCTTTTCCATTATTTAGAACGAAGCATTTGTAACCAAATGCTTGAAAGTAAGCAACATTAAGTTTTCTCCCTTTCCGCAACTCATACGGGGTCTTTATTAGAATGATTCTTATAAAGCACCTGTTAAGAATGTAACAGGCAGTTAACACGACTTATGCCCAGTAACCATAAGGTAGCCCACTTTCATAGATCATTGTTCTGGCCATATCAACGAGAGTCCTATTCTTTTTCTTAATAACTCCATTATGTTGAGGAGTTCTTGGGCATGAAAAATTGTGAGATATCCCATTTTCATTACAGAAACCTTTGAATATTTTGTTATCGAATTCTCCTACATGATCGCTCTAAATAGATGTAATGCATTATCATTTTTTAATTTGAATTTTTCTACAACACTTCTCAAAGACTTCAAAAGTATCATCCTTATTTGATAAAAAACAAACCTAAGTAAATCTAGAATAATTATTTACTAAGTATTGTTTACTGCTAAAACTTTGAGTCCTAATGAGACCAAATAAATCCATGTGCACAAATTTGAGTGGTTGGTTAGTAGACATAATATTTTTGGGAGGAAAACTGCTTGTAAATTGTTTATCTTTTAAACAAGCCTCACATAATTGATTGCTTTCAAAATTCAAAGTTGGTAGTCCTCTTACTAACTCATTTTTGGACAATTTTGATAGACTACTCATGCTAGTATGTCCAAATCTTCTATGCCAGATAAAAGAATCATTTTCTATAGAAACAAAACACTTGACATTTTGTGAAGACATATCTTCCAATTGAGCACAATATATGTTCTAGTTTCTAGGACCAACAAATACAATATTGTTATTAAGATTATCAATAATTTCAGAAGGTGATATACAGAAAGTAACTCTATAACCCTCATCATATAATTGACTTACACTCAATAAGTTATATTTCAATCCATCAATATAAAGAACATTTTCAATATAAGTAGAGTTAAAGTCGCCAATTTTACCAATTCCAATGACTTTTGCCTTGTTTTTATCGACAAAGACAACATTACCTCCGTCTTTTCTTTTAATGTAGTTGAAATGTGATATTTCACCTGTCATGTGTCTCGAACAACCACTATCAATTATCCATTGATTTTCTTTTGTCTCCATTTTGAAGCAGATCTGCAGAAAGTATTATCTCATTTTAGGTACCCATATTTTTCTTGGTTCTTTCAGGTTAGTAGCTTGACCTTTTGGTCTCTAAATATACATTTGAGATAATTCTTTATTTTACAAAATTTACAAGAATGACTAATGTAACCATGTCTACCATAGAAGAAGCATAAAACAGATTAATGAGAATTGTATAATTTCTACCATGTATCAAGTTCTTGCTATTTTGACTATAGCTACTGTTGGATTTAACAAAGAAGTTCTTATATGGCCTAACATTATTATTTTAATTGTAAAATATTCTAGCTTGATCAAAAACGCATTTATCACTACCAAGAAATGCATCAAGGTTGTTGCTTCCATCAACGAACTTTGGAAGATATTTTTCTAGAGATAAGATCTTTCCTACATATTTCTCTTTCTCAAGTTCTAGGGCGACAACCTTTTCTTCTGGCTGTCTCACTTTATTAGAATCATTCTCAAGCAAAGTATTTTCCAACTTGGCTAATCTTTCTTCCAGAACCTCCTTTTCAGAAAACTTTTGTTTATAATCATTCTCAAAAGACATATTCTTGGTTGTCAAATTTTCATTCATGGATTCTAATGATTTAATCTTACTTTTTAAGGATGCTTCATTGTTCTTGGACTTCTCAACTTCCTTGAAATACTTCACTGTCAATTTTTTATACTAATTATACAATTTATGATATGTATTTCTTAATTCATCAACTTCAATATCAGAGTCAGAATAACCTCATCGTCTCCTGATTTAGCTATAAAGCAAACATTGTTGACTTCTTCTGCCTCTTCTTCTTTGAAGTTTTCAAAATCTTCATCTGACCAGACTGCAGGTCATCGCTTGCTTCCTGGGTTTTCTGTTATTTGTTTTGTCCTTTTGAAGAAGGGGACATTTTGATCTTGTATGTCCAGGCTTCATGTAGTGATAATATATGATTTGATTATTTTGTGTGTTGCTATTGCCACTGCTACCTTTTGGTAGGGACCTGTTGTTTTTAGTTTTCCTATTCCCTTCTCTTTTCTTCATCAGCTTCTTTTGTAGAAGTTGGCATATTTATTGACCATAAAATTGAATTCATCATCTCCATCTATTTGCAACTCAATGTCACTTTCATCACTGATTGATTCATCAGTTGCTTTTAGTGTCATTCCTCTTCTGTATAAGGATCCTTAATCTCACCTAAGCTTAGCTTCATGGAACATCAAGTTTTCTCTTAGCTAGTCGAGTGAGATGGTATCGAGATCCTTTGCGGTTTCTAAAGTTGTCACTTTTGGTCTTCATTCCTTTGGTAGTGATCTTAGAATCTTTGTTACAAGTTCATTATTGGGATATAACTTTCCCGAGTTCTTTAAGGACATGATGATGTTGTTGAACCGTCCGAAGAATTCATCTATGGTTTCTTCCTGTTTTATGTTAATATTTTTATATTGATGCACTAAAAGGCTTATTCTACGTTTCTTTATCTCATTCATTCCTTCAAAGGTGACTTATAGTTTATCCCACATTTCCTTTGCTATAGAGCGGTAGAATATCTTCTCATATTCTTTTAGAGATAGTGTATATATCAGATGTTGTTTTGCTTTAACGTTCAGTTATGCATTTCTTCTGTCAGCATCAGACCACACTTCTACATTTTCTGTAGCGAGAAGTGTAGCTTTAACTCTAACGACTTGATAAATTTTAATATCCACAAATTAGAGATAAATTTTCATTTTCTCTTTCCAGTATGATTAGTTGTTTCCATTGAAATAAGAAGGCTTTGAGACAGATTGTCCTTCAAGGATTCTCAAATTGTTTGCCATGATCTATCACGTGCTCTAAAACACAATAAATGTGAAACCTTGCTCTGATACCAAATAATAAAGCAAACACATATCAGAGGGGGGTAGTGAATTGTGTAAAAAAAATGCAAGATACTTTTAAAAAGACCATATCCTTATAAACAAAAATAAATCTATAAATGGGAAGGTTCTATCAACTTTCGAAAAGATCCTGTTAATGTTAAAAACAAAAGGATCTTGTTAAGTGAAAGGAACCTGCCAACGCTCAAAAGAAAAGGAGCCTGCTAGCGATAAAAAAAAAAGAGCTTATTAATCTATAGGATCCTATTAAAGCTTAAAAATGAAAGGAGCCTTTTAATCGACATGAATCTTTTAACGCTCAAAAATGAAAGGAACCTCTTGCAATAGAAAAACAGAAGAAGCCTATTGTAAAACTGAAGGAGTCTCTTGAAAATACAAACTTATAATGTGAAAATTCAAAAGTTAGGAAGAGAGAAAAAATGACACAATCAATTTATACCGGTTCAGCTTATAACGAAGACCACATCCAATCCCCAAGTATCCAATTTTAGCATTTCACTATAAAATCCAAGCAGTAAATTTTTGCAAGCCTCTCTAAGCTCACAAGTACATATTTTCATAGTTCTTCAACCTTCCACACTCGTAGTGTTTAACCAAATTCTCTAAGCTCTCAACGAGAAGTATATAGAGGATTTAACAATCTCTCTCAATAAAGTGATTTCACTTTCTAAAGCACAAAGAATTTGATAAGACTTTCAAGAATATTGATGCTGCTAGGATATTTTACAAGTCTCTTGTCTATCACAAATGCAATGGCTCTTCCTTAAGTAAACATTTTCTTAACTAGTTGTTGCTTAATTTATGATATCTTTTCTGCTGAAATCTTCAATATTTAGACGTTAAAAAGAACGTTCTATCAAGGCTACTGGAGATGAATATTTGAATTCATAAAAACTTCCAGATGTTATGGAACCATTTTTGAATAGGCAAGTTCATAAAGAAGGTTCCTATAAGAAAGGAAGCAATTGTCCTATGATTTTATTTCCTTTTAAGAATTATACCGTTGCTTATATAAGAATTGATGACATATTATAAGGTTATCATCAAAATAGTTAAACATAACCCTTGAGCTAATTCCTTGGAGCTTTGATACTAAAATTGATGACAATAAAAAAACTACAGATTGCATTTTTCTCATCAAAAAACATTCATGACCTAATTATATAGGCTTACAATTCAACAAACTAAAGATAAACATAAGTTAAAAAATAAGGAAAAGTGGAAAATATGTGCCACTAACATCTCAAAAAGTTTTCAAATAACTAAATAAAATAAACAACCACTAACTCAAATACAAATTAAAATAAAAATTCAATAATAAGCATATGTTTATATAACAAAACATTATAACTACTACTTCTAAAAAAATAGAAAATAACTAAAAGTGGTTTGAAGGACTTTATTTAATAATTCCTAACTTGAAATAGAATTTATCTTAAAAAGTGAAAATGATATGTGGAGAGCATATAAAGCATGTGCTATATATCTTATGATGCATACATTTCATTTAATATTATTAATTTACCATATATTTAACAAACATTATATGTCACAATAATAGTTGGTCTAGGATATAAGACATCATCATATAATGACTTAATTTATTGAGAAATTGTAAAAATTAATGTTCGTTACTCGTTGAAAGTTATAGAAAAAATTGGTTGGTTAAAGGTGCATTATGATGGTTGATAGTTTGACAAATCATAGATAAAAAAAACTTCAATTAATTTTTAGTATACTGCCCTTTGGATTGACTTTTACAAAGTCACTAAATGCATATGATATTGTCAAGCATGCCTCTACTTTATGCAATTTATTTGCAAAGGTAGTTTAATGGAAAGGTTCAAATAATGTTATGTGTATAGTAAGTAGCAATAGCAATGTAATAGTTAATCATATGTTGCATGATAAAGTTGCTTACTATTTGAATATCATCTTAAAAAATATTAATAATATATCTAAAGTGGTTGAAAAAGCAACTTGAATTGATAGAAATCGTATGACCTATAATAACTCGTGTTGTTACTGCCTCCATTACATTGAAAGTATATTTCGAGCATAAAGATGTTTTAAAGAGATATGTCATAGATAGATACTTCACAACTCATAACCTATCAAAAGGTGCAATTATGAGAGTTATAAGTTCCACTATATTGGATAACAAATTTTTTAATAAATATCTGGTGTAAATAAAATTGCTGCCTTATTGTAAGGTTGTTACATATTGTAGATTTATATAAAGGACCTTTCCTTAGTTATGTATATGATGATATGTTTAAGGTAAGAAAAGCAATTATGTTTTTATTAAAGAATAAGAATGGTTTGTATTAACCATTACATTTATATAATTAATCAAAAGTCGGACAAATATATGAAAGAAAATTTTCATTTAACAATATATTTCTTAAATCATGTTTTTTTAAATTAGGATTTTTTAGGATCAGTATGAAGCTTTAAGTGGTCTTTTTTAATTTGATTAAAAATAGAAATATTTTTATGATAATGCTATAACATTAAATGAGATCATGTTTTTCAAAAATGATTTAGAAAATTTTGTTATTCCATCAACTCATACTATAATTAACACAATTTAGCTTCTTTCTTTTTTAAACTTTATAACTAAAATTCAAAATCGTTATGTTATTATAAATGACATATTATATACGTAGTCATCTAATTTTATCCTTTATGTTTTTATAATTATTTTTTATTTGTTTCTTTGTAAAGAAAATAATAAAATGCATGTTTAATTGATATCTTAATGATCTTTTTGGATTTTTCCTTTCCTTTTATATTTTTTTGAGTAAGCTTGACAAAATTAAATTAGTATAAAATTTTGTACATTATGGCCATTTATTGTAAATTTCATGTAATTGACATTTGACTTAGTCTTAATTTTTTTATAAAATATTTTTTTAAGGATTAATTATGAAATTTGGGTTTTCTTTAAGCTTTTTTAAAGATCAATTGTGAATAAGGACTAATTGGTAATTAAGGAAGGATTACTTTACAAATAAAAGAAGAAGGAAGGATGTAGCAAAACACAAAAAGGGAAAGGGATATCCAATCCAAAACTGCTCAATCTTTTGATATTTTTCAATTCAATTCCTAAGCTTATAACTTTTCAATTGAGTGAACATCCTTTTATATCCATAATAATGTAGTTCAAAACATTAGTTTTTGCTGATGTGACTAACAGATAGAAATCTATGTGACATTTAGTAGAAATTTCATATTATCAAAAATATCCTTTTGAACTAAATTGTTAGGTTTTTAAAAGATTGGTCACTCAATTAAAAAATTTCAAAGCTTGGGCACTGAATTAAAAAACATCTTAAAAGATTATACACTTTTGAATATGTTATCCCAAACGGGAAATATCAAACATAAAAGAAGCAAAGAAGAAAGTAATTTAGTTGAATGGCTAAATAAAATGACAAGAGGTTACACATTAAACATTGGTCCAAAATATCAATTGGAAAAAGATTTGAAAAAAACAAAATAGTAGAAAAGAAATGAAATAAAATGATGTCACTATATTATTAAAAAGGGCCGAAAAAAGACAAATGTTATGCTGGAATGGCCAACACAATTTCTAAAACAACATGCATAATGATTAATGAAAGATAAGATAAAATACCACATAGAAGAATTACTTTTGAAGCTGAAAAAAATACGATATAGCTATACATGTAAGAACAAGTTAAAATACCGAAAAAAAGGAGCAAAACATCTTAAGTTCTTTTTTGTTTGTTACCTTTATTTTAATTTACTTTAATTTATACTAATTTTTCTACATTTAATTTTTTATATCAAAGTCTCTTGCTAAAGGTTGATTCTTAAATAGTCTGATGATGAGAATCAATAGAAACAATTTCAATAAGATGTTTAGGATAATATCCTTCCTTCTTAATTTGACTAAATTCTTTATAAACTCTCTATTTATTAGTTTTCGTCTTTCCTTTGTTAAGAGTTTTTTTCGTTGCAAGATATTTGATCTAGTTTTCTTGATCATTAAATGTTTCGGTTTTCTCAAAATACATTTACGGTACTTATCATTATTAGTTTCTATGTTACCAATTCATGTTGAGTTTGCAATGGTATATTTTGTTGGTGTTTATTTAGTATGTTTGTTTATGATTTCATTATTTTAAATAGGTAGATTTTTTAAATAGATTTCTAGAATATTATGAATTGTGTTTACTACTATGTATAAATATAGTGTAGTTATTAGTAATGTATATTGAGTTAAAGCCTTATACAACCAAAATATGTTCATAACTATTTTACATTTAAGTTGTTCACAAATTTAAGTTGCATAATATAACTTGTTAGTTGAATTTTTCTAGGAAGTAGGGTTTATATATTTTCATCCATTTTCCTTTTTTAATTTAATTTATTTTTCTTTGCAAGTGTTCGGATTATGTTTTTGATATAATTAGCTTATACAGTTATGACTTAATTAACATTGTCCAATACATTAGTCCTTTTTTGGTTGAAGTAGGAGGATTAATTTTCATCTATTTTTTCTTCACTATAATGTTCTTTCCTTCTATTGCAGTTTAGTTTCAAAGGCTTTATTTCTTTCGTACCACTATCTATTTTGCATTGAGGTATAAGAAGAATGCAAAGATTGAAACTAGAAGAAGAATTTAAAGTAAGATAAGAGAAGGTTTTCCTTCGAGCTCATACTCATCGTTTGCATAATCATATATTGTATGACACGTTATATTAATTATTTTTAAGGATTTAGTATAGTGAAATCCTCACAATTTTTAGATATAATTAAGAAAAATATCAATTAGACCTTAGTTTTAAAGAACTTCAACCTAACTCATATTTTTATAATTAATTGATCAGTGGGCTTAGTGTCAAAGTATCACATATAAAATTTAAATTTTAACATCAACTCTAATAAAGGAAAAGCAAAGAAATATCACATATATTTCTATATATTTTATGTTATATGTGAATGCTTGATCCAAAAGATAGGGAGAAAAAGGGATCACTTTTAATAAAAATATCCTTAATAAATGGTTAGTGAAAAAATAAATCTAAATACAAAATTAGAGCTCATAACTTAAGTCATGGCTTTTAATAATAAGTCCAAATTTAAGTCAAAGATATCTGCATTTGATAAACATGTCAAAAAGGGTCCTTATGTAACCCAAATCTTAGTGAAGTCCCATTTGATCCATTCAAAGCCTATTCGTATGAATTACTTTAAACCTAATTTCTTTTGGTTCGTTGCCTTTAACGATCCAATTAAAGTCCACCATAATATGTTACAATCATTTTTCTTTCAATCTCCTCTTAAAATTTGTCATAATTTGTGTTTATTTCCTTTTAAGAGAGTTTTGAATAAAATTAACCTTTAATGCTTCATATATTTAAATTCATTATTTTTCTAAAATATAAACTTTATTTATTTAATCAAACTTTTGCCCAAAATAAGCTTCATTTATTTCATCAAACTTATGAAAAGAGTTGGTTTCATTCAAAGAAAATTTGCTTCATGTTGTTTAAATGAAATGCATAAGAATGATGGAAATATTTTGGAAGAGTACTCCAAATTATGAAAGAGAACAATGAAGATTCTTAGTAAGACAACTTATGCATGAAGGGAAAAACAAAATTAACATATTTTTGTTTTTATTCTTTATAATTTTAAATTAAATTGCAGATATTTTAACGTATTTATTTTATACTTTTTAAATATTATTATTTTATCATGTATTTTTAATATAATTTTCTAAAAGATTACATTACAAAAAGCAGATACACGATCCCATTAATTATAATTGTCTTGAGATGTTTAATTTTTTTAATCAAAGAAAAAAGAGTCACCAATATATTTAAAAAATTTGAAAAAAGCACTTTATCAAAAGACTATGGAAGCTCCTCACTGATAAGTAGGCACTATGATGTAGATGGATCACATCTATAAAATTAAAAATAGGATTCTGTGGAGTTTTAACTCAATTAATCTGTACTCTACTACCTTAAAAGTTATTCTTAAGCTGAGGGAAAAAATGAGACCTCATTGAAAATGGAAAAACCACCTACTTCTAGCTTGATAATTGGTTATCAGTAGGTCCTTTGGAAGGATTGGATGAAGCAATTGCTTTAAGACCTCTTATAAAATAACAAGATGCAATGGCTTAAGCTCTTAAAAGAAAATATCTAATCAATTTTGATCTAATTCCAGCTCCTCTAAAGACTGAAGTAATGCAAACTTATATTAACTCGGATAATGATATCATCATATGGAAACATACCACCAATGGTGTTTTCACTAATCTGGCTTACATACAAATGATTACTAGCGACTTACCAACCATTCCCTAGAGAAACATAGTCTGGTCTAGTCACCAACAACCTTAAGCATTATAACCTTTTCGCTTGCTATATTAAACAAGCTACCAATTGTTGACAAGATTGCAAGATTTACACATCCTATTAATTGGTGTGCTTTTTGTAGAAGAGCTGAGGAGACTTTAGATCATCTGTTTTTAAAATGCAGCTATGTCATTGATACTTGGAAAGAATTGATGCAGAAGTGCTTGATTAGTGAATTTCTAGAGGACTTAAGTGAAATTAAGCTTTGGTGTATTGATATGAGATTCCAAAACAAAACCATCAAATGGTGTTTTTGCATTTCTCGGTCTTTTCTTGTTACAATTATATGGCATGAAAGGAACAACATTATCTTTCATGAAAAATGCCTTTCCACTGAGCATTTCAATACATCTTTAATGTAGCTGATAAGATCTCACATTAGCATCCATTTGCACAAGGATTTGGACTTGCGTTTTCTCAGTACTAGCTGGAGAGTGTAAACACATTAGTCTAATTATAGCTCTTATGTATTTACTTTAATAATTATGTTTCACTTGTAAGCTTGTTGTTGTTCTATTTCTCTTGTAATTTGCATGTTGATTGTATTGGTATTAATTCTTCTTGATTTCCTTTTATAGCTTAATCTAATTCAAAATTTCTCAAAACAAGAAAATGCATTTATAACCAACATTTAAAATATTTCTTCTCTTGATACATACATACATACATATTTTAAACGTTGGTTATAATATATACATACATAAATAAATACATATATATATATATATATACTCCTTGATTTCCTTTTATAGCTTAATCTAATTCAAATTTTCTCAAAAAAAGAAAATGCATTTATAACCAACGTTTAAA
>JAOTAY010000191.1:37764415-37785430 GCA_025629805.1 Erythroxylum baracoense
TTACTACGGGTTTTGGTGGCATTAAGCCTACCCATTCCCTAGTGCCAACACGGCCCAAAAAGGGCGGGTCGTGTCAGATTAAAAGAAAAAAAGATTCCTGACTAAGACTAAAAGCGAATATTGTACAATAATTTACATGCTTTTGTATAAAGTGAGGGGCCTACATGAGGCTAACTACTTGATGCTTTTATTCTTCAGCTTCAATAGATCCACTGTCATCGTCTTTGGATGTTCCTTGAGTGGAGGGACAGTATTTGCATTTATGTTGAGGATGATGTTGAAGTTGATGACATATAGCATATTTCCATGAAGTAGAAAGATCAATAAAGATTCCTTCCATAGTTGCAAAAGGTGTTAAAATTTGTTTAATAATTTGAAGTGCATCGGAAGTGATGGTTGTCTTGTATGTTAAAATCATTACTTGATTGATTCCTTTATAATTGATCTTGACCGTTGATTTGAGAGTAATTCTGGCTCCTTAAATGAATACTCCTTCGAGACAATGAAGGTTGAATTGATTGATGAGTTTCCACTCAAATATATGATGTGGCAGTTCATCAATTGCTGGATAAATGCCATTACTAATCCCAATAGTGAGAAAAGCAATGCGAGATAATTTGATTTCTGCATCCTTGATAGTATCATTTTCTTTAAAGGTAGGACAACTGCTAAACATTTTGATAAAGATTTCTCTATCTTTAGCAAAGCGATCCTTATAATTTTTGACTGCTTGAATGAATATTGCTGGGAATTCAGATAGTAGGTGTAAATTGGTGAGATAAATGGTGTCTATAAGGCCACTTTGAAAAATGAGATAAGTGGTCAATGGATCTATATTTGGAAAGATGATTGCTTTGGGTCCATATTTACCTCGATTTTAAGGATAGTATTGAAAGATTTTTGGGCTTCGGTCCATGTGTTTAATGATTGGAAACAATCATAAAAAATTTCTGAAGTAAGTTTACGAGCTTCTACTTATAATTCTTTGGAAGGTACTGACTTGATTCAGTCCATATTGATAGGTTTGTCTAAAGATTTCATCTTGGTATCTAGAATGGGTTATTCTAAAACTTGTTTATATTGTGGTTTCAAGATGGGATTTTTAAAATCTGCTAAAGCTTTTTCGGCTTCAGCTCTAGATGAAAAGTTTTTGTATAAAATAACTAATCTGCCAGTGATGTGTACAGCTACTTTATGCCATTCGTCATAAAGTCCTGCCATTGGTCCATTGTATATAACATAGGTTTTGGCTTCTGATAAATCCTTTTGTCTCTGAGATCTTGTTGGTCCATCTGATTAGATGGATGCGGCTTGGGTAATTTGCTGAGGGGCAATTAGAGGAATTGCGGTTGTAGTAGTATTTGTAGTGGTAGTGGTAGTTATACTATTTGAAAGAGTAGAGCTTGGTTGATCCTTGGTATATTGTTTTAATAGCTGGATGGTAGTTTATAATTGATTGATCTCCTTGGTAACTGTACCTACTTGTTGTAAGTTGATTAATTCAACTTCTTTTTGTGCTAATGAATCTTCACGAGTTAGTATTGCTGCTTCCATTCTCTGGTTAAAATATCTGCAAGAAAATTGTTAATAGATTTGATATATTGAATGTTAAATTGATATTGATTGCACTCCAATTGCCATTTGATGAGACGACCTTGATTATAATTAGTTTTTATATTATATCGAATGAATCCACATAAATACTTGGAATCTATTTGAATAATGAATTCAACAGGTAATATATCTATACATCATTTTCTCAAAGTTTTGAGATAGGCTAATGTTTTCTTTTCATGTATTGGATATTTCAATTCAGCGGGATTGAATGTCCCGTTTATATACTTGCAAAGTAAATACTTTTTTTGATTGGGTGGTTGTGCCAAAAGGCATCTTGCCCATGTATCTATACTGGCATCAATCTGTACCAGAAGTGTATCCATCGGAAGATAATTATATAGAACAGGTAAATCCTTGCAAAGTGTCTTTAATTTCTTTACAGCTTGAGTATCTGCATCTGTCCAATTCCATTGTGATTTTGTACTACATTTGAGTTGTAAAAGTTTTCTTTCCTTGGTTAAATTCTTAAAAAATCCTTGATTTGAAATATAATTTAAAATACTTAGGAATTGTTGTACATGAGTCCTATTTGTTAACTGATTAGGAAATTGATGAATTTTATTTAAAATATTTGGTTGTAATTTTAAATATCCATTTTGAAATTCAATTCTTAAATATTCGATATTCTGTTGAGCTATTTTTACTTTCTTTTGACTTAAAATTAACCCTTTGTCTTGGCAACGTTGAAGAACGATTTTAACCTTTTTTAAATGATCCATCTTATCCTGATTAGAATAAATAATAATATCATCAATATATAAAAATGTAAATTCTTCCAATCCTTCGAGATTATTATCCATAACGCGTTGATAAATACTTGGTGCTTGTTTTAAACCAAATGGTAATACATTCTATTGATAATGTTTTTGAGGGGGACATGAAAAAGCAATTAACGGTTTAGTATTTTCATGTAATCTTAATTGCCAATATCCGGATTTTGCATTTAAAGTTGTAAACCATATATGTCCTTTTAATTTATTGATAATATAATCTTTTCGTGGGAGTTTATATGCATCACCAATAGTAGCTTCATTGAGTTTTTTTATAATTGATAACCATTCGTCTTTTTCCTCGCTTTTGTTCAACAGAATTATTTACATAAAATGCTAATGCAGAATGTTTACTAGTGCTAGGGGAGATTAATTGTTTTTCTAATAAGTCAGAACATTCGGTGATAAATTCTTGTACATCTTTTTGGGTATATGTATCTTATTGCAAATATTAATTTCTTGTGTAGGGTCTTTTAATTTGATTTTAATTAATTGTTGATTTTGATTTGTAATTGGATCTAAAGAATTTTCACTACAAACATTTTGTGATAAGGTTTCAATTTCTATTTGAATAGACATATTGTTGAGAAGATAGAATTGAAGAGAATCTAATTTTGTAGTTAAGAGTTGTAATTTTTGGTAGTAAGTAGTACGATATATAGGAATTTTAAGAATTATTGATTATTAATTTATATTTTTAATAGTTGGGGTTTTTAATGTAATATAATGTAAATATTAACAAAACGGATTATATAATTTAAGAAAGTTATTGCCTAAAAATAATGATAATCTTGATTCTTGTTGGTAAATAGAAGGTACTGAAAATGTAAATTTCTATTATAATATTATTATAATAGCTTACATACTAAATTAATTTAAAACTTCTGTTGGCTATATGTATTTGTAATGGTTTGTCTAGTTTTTTTCCATGTAGTTAATAGTTGTTTGGAGGCGATACAAATCGTAGCTCCTGTATCTATGTATGCATTAATTTTTTAATTCTGAATTATTACTTGAATAAATGTTGTATTCGGATTCAATTGATGATTCTGATTCGATTTGTGATTTATACGAATATATTGACGATATAGTGCAATTTGTATTATAATCAGATTCTGTAGGTTCTAAATTTTTTTGAATAGCCAATTGTAATATATTGAGTTTTTCTTTATATTGATTGTTTTGATTAGTTTTACGTTTAGGACAAGTATTGGCATAATGTCCTTCTTTGCATAACCAACATCTACATGATTTTTTCTTTTGAGGACAATCATTTCTTTTTAGTTTAAATTGTCTATATTTATATCTTCGAAATTGTTTTTTGTAAGGAATAAATGGTCTTTTTTTATAATAATTGTGCGGATATCGTTTCCATTTATAAGATTTCTTCTCTTGATACATACATACATACATACATACATATTGATCATTTTTATTAGATGGGTTATAAAAAGACGGATTAAAGTTTGAAAATGTCCTTCAAATTTTAGATAATTTCATTATAGGACATAACAATCATGAAACTCAATATTAAATTATTTTCGATTTATCAACATTATATGTAGTTTAGTTATTATTTATTCATTGGTTTAAATTTTATATTTATTACTTATAATAAGTTAATAATGCATAAATTTCATAATTTATATAATTTAAATTTATTTATTATATTAAATCTAATTTCACCTATTAAACCTTATTCACTTGCCATTCTAATTTAATATCTATATCTAATTTTTGAACAAAATAAGTGAAGGCAACTGATAGTATATATAAAAGTATTTTATATTTTATATTTTATGTGTGTATCTCTTGTGTATACATATATCCGTTGTGCACTATATATATTGAAATACACAATAATCCAAGTCTAGGGTTTTCTTATTCTATCCAATATGTTATCAGAGCTTTTAAACATAACCCTATCTCTCTGTCGTTCGTCCTTTCACCTACTGTCGTGACCAACCGTAGTTGTCAACATCATCAAGTCGTGGTTTCTTTTTTGTTTTTTAGGTAATCAAATCCTTCTCCTTTTGCGTTGGTTTCTTTATTTTTTTCTAGGTAATCAAATCCTTCTCCTTTTGTGTTGTCTTCATTCTTCTTGTAACCCCTGCTCTTATTATTTCTTGCGACCTTTTGCTATTTGCTATTATTCTGATAACCCCACACCTAATCATGTCTACTTGTCAAACCCCCACTCCTCCTCGTCCTCCATTACATCGTGCATACTCCATATCTAATATCAAAACTCATATTCCCATCACTCTATATCTCAAGGCCAATAATTACTGGGACTGGAAATAATTATTCACCGTTACTGTCGAAGGCTATCGGGTTCTTGGCTATCTTGATGTTACATCTAAACCATTGAGTCAGAAGGATGATGCTTGGCAACAACTAGACTATTTAATTCTTTCTTGGATATATAGAACTATCTCTCATGATCTTCTTAAAATGGTTTTAAAACCAAAATTTGTGACCCAAGATGTATGGCTCTCCATGGAGGGTCTTTTCAATGATAATAAATTGGCTAGGGCCATTCAACTTCAAGAGCAATTCTGCACCATGGAAAGGGGGCTCTTTCCATCACTGAATATTGTCAAGCCATTAAATCCCTCTCCGATGCTCTAGCCAATGTCGACAATCCCATACCTGACCAAACTCTTGCTCTCCAAACCCTTAATGATCTTCCTGATATGTATGGTCATTTGGTTAATGTCATCTCCACTTAAAATCCCCTTTCCTCATTTTTACAAGTGTGGTCTATGCTACTTCTAGAGGAAAACCGCCAAGCCAAGAAAACCTATTCTTCTCTTTCCTCTCCATCCACGGCTCTTATTGTCCATGACTCCTCTAACTCACGACCAACTAATGCTCAAGCTAGTTGTGGCAATTACTCTAATTGAAGAGGGGACCGAAATGGCCGTAATGGTCATAGGGGGAGTCATGGACATGGAGTCCACAAAAATGGCCGTAGAGGGTACAATAATTATGATATTCATGGAAACTATCCTGGAACTTGGAATTATGGGCATGGAAATCAATGGGTTAGACAAACTCATGGACATAACAATCAATGTACTAGACACAATAACTATTAGGATAAATTCAACAATCCTACTCTAAGATTTCTCGGTCCAAGTCCTAGGACTACAGCCCAGCCACAAGCTATTTTAGCTAGCCCAGGCATCTCAACAGTCCATAATCAACCATAATGGGTTGGACAATAGAATTGGGTCAGACAGGAACAACAATAGGCCCTGTAAAGCTAGCCCACTAGTCAGCCTATCTCTCCACAAGCTCTAATGAATGTTTTTGACACAATGAGCCTTCGACCTCCCTATGATAATGAATGGTGCATGGATTCTAAGGCTTCCATACACATGACTGCCTACCTAGGTAATCTCTCTTCTGTTTTTAATTCGAGTATTATTTCACTTAAGCATGTAGTTGTTGGTAATGGATCCTCTATCCCTGTTACAACCTCTATCCCTGTTACAAGTGTTGGGTTTACCATTCTTCCTTATTCTTCTTCCCCTCTTACTCTAAACAATGTCTTAGTCACTCCTCATATTATCAAAAATCTCATTTCCATACGTAAATTCACCATTGATAATCATTGCTCTTTAGAATTTGATTCGTTTGGGTTTTCTGTGAAGGACTTACAAACCCAAACTGATATTCTCAGGTGCAATAGCTCGGAAAATCTATACTTGATTAGATTACCAATGACATTACCCTCCTCATCTGATCCTATTGCTTTCATGTCTTTTGCAACATCCTCTTCTTCGTTATGGCATCGTAGACTAGGGCATCCATGAAATTTTATTTTTAATTATCTTCTTAAAAATAACCTTATAGGTTGTAATAAGGAGAAATCTTGTCCAATTTGTCATTCTTGCCAATTGGGAAAGGATGTTAAGCTTCCTTTTTCCTTTTCTCTTACTCATACTTCTAGTCCTTTTGAAATAGTACATTTAGATCTATGGACATCTCTCATAACTAGTATCTCTGGTTTTAAGTATTATTGCTCCTGGATAATTTCAGTCATTATTTATGGATATTGCCTCTTTGTGCTAAATTAGAATTTTACTCTAAATTTTTTAATTTCCATGCTTATGTTCGTACTCAATTTGATTGTGTGATAAAGGCCTTCCAATGTGATAATGGCACTGAATTTGCTAATAAATCATTCTTACAATTTTTTGAAACACATGGCATTATATTTCGCTTTTCTTAGCCCCACACCTCACAACAAAATGGAAAGATTGAGCATATTATCTACACTTAACATGACATATGCCACCACAATATTAGGTGGAAGCACTTAATATGACATGCCATCTTCTTAATCTCCTTCCCACAAAACCTTACACAACACAACCTTACATGAAAATCTTTTTCACAAACCTCTTTCCTACACCCATCTTTGTGTCTTTGGGTTATTATGCTACCCCAACCTCTCATCCACTGCCCCTTACAAACTCGCCCAACAGTCCACACCATGTGTTTTTCTTAGTACCCCTCCAATCATCGTGGGTATCGCTACCTATATCTCTCTACACAGAAGGTCATTATTTCACGCTATGTAGTCTTTGATGAAAATTATTTTCCTTTCTCTACATTCCATACCCCTTCTTTGGACTCTTACAATTTTCTCATGCACGACATGAAAATATCTCCCCTCTTCCTTCCATATTTCAATGTACCAACCCTCCATCCCTCGAGTCCCACACCTATAACCTCCCTGACACACCACATACTACTAATCATTCCCTATCCACCTCTCTTACTCCAAACACAACTCACTCACCCTCCCCTCCACCATTACTCTACCTTCTTCTTCCTTTACAAACAAAATTCCTCCATCTATTTCTACTTCTCAACATCCAATGATGACAAGGAGTAAACATAGAATTCATAAGCCCAAGTCAATACTTTCTCTTCATACGTAGAAGTCCTCCTCTCTATCTCCCATTCCCAAGACTTATTACTCTGCCCTTAAGGATCCTAACTAGTATACTGCTATGTTTGATGAATATAATGCTTTGATTACAAACAGAACTTAGGATATTGTTCCATGCCTGCCAGATACTAATGTTGTAAGTAGCAAAAGATTTTCAGACATAAGTTTTGCTCAGATGGGTCTTGGGAGCGCTATAAAGCATGTTAGGTAGTTCATGGCTTTACCAGCAGTCGGGTATTGACTATGGTGAAACTTGCAGTCTTGTTGTCAAACTTGCTATAGTTTGGAGTGTACTTAGTTTGCCTCTTTCTTGTTCCTAGCCTATTCATCAACTAGATGTCAAGAACATCTTTTTGTATGGCCACCTTAAGAAGACTGTTTATTGTGAGCAACCCTGGGTTTGTTGATCTAGCTCACATTTATTATGTCGATCACCTTAACAAAGCTCTATATGGTCTTAAGCAAGCTCCTCGAGCCTAGTATAAGAACTTTGCAAGCTTTATATCTACTGTTGGCTTCCAGGGCTCCAAATCTGACACCTCGCTCTTTGTATATCGCCAAGGTCCTAACATGGCCATACTTCTCCTGTATGTGGATGACATTGTTCTCACCGCATCTTCCACTTCACTTCTCCAACAAATTATCAGATCTCTCAGCACTAAGTTTGACATGACTAATTTGGGGCCACTCTATTATTTTTTTAGGCATTTCTGTCACTCACTACAAGGGTGGCTTATTTCTTTCACAACAGAAATATGCCTAAGAGATCCTTAATAGAGAAAATATGTCCTCTCGTAACGCTTCATCTACTCCTGTTGATAAGAAGGCAAAATTATCTGATAACTCTGGGCCTCCTACTGCAGATCGATCTCTATGTTGTAATTTAGCAGTGGCACTGCAACTTTTATTTGATCTTATCTTAGTTATGCAGTTCAACAAGTTTGTTTACTTATGCATGACTTCCATAAGCCACATCTCCATGCCTTAAAGTGCATCTACCTCAAAGGCACCTTAAATCATGGAATACAATTGTACTCCTTTACTACTGATGGTTTGATTGCCTACTCTAATACTGGGTCGGCTACCCTGACCCACGCAAATTTACTTCAGGCTACTTTGTTTTTCTTAGAGACAATCTTATATCTTGGTCTTCTAAAAGACCTCCACTTCTTGTTCTAGTGCTGAGGCCGAGTACCGAGTTGTTGGGAATGCCATTGCCAAAATCTGTTGGCTTAGACATCTTCTTAAGGAGCTTCATTGCCCTATCCCCAAAGCAACTCATGTATACTGCGACAATGTTAGTGTTGTTTATTTATCCTGCAATCATGTTCACCATCAACATACTAAACACATCGAGATTAATATTTACTTTGTTCGAGATAAAATGGCTTTAGGACATGTTGATGTTCTTCGTATGCCCTCCACACATCAATACATAGACATTTTTACCAAGGACCTACCATCTCCTCTTTTTTGCAATTTTTGCTCCAGTTGACTACCTCCTGCTTTGACTGCAGGGTGTGATAATATATATAAAAGTAATTTATATTTTATATTTATATGTGTGTATCTCTTTTGTATACCTATATTCCCTTGTACACTATATATATTGAAATACACGATAATCCAAGTCAAGGGTTTTCTTATTGTATTCAATAGCAACATCTAATTCCCAAATAAGGAAACCAAATCATACTATTACCTTAAATGGCAAACTCTTAATCTATCATCTCCAATTCATTCTATATATTATTAAACATATTTCACAATCTAAAGTGGAAAAATTGTAACTTTGCTCTTTTAAGACATTTATCTTTTATCTCCTTATTGATCTATCCACATTATTCTATTAACAGATTCTAATAAGCGAGACGCTTCAAAGATTAGCTTTGTTCTTGAACCCAAAATGTTTTGGTGTTACTGGGTGCACATTGTGTGATGCTGCAAGTTTGTAATAGAATTAAAACTAGAGGAAAAAGGATATAAAATTAAAATGGGCATAGAATAGAATAATAATAGACCAACATTTTCTCTTGAAAGACAACTAAGTGATTAACCCAAGAGAACAAATGTACCATCAAAAGTATCAAGAATGGCTTGCACTAGCTCGAGCTTTGTGTTGGCTTGTCTCTTGCTGTTCATTTTTCATCTCTTGTGAAGCGTCTTCTTCCACCGGTCCCGCCACCGGAGTGTCCGGGGATGGTGGCGGAGGCGGGTCGACGTGACCGTCAATGCAAGAAGAGCATTTTCTCTCTACCCAACCTTCCAGATCATACTCACCGAAACCCAAGATTCTACGACCTGAACAGAGCCTACCAATCATGCCTGCTATTACCCCAAGAATTGTGATCACTGCCAGCACTGCTATGACGGGTCCAACTGACCCATGACCGCCTCGCTCAGTGTAGGTTTGAACCACGGCCACTGGCGGGGCTTGTTGCTGTTGTTGTTGGTCTAGTGGTGTTGACATTGAGAAATGGTGTATATGCAGCTTCAAGCAAGTGCTGTCAACTTTTTGGAGGGTTTTTGAGGGGTTTTAGGAGTTTTGTTTGTTTTTGGCCATATTTTCTTGGAAATATTGTTAAAAATGGGAGCTTTGAAGTGGGTTTTTCGTTGACAGGTGTGGTTTCGGTGAAGTTGGGTAGTAAAGTGTTAAAACTTTTTCAGGATTTGTGGCTTGGAGAGGGAATGTGTATGCTGGTTTTGGATGTTTGAAGAAAAGGGGAGAGGAAGTGTGGGAGTTCTAGGAGCTTTTTGAGAATATTTGGGGCTTGCTTCTTCTCTGGATGCTTTTCCTTTACATGAGAATTTTTCTGGAAGAAGGTGAAATCTATCTATCTAAGGGTGGTGAAAAGTGGCAGGAAAAAAGATTGGTAAAGCAAAGAAAAGAAATGAAGAATGTTTTAGCAGGTAAGAAAACCCAAGGACAAACCTTTTTGAAAGGTGAAACTGGGAAAGAGCTTTCTCATGACCTTTTCTAGGACTGTAAAGTGTAACCTGTGAACAGAAAATTTGTTGACATTGTTTTAAATAGGAAATCGCCAAATTGTCCTGTGCATTGAAAGACCTGTAAATCCCTCTCTCACACACACACACACACGCGCGCACATAAACTTGCAGCGGCAAAAGATTTCGCCTTTGTCTATGCTATTACATGTTAACCCGTGTAAGTTCCTTGCTGATTGGTAGTCGTTTGGATCCAGCAGTCCTTGTGGCCTTAAAGGAAATGAGGAATCTCATATGCACATTGTTTCACGATATTGTCATTTAGCAACTTGTATTGATTGTTCACCTTCAGCCATTTCCATATGGTTTCAATTGGCTGTAAGATGGGAATTCTCAAGTCCTTTTGTGTGGACTTGGGCTTGGTCCATGGAAAAAACACTTAAATCTAAACTTGAGTTGCTAAAAGGGCTCCGATTGGTTCTCTAGGGAAGTTTTATTTTGGTCTTATATAAGGTATTGGCAGGTACTTACCAATATTACTTTAATAAAGCTATGATAGCGGAATGTGCCATAAATTATTCATCTCTTTCCTTTTGTTTTTGCCCTTATCAATTGTAGTGAGAAATGACTTGCAGTGCACCAGGCAGGAGCCCAAGCTGTATAGCAGATGGGCAAATCATAATTCATTTCTAAAGTAGCTGTAGGATACGTTTGCTTTTAATAAAGGTCAAAAAGCTACAAACTTTTTGTTTTATTTCCGTGAGTTGGTTCTTTTTTCTTTCCATGCTTTGCCATAAATCCCATATAATACTCGCAGAAGTTCCACCGCCGCCAGTGGTGGCTTAGGCTACTCATCTTAATTCAGTGGAAGTCTAAAAGTTTCACTTGGCAATTCAGAAAAGTTTGACGCTTTTTCCTTCTGTGAGGCTCAACAGATTTTGACTATCTGAACTACAGGTTAATAAGGGATATTAGTGGCCAATGACAAACACTTGATGATTTTATCTAGAAACTAAAAGACTTATTGAAGTTAACTCGTTTACTGTTTCATAGTCTTTATCTAACTGCACCTAGGATCCAGGATTCTAAAACAAAAATGATGAAGCATACACCAAATACTACATAGACAGTCAAAAGTCTACACAAAGAATCCATTTGAGAGAGCAGAGAATATGTGTACGGCTAAAGACGATGATGGCGATTGCGATGGCTCATAATAGCAAACTATGAGATTGTCAGGTCCAACTACACAATATTTTCCGCAAGTTTTTTAGCAGATAGAAAGAGCTGCTTTCAGAGACAAGGACAGGGACTCAATGGCATCTGCCAGCTTTCCTTTGCATTCTTTTCTCTGAACCCGAGCACTCCTTGTCGGCTTCCTTTTGAACCTACTTAAATTGACACTATTCTCTCTAAAGACCACTTTTCTTGACCATATTACAATGTGTTGATCTCATGCTAAATGAGATTAGTGTCATAGTCTTAATTGTTTCTTAAAAGCAGCATTAATTATTTCTCTGGATGATAATCATCCAGTTGAATTTTGCCCGAGACATTTTCAGGTCATCAACCGCTGTTTTGTTTCATTCCCTAGAATTTAACTGCTGTGTACCGTTTCTTTTTTAGTTTCATTTTATATAATTGATTATATAATATGTAAGTATTATATATTAATAAATAATATTTGATTTAATATACGTAATCCTAGTATATAAATAATGGTTTACTTTCAATTATTATAGAATTTATATAATTATAATATTTTGAAAAATTAAATTCATGTTTTCATATTAAATACTATTTTTATTCGCATTTATAGTTTTATAATAAATAATAAAAGAGATTATTTCTATGTTAAATAACTACAGTTTGTACATAAAATTTAAACAATTAAATATAGTTAAATTTAAATTAATTTATGAATTGTGAACACAAATTATTTTGAGAATAATGCTTAATTTATTATAAATATATAATTAAGTATTAAACAGATAGCTATTAATAGATTTGTCTTTAAATAGAATTTAAAGTTAAATAAAAAACAAATTTCAAACAAAAAGTTATTATTTTTATTTAACAATAACTCTTTTAGTTTATATATATTCTTATCAATATCTCCGAGAGCATCCTTCTTCTTGAAAACTCATAAGAAACTATATTATTATCAATACTTTTTGATAATATATATAATTAGTAAAATTATAAAACTAACAAATAATCATCTAATCATAACTATTATATGAAAAATATTATAATAGTAATTTAAACTTCCACTGTTTTACTTGAAAACATGAAAAGTTATAATATGTTCTTCAAATATAAAGATGCAGATGGTATTTACAAATATAAGAAAAGAAATTCAAGAGTAACTGAAAAATTATGTGTACAACTATTAATTAAAATTTTAATTTCTAAAACATGTGAAAAAGTTTGAAAGTTTTTATTATAAATTCAGATGACCTACTTAAATATGTATATTATAATTATCATATAGAGAATAATTATAACACTTTTCGAAAATGTGATGATATTATTTGAAGTCAATAGCACTTCTTATATAGTATTAAAATTTTTATTTTTATGTTATGATTTAATTGTTATAATAAAAGTTTAGTAATTTGCAATTTTAAAATCAAATTTATTTCTTGGCTATATATATATATATAATAGGTATAAGAACTTTATCATATGTATATATTTTTCTTAATAAATATTAAAATATTTTTATGTCATACTTTAATTTTTTAATAATATATGTTGTGTTGAACTAAGGAAGATTCTAGTTTATGTTTTAACATCAACAAAACATAAATACTATTAATGAGTTCATTATCTTTGTAAAAAGCAATATAACAGCAAGATATAGTCATAATTCAAGAAGATAAACCATAAAGATTATAAAGGAAAGTTGAAGTTCGTAACTTTTTAAATGAAGATAAAGTCAAAAACAAAAGAATTTCAAGGCAAATCAAGGTCATTCTATATTTTGTAATGTTAATTGCAATTTCATTTACTCATTTTGAGGATCTTAACGACTCACGACCATGCATAAAAATTCTATATTATTTCATTACATGAGTCTTTTTATTCATCATGAAGTATTAAAGCATTCTTTTAAAGAAAAATCTCTTGATATTTCAAACACTCTTTAAGGGATATTTCGAGTTTTTAAATTATAGTTATATAAACAAATTAACTTTAAATATTTAAAGTTGTTAAAATCATGATTTTTGAGAGAATGGTCGACCAATATAAGTTAAATGTGCAACAAAGTTTTATTTAACACATTAATTAACCAATATGGTAATGTGGTTGACCAATGCCTATTTTTGGGGACACATCGGTCAACTAAAATGTCCTAGTAATCGACCAATATGTCTTAGTGATCGACCAATGTGCAACGACTAGTGAATTTCATGCATTGAATGCACATTAGTAGTGTGCTAAAATTATCTATTATAATGGCTAGTTCTTTTAGCTTCAATAGTCAACAGGGGCCCTAAAAGCTTATAAGTACAAATTTCTTCACTAGTTATTTTATAGAAGATTATTTGGGTTTCTTATACACATATATTTAAGTGTTTATCAAGTATTTAAACATTTATTGTATCATATTTTAGTGAATCAATCTCTTTGGTTTTATCAAAGCAATAAAGCAAGATTTCTTGTGGGAATGCTACAAGTGGCACTAAGGTGCCTCTTTATTATTAAGGAAGATTTTAAGGGGTTGCTCTTTATTTATAAAAGATTATGCAAAAGTTATTCTTCACCTTGAAAGAAGAATTATATTATAATTCTAAAAAAAGTATTGGGATTGGGTGTAGGCAAGGGTTATTTTTTGAACCACTATAAATTGGTTTACTTTTCTCTTTCTCTTTCTTTTTTATTATTAATTAAATGTGTTGTTAAAATTTTTTATTTTTTATTATATATTAATCTTTTATAAATTGTACTCATTAACACTAAGTTAGTAAATAATTTATTGAAAATTTATCAAAACTCAATTCACCTCCCTTTTAGGTGTCATTAGGAACTAATAGGTAATATCAGAACGAGTCTGTTAGGGTAACATTTCAAACAAAATCATATAAAAAGGTTCATAATAAACATATTTAAGATAATCATCATCATAATCCAACTAAGAGGGACAAAAAATTAGTAAAGTCCGCTCCTTTGATGGTAATGATTATCTTTATTGAAAAGATAGGATGATAATTTTGTTAATGATTGGAAGTCCTAATCTTTGAGAGAGTTTCAAATGTTCCTTTTATACCTGTAAAAATAGTAGATAACAAAATAATTTCAAATGTTCCCTTTATACCCATGAAAATCATAGATAATAAAAGGTATCCAAACTAAAGGAAGAATAAGAACCTCAAGATATGAGACTAATTTTTGAATAGTAGGGCCATATGTATATTATTTTGTGCATTAAGAATAAATGAATTCAATAGAGTCTTTACGAGTCAAACAACTTAAGAAATTTTGCATTAGACATTACATATGACGGCACAAATTGAGTTAAATAGAACATGTTAACCCGCTAATATGAATTGTTCCAAATAAAACATTATGAAAGAATTTTTAATATGTACATAAGATTTATTGATATTATCAATACCATTAAAGGTCTTAGAATGTCCTATACTAATGTTAAAATGGTAAGAAAGTTACTTTGGTCACTTTTGAGGATTTGTGAAGCCAAAGTGACGACTATATAAAAAGTCAAATATTGGAAAACACTATCATTAAAGGAGCTCATTGGATCTCTTCTCATGTATGAAACGAGACTTCAAGATACACAAAGAAGAAACAATGCTTCCAAAGAAAAAAGACTTAGCATTTAAAGCCTCAAAGGGAGGAATCAAGTGAAGAAGAGACATCAACTAGTGGAAGTAATAATAAAGACTCATCTTATTATCATTAGGAAATTCAAGAAGTTTTTTAAGAGAAAGAATTTCTCCAAAATAAAGGACTTTAAGAAAGGTAAAAGTGATTCAAAATGTAACTCCTCAAACATTGCATTCTTTTAATATAGCAAAACAATCAACATAAAATCACGAAGTCATCTATTTAAAGATAATGACAAGTTTGAAAGAAATTATAAAAAGGACAAAAATAAGAAGAAAATACTTAGAATCTTAAGTTGGAATGACACAAGTTAATATGAAAATCAGAATTTGGAACTCTAGAAAGGTATATATATATAAACACACATATATATATTTATACATGATTATTGCTTCTAAAGTTTTAAATATTATTTAGAATATAATAAAATAGATTTATTTATATTATGTCTTAATTTTTTAAAGCAGTTATTCATAGTAAATGTTAATAAGACTTATACATTATTGTTGTTGGAGTAAAGGCACAAATTTGTTTCTTTCAAAAGCTTCTATCTTTCTTTATGTCTTGTTATCCCACATTGGCAAGGGAGTACAAGTTTGAAGGGTTTATTAATGTTAACATTCTTGGGCCTTATAGTTAAAGATTCTAGTGGGTTTTGAAGGAAGACCACATGTGCACGCGCCGCCGCCTACCCATCCAGTCCGGGCGGGGCGCGTCTCGGGTTGTGGGCTTATTGACCTGGGCCTTTTATTTTTCTTTTT
The DNA here is from genome assembly GCA_025629805.1 of Erythroxylum baracoense. Lineage (NCBI taxonomy): Eukaryota > Viridiplantae > Streptophyta > Magnoliopsida > Malpighiales > Erythroxylaceae > Erythroxylum > Erythroxylum baracoense. Next base: position 37,780,327 of record JAOTAY010000191.1, read on the forward strand.
ACTTATTCAACCGATTTTTCAGTTATCAAAAAATCCCTTAATGCCAGCCTTTTCTTTTGCCAGAAACAGTTTTCGTTTCCTTCTTAAATTAATATCTCTATTCATTTGAATTAATCATCAGAGACAATTGCTCTTCCGTTTTTTTTCTTCTTCTTAGGCGAATGCTTTCTGTGCGTCTTCCATCCCTTCGATTACGAGTGCACGTTATCGGAGGTTTACTGTGTTAACCTTGGGGAGCGACCGACTGACTGTTTTACACCGTGGACAAACCGAAATCGCTTTTAAGGCAGTGGTGTTCCACGGCACAACCTTGCTTTTTGAAAGATAAGTTTTGTTCTTCTTGTTTTTCTCAGGTAGTCATTGTTTTCTCCATCAATTTGAAAGCAATTTCATTTTCTTGATGGCTGCATTTAATCTCACCAAAACTCTTCCTGATCTATCTAAATTGGAGCTCCTTGACGGAACTAATTATAAACGTTGGTCCCAAAAATTGTTCATATTCTTTGAACAACTGGAGGTTGATTATATTTTGTTTTCTAACCTTGCTGAATATGTTATTGTCCCTTCTATTTCTATAACTATTGTTGATACCCCTCGAAAGAAGTTAGAGGGAAAATTGAGGACGCCAGAAACAAATATGGAAAAGATAATAAAATTGTTAGAGGCCACCTTCTTATGACCAATCTGTTGTTTGATCTGTTTGTGAATTATAAGTCTGCTAAAGAAATTTGGGATATTTTGGAAAAGAAATATGGTGCAGACGATGCTGGAAAGAAAAAATATGTCGTCGAAAATTGGCTCAAATTCTAGATCGGTGATGACAGGCCAATCATGGATCAGGTTCATATCTACGAGAATCTTGTTGCTGAGATTCTGTCCGAAGGCATGAAAATGTGTGAAATTCTACAAGCAATGTCTTGTTAGAAAAATTCCCTCCCTCCTAGAACGAGTACAGAAACCATCTGAAACACAAGAAGAAGGACATGACCCTTCAATAACTCATCAGTCATATGAGAATAGAAGAGGCAAACCGCCTCAAAGATAAGTTTTAATCTCTTTCTTTACATTCTACTAAAGCTAACTTGGTTGAATATGCTCCTCTGAACAAAGACAGGTATAAAGGAAAAGGAAAGAGTAACTAGAAACATGGTCAATCAAAGAAGCCTAATAAGTTCCGCCAGTTTGACAACAGAATCCAAAAACCCAAAGGAGCTTGTTATGTCTGTGGAAAGCCTGGACACAAGGCTTACCAGTGTCATCAACGACATGGCCAGTCCAAGCCTGATCAGAAACCCAACGGCCAAGTCAATCTTGCTGAAGCTAATAAGGTGATTGCTGCTATGATAGTTGAAGCAAATCTAGTGGCCAACAAATCAGATTGGTTGTTGAATACAGGAGCTTCTAGACATCTCTATGTGAACAGGGAGTTGTTTCATGACTTTGACGAGTGCATATACATAGGGAACTCTACCACTGCTGGAGTAATCGGTAAAGGAAAGATTCTTCTCAAGTTAACTTCTGGAAAAACTTTGTCCTTAAGCAATGTTCTGTACGTTCCCTCACTGCGAAGGAACTTAGTCTCAGGAGCTCTTCTTAACAAAGCTAGCCTTAAACTTGTTTTCGAAGCTGATCAAGTTGTAATTTCTAAAAATGGGGACTTTGTTAGGAAGGGTTACCTGAACGATGGTTTATTTGTACTGAACATTGCTTCTGAAATTGTTAATTCTAATACTTCTAGTTCTGTTTATATTGCTGAGTTTGTTGATTTGTGGCATGGTAGATTAGGACATCTAAATGTTGCTTCTATTAAAAGGCTTAAACATAAAGAACTCATACATGCTATGAATGTTGATAATTTTGCAAAGTGTTCTATATGCGTGGAAGCTAAGCATGCTAAGAAACCTTTTAAATTTGTCACTACTAGAAAAACTGAATTGTTAGAACTAGTACATTTAAACTTAGCAAAATTCAAGAACATAATTAGTAAGGGAGGAAAATGGTATTACATGACCTTTGTAGATGATTTTTCGAGATATACTAAATTGTACTTACTAAGGTCTAAAGATGAAGCTGAAGAGATGTTTTTGAAATATAAAGCAGAGGTAGAAAATCAGTTAGACAAGAAAATCAAAAGATTCAGGTCCGATAGAGGTGGAGAATATAGTACCAATTCGCTTAAGTATTTTTGTGAAAAAAATGGTATTATATATGAAGTTAATTCTCCTTATACACCCTAACAGAATGGTATAGCTGAAAGGAAAAATAGGACTCTTAAAAACATGATGAATGCTATGCTTTTAAGCTCAGGTTTGTCAGATAATATGTGGGGAGAGGCCGTTTTATCTGTTTGTTATATTCTTAATAAGGCTCCTCATAAAAAACTAGATAAGACCACGTATGAGCTATGAAAAGGCTTTGCACCAAATCTGAAATTCTTAAAAGTGTGGGGGTGTTTAGCGAAAGTTGGTTTACCTATTTTTAGAAAGGCTAACATTAGATCTAAAACTGTTGATGCTGTTTTTATTGGTTATGCTCAAAATAGTGCTGCATATAGATTTATGTCTTTGAATGATTACTCTATCTTTGAATCTAGGGATGCAGAATTTTTTAAGCATGTATTTCCTTTGAAAAAGAATGTTAATCATGTTTCTATGCCTGTTGATATGCCTGTTGAGTTGCCTATTTCTATGCCCTCTTCTATCCCTATTAGTGTTGTGGATGTTGATATTGGTAATAGAGAACCTAGAAGGAGTAAGAGACATAGAATCGAAACTAGCTATGGTCCTAACTTTATTACTGCTTTCTTAACTGATGTTTTCTATGCTGATATGCTTAATGATGAGATTGTGTCCACTTATTTGATTGAAGAAGACTCAAAAACATATCAAGAAGCAATGAACTCAGTTGATGCTAGTTTTTGGAAAGAGGCCATAAACAGAAAACTAGAGTCAATTATGACTAACCATACCTGGGACTTAACTGATATGCCTAAAGGATGTAAACCAATTAGTTGCAAGTGGATCTTTAAGAAAAAATTAACACCTGACGGTTCAATAGAAAAGTTTAAAGCTAGACTTGTAATTAGAGGTTTTACCCAAAAGAAAGGCATAGACTACTTTGATACTTATTCTCCTGTGACCAAAATTGCTACCATTAGAACTTTAATTGCATTGGCTACCATACATAGTTTGACAGTGCATCAAATGGATGTAAAAACTGCTTTTTTGAATGGTGATCTAGATGAAGAAATTTATATGTTGAAACCTGAAGGATTTGTGGTTGATGGTCAAGAGAATAAAGTATGTAAACTGAGAAAGTCCTTATATGGTTTGAAACAAGGCCCTAAACAATGGTATGAGAAATTTGATAGCACGTTCGTGAAAAATAATTTAGTTGTTAATGACTCAGATTCTTATGTTTATTCTAAAATGATAGGATCAGATTGTGTGATAATATGCCTGTATGTGGATGACATGTTAATATTTAGGACTAATGTGCAAGTTGTTAATGAGACTAAGACGTTCTTGTCTTCCAAATTTGAAATGAAAGACCTTGGAGAAGCTGATGTGATTTTAGGAGTTAAAATTAAAAGAAATGAAAACGGTATTTCCTTGTGACAGTCTCATTACATTAAAAAATTGTTGAAAAGATTTAGTTCCTTTGATGTTGTGCCTATAAGAACTCCATATGATTCTAGCATACATCTTAAAAAGAAGAAACGTTCTAGTGATTCTCAAACTAAGTATGCTAAAATGATAGGAACTGTGATGTTTTTGATGAACTATACTCGACCTGATATTACTAATGCTGTAAGTAGACCCAGTCGCTACACTCATAATCCTAGTAGTGAACATTGGAATGCTCTTTATCATTTGCTTAAGTATCTGAAAGGGACTATTGATTGGTGTTTGCATTTTGGCAAATTTCCTGCTGTTTTAGAAGGATTTTGTGATGCAAATTGGGTTTCTAATAGCGATGAAGTTAGCTCTACTAGTGGTTATGTATTTACATTACGTGGAGGTGCTATTTCATGGAAATCGTCAAAACAAACATGTATAGCACACTCCACCATGGAATCTAAATTTATTGCTCTTGAGTTAGCAGGATAGGAAGCTGAATGGTTAAGGAGTCTATTGGCAGATGTACCACTATGAGGAAGATAAGCCACTCCATTCTCTCTTCACTGTGATTCACAGCCAACAATTAGAATTGCTAAGAACAATGTTTACAATGGAAAAAGGAGACATATTCGCATTAGACATAGTGCAGTTAAATTGTTGCTGAAAAATGGGGTAATCGCCTTAGAGTATGTGAGATTAGAGAGAAATTTGACAGATCCACTTACTAAAGGTTTGACCAGGAGACTAGTCTTAGATACATCGAGGGGGATGGGAATAAAGCCCTTAGACTAAGGTAGTGTGGTGGATACCCGCTTATGGTCAAAAGAAGCCATACAAGTCCTTAGTATGCACTACATTCTCATCCCTATGGCGTATGGTAGTGCTGACTAAGAGTTTAAGCTTTTAAGCTCTTAATGAGTCCATAGCTCAAATTGGGTGGTCCTATTGAGACGGACTTGATGGATTCACCGTTTGATATGATTGAGGTTGAGCTTATTATGGAACTTAATGATTTTATATCCTGAACTGGGTGGTCCTATTGAGAAGGACTTGCTGAAATCACCTACGTGAGTGTGGAGGTGTGGGCCACCTTTTATGAAAGACTTGGGCTGTTTTCTAGAGCACTCATGAGAACTCAAGCTATACGCATGGCCCTAAAAAGCGCATGTTTGGTATCGCGAAACTTGCACAAATCTGAGGGTATGATTGGTGTTGTGGGGGTCTCGACTAAAGATTGATAAGTTTAAGAGTCATTCACTTGTTAGTTTAATTTGTTGCCCTGCTTCACTAAGTGTTAATTCAAATCGAAAGATATTAATACTTAAGTATAAACCCTCCTTTCGTCCAGGAATTCTTATTCTTCTTTAACTTTTTCTTTGATTGTGCCATTAGTGGGGATTGTTGGATTAAAGGCACAAATTTGTTTCTTTCTCTATGTCTTGTTATCCCACATTGGTAAGGGAGTACAAGTTTGAAGGGTTTAT
>JAOTAY010000191.1:37793007-37816461 GCA_025629805.1 Erythroxylum baracoense
TTAATTGAAATTAGAATTTAATTTCAATTAAATTACTAAAACGTCCAAAGCTTATTATAAATAGGCTTAAGCTCTATAGAGGTAGTACTTCATACTTAACCCTCTCTGTAAGAGTTACAGATTTCTCTCAACTCATTCTGTGGATACCATTAGAGGCCAGACATTTGTGCAACTGCGATGGTTGAAACGGATCGATTTCGGGAACGGTTCGAGAGATACGACAATATGAAGATCAAGCTTCGAAATAAGATATGAATCAAGTTTTTGCTTAATTACAATATGTGTTAATCATTTTATAGAATTAAAGCAATTTTGGTTTTCGGGAAATCAAAAGTTGTGAAAAAGTTTCATAATCATACCGTTACGGTCGGGATTAGATCCCTACTCCGTTTCTTAACAATATCAAGCTGTATTTATATCTGGTACATAAGTATCCCTATTTTGTACCATTCTTCGGTCGTTATGGAACGAAATTCAAACCTTTGGTCAGTTATCTTAGGTGGTGCAAGATTCTCCCAAATTGGACACATGGATTAGAAACAGAAATGAAGATTAAAGAAGACGTCTTGTGGATTTGTCAAAACCGTTAGAGACATCAAAGAATAAGTCCAAGCTTCGATAAGGATGTAATGGTTGAGAATGTGGTTACCCAACGTTAATTCACCATTAAGGAAATAAAATTTGGGAAGTAGTAATTCATGGCCCATGCAAGTCTGGAACCTGTGACCTTCGCTTTATTAGCACGACGCTTTAACCAACTAAGCTAATAGGCCAGTCAAAATGTGACCCTATTAGATTGTTATTAATCCAAATAGAATAGCTAATGGTATAGTCACATAGTTCCCTCTTGTAAGGTTCATATCGTCTAAAAAATTATCAACACGGATTCAATAACCTCACTTATAACACTAAGTTACTACGTAACATTGTGATTATTCTAAGGTAATTCAGTTATTAAGATTTATCACATATAACCAAGCCGCTTCTTCTATGATTAGTTAATTACGGTGACCTAATCATTAATTACCTTCACCCCTCCTTGTTTGTTTTGTACACTTCATTATAGAAAAAAAGCAAGAGAGAGAGAGAAAAGAAAGAAGAAGAAGAATGATAGAGAAGAGCTCTTATTAACGTAAAGAGACCTCAAACTTCTGCTTTAACTATAAATCCCTCCTTGGTTGCAGAAAACTTCTTTCCTTCAAATTTGTTATTGAGGAATTCACGCCTCTTCTTCTTCAACTTCTCAAGAAATGGTCGTGTTTATACAAATTATTGTAGCTTCCTTTTGTCTCAAAATGTTACCATGTTTTTTGTCTTTTGTGTAATTACTATGTGATTTCTAATGATAACTGGTGAAATTTTATCATAATAGCAACTACCAAGATGAAGAATATAAACATATCCAAATAGTTGACTTATTTCCATTTCTTCAGCTTCTAAAATTGCAAAACTATTTGTTGGTTTTATGGAGCATAAAAAGCACAGAAAACATGCAACATATCCTTTTTTGTAAAAGGTAGTAGCAGAAGTAGGAGAGAAAGAGAATGCTAAAAGTAATCTTACAAAAGCTTTATTTCTTAGCTCAATAAATAGAGTGGTGTCTTACGTAGAATGCGGAAGAAGATCTTGTATATGGAGCAACAACTTTTTAACTTGAAAATGTAGATAATGTTATACTAGAAAATAAACTTAAAACTGAAATAACAGATTTTTAGGCACGTTTAACACTCCTCCTTGCTTCAATAGCTGCTGAGCTTTAATGTCAAAATAATTCATCCTCTTGATGTTGCTCAGTTGCTGCTTTTGCATCTTCATTTCGTGACTTGCAAATCTTCTCCATATGTCCAATTTGTCTACATTTTCTACATTTGATGTCAGGCCTCCACCAACATTTGTTTTGTGGGTAATTTGTTTTTTTGCAATGTGGGCATGGTGGATATGAATCATCATTGTTCCTGTTGTTGTTATTGTCGATCTTGTCAAATTTCTTGTTTGTGTTTTATCCTGAATTTTTTTCCTTTGCTAGCAAAGCACCCTCAATAGTTCATTATTCTCTCATCATCCTTCTTTGTTCTTGTGCCTATAGTGCATTTACTAATTCTGCCAAAGACATACTTGATAGATCTTTAGCTTCTTCCAATACAGAAACTTTATATTCATATTTTTCAAGTAATGTTATAAGAATTTTTTGCACTATTTGTTCCTTAGAAAAAAACTTACCTAATAACCTTACCTTGTTTACTATGCCAAGCAATTTGTCGAAGTAGTCTTTACTGGTTTCTGACTATTTCATCTTCAGCATTCAAATTCTCTTGATCAAGTTGAGTACTTGCATGCTCTTTATTCTTTCATTGCCTTGGTATTCCTTTTTGAGGTAATCCCAGATATCCTTTGCCGACTCTAGATTCATAATTCATTTGAATATGATATTTGAAACAGCAGAAAACAAGCAGGTTTTGGCTTTAAACATCCTATTTTCCCTTTCTTTATGCATCTTTATTTAAGGCATTGTAAGTTTCGTTGACAATGGAGGCACTTCATAGTCTTGCTCCACAGCTTCCCAAACATCTATAGCATCAAGATGAGCTTTCATTCGAACAACTCAAACTTGATAGTTTTCACCATCAAAAATTAGTGGTGCACCTTGAAATAGTTGTGTTTCAATTTCCATTGCTTGAAGATGGTTATAATTCTTGTTGTAATTTTGGGTTATAAATCGAGTTTGTGTTTTGACTTCACTCATCTCCCTCAAGAGAAAATGCTCTGATACCATGTTGTTGGTTTTATGAAGCATAAAAAGCACAGAAAACATGCTACATATCTTTTTTTGTAAAAGGTAGTAGCAGAAGTAGGAGAGAAGAGAATGCTAAAAGTAGTTGTACGAAAGCTTTATTTCTTAGCTCAATAAATAGAGCAGTGTCTTACATAAAATACGGAAGAAGATCCACTTGAAAATGTAGATAACGTTATACTAGAAAATAAACTTAAAACTGCACTAGCAGATTTTTAGGCACGTTTGACACTATTGACATACAAGTGAAAGTAATATGTGTATTTCCATTCCTTTATGAGACGCAAGAACCAAATCGTTGTCCAGGGAATTTACACAACACTAACGAAGACACGAGAATTTATAACCAGAAAGAAGACAGCTGTATAAGAAAGGTCACGGCAAGTTGCAAGAAGAATGGTGTAGAGACAACTAGAATGGTTGTCACATACGTCAAACTACTACAGGCTGCAGATTCAGGCCAAATACAAGCGACTTCGTTCTTGTTTCTTCGAACATACCATAGGTTGACAGCAACTAAAGAATAAGGATCTTATAGCAACTAAAAATTGATGAAACAAAAAAAAACACATTAATCCACCAATGCACTGGCCAGTGCTGGTGTACTTAGTGGCTTGCCACGTCCCATGGTGAAACCTCTGGTTCCATCGGGCATTCTCGGACCCCTGGAAATTTGCTTAGCAGATGGTTCATATTGTAGGTTGGTAGCAGATTGTGGAGAAGGGGCAAGCAGGCCTCGTCCACCATAGCTTTGTCCCTGTCCCCTTCCCTTCCCACGGCCTCTTCCCCAACCCTTCTTTGATGACCCTGAATTTTCTTCACCCTGTAAGAAGTTATTTTTATGTCAAACACTAAGTCGATAACATAGTTTGCTTGTTTATGTAAGTAACACAGCAACGTTCTAGACGAAAAGAGACAACATCAAGGTACACTTGCTCAGTTTATATCCAATAACGGAGGTTATCTTTCTTATTCAAAGGCAAAGACACTGCAAATTCAAGTACTACCTCTTCAGCTTTTTCTTTTGGATCCACATAATTGCAGTATATATTAATTCACAAATTCATTTAAACAAAAATAGACAGTTGCGAAAACATTCTTACAATACTCTCAGTGACAGAGTCTGCATTGTTTAGCTGAGAGGATTCTTCATATGGTTCTGGATTGACCGTGTCATCATCATCGAACATGCCATCAAACTCTGACTTTCTGTTCTTGAGAACAGATTTTGGCTGGCCATTTTCAGTTTATAAATGCATCAACTTTTAAGCAGGAGAAGAAGAGGATAATACTTGAAAAAATGGTTCAGTTTAGACATACCGAGCATCTAAGCAGCAGCCTTACACGGAGCCCTTTTCTCCAGTTCCTTTCATCATTCAACGTCTCAACCTGGTGAAGTCACAGAATTATAAAGAAAAAGGATAACAAGAATTTATGCAAGCCACATTACAATGGAAAAAATGTAAAACCTTGGACATACCGCTCTCTCAGCAATTTCTGGACCCTCAAACTCCACGAGTGCATGTAGCTTGAAAATAAAGAATCATGAGAAAATCTGCTAGCTATAACATCTTGGTGCTTACAAAATATGTGGCTTCGTTATTATACCTTGTTGCTCATTAAGAAATCACTACGTTTGGAGCGTGATGAATTGGATTCTTGGGGATGGCATATTCTAATGGTCTTCACACTGCTTACAAGAGGAATGTGTGAGTAAGCAGCAAAGACCTCAATATGAACTAAAACCTATTAACAAGGAAAAGAGGAAATCCCTGAATAAGAAACTTAACCTTCCAACCACACTGAATATTTTCTCGAGGTTTTGGTGAGAATGATCTTCAGGTAAGTTCTCAACAACAACAGTACGAGACTGCAAATTGCCAGGAAAATGTCAACTTTTGGAGAATACACTTTTGGAAGATAAATTTTGACACAAATTTTCTTTACCACTTACCTGTAAGTCTTCTCTGTCTTTGTCAGTGAAAGGAATTTTGCGTTTTACCTTCTTGCCATCTTCACTTATAACCTGAATAAGACCAAAGAGAAAGTGAAAATTGGAATCTCAAGGATGAAATCAGATTTGAGAAGGGCCAAATGTTAATAACTTTGGAATTTGTTGCAACAAAATAATGTGATAATTTAAGCAAAGAACTCACAAGCTTTGAAGAGGATTTAAGTGCTTGAGTAAGCAACTGATTGTTAGTAGTCAGAGACTTCATTTTCTTAGCGGAGACAATAACAGATATTGGCACTGTTGCAGAGACAAATTTATGAATTATTAGTGCTTGTATTAGTGGTGTACACAGAAAACCACTACCAGTGGTCCTTATCCTTACCATAGCCTTCAGGATCTTTGCTAATGTGTTTTGCCATAGATTCATTTGCAAGAAGACTCATGTCACTAAACTGGTACTCTACCTGTTTCACACAAAACCAATGCCTATATTTGAATGAAAGTCAACATTACAACTGGTAATCCACGTTTCCTACTTCCTCATTAGTTGAACCGTTTGAACAAAACATCAGGTAAGAACTAAAGAATCAATCACCCAATAAAATGAAACCTTTCGAATTCAATTGTCCCCTTCGACCAATACTTTCACATCCACGTTTACTTGCAAGGAGGAGTCAGATTTCGCGGCATGATTTGGTATGGAATGTTACCCTCGATACGTAACTCGTAATTGAACAGTCTTTGTTTAAAAGAACAAAGTTCTGCAGTCAGGCTTATGATCTTTAATCCCTTCCGTCTAGAAACATAAATGCAGGGATCGAAAATCGATGTGAAACCCTTGATGCAGGGACCGAAAATCAACCGAAACTGGCTAATACTACTAGCAGGTTGCATAAAAATGAACAATATGTAGGGGAAAAAAGCAACGCGATATCTTGAAAAGCAGTTTCTACCTCCATCCGATCTCATGTTTCGAGGGGAAAATGAAAAGATACAATGGAAGTTCAGGATTGAATCATGAGGACCAAAAAGTTTAATTGGAACCCTTAAATTGGTTAAAAATGACACCACATCAGCCTCCCGAAAACTTGGCCAAGAACGTTCATAATCGCAGAATTTTAAGAGACACTAAAAAGTTTTCAGCAATTCCATGAGTTCACATCAGAGTTCTAAGAATTGATGACAGATACAAACATGAGAAACAAAAGAATATGAGACAACGAAATCCAAAAAAGAATAAAGAATCAAGAAAATAGAAACCTGTTTGATGATCTTTTGACGAAGATCATCAGTGAGAACATTATTCTTGTTGGACTGGTTAGGCACTGCAAGATTGGGATTAGGCATCAAGAACGCAGTAGGATCTTGGTCCCCAACAAAGAACCAATCAGACCCATTGGCCGCACCAATATAATGAAAACAAGGGAATAAATAGCCAGACACAGGGATCTGTGCAGTTGCATGCGATCTGGGCAAAAATTCCGGGGCTTGAGCATTGAATTTGAATGACGCACTGCTATCACTACTGCTGCTGGTACCGCTACTGCCACAACTATTACCGGGTTTTCTTGCTTCCGTCATTTTCTTTTCAAGAAAACTCGTCTCTTCTTCAATCTTCTCCTGTGGTTGTGCTTGTGCCATATTTGTTTGATCTCTTTCGTGCGTCGTGATTTACAAAGTTGCAGTCTTTAACACTCTCTCTCTTTTGGTGTGAGCGTGTGCCTTATGAATGTGCTGTTTGTTGTGCTTCTATTATCTCTCTCTAAAGCCTCCCTCTTCCTGAAGCTTAGGAACTGCATTCTGAGATATTGAATCCACCTTTCGCGCCCAAATAGAGGTTGCTTATTACATGAGACCGTTGCTTGTGGGTTTGACCAGTATTCTTTGGGTTTGTTTTTTCAAGTACCTGGATTTTCCCAAATTGACCCTTTCCTGGGTTCTTTATATTCAATAAATAATGCCTTCACTAAACCTTGGTTGCTTAGAATAAAGTTTTTTAAGTCTCAAGCCTAACAAGTCACATTAGCATCTTCTGAGCATCGAAACTCAGGCTTTCAGGCCTTGAATTCATCAAAATTTATGCATTATTACAATTTATTTTAATTTTTTCTAAATTTTAATATTATTAATCTTGAATATTTAAAAATTAAATTTATTCACTTAAATTCAAAGTCATTAGCGTTTAGTCTTAGAGTTTGAAAGATACAGATAAATTATAATTTCTTTTTAAAAAAATTTAAATAAGAAAAAGAAAAGTTAAAGTTGAAATAAAGGAATAATAAGGGTATTTCTTTTATTAAAGACTCGTTTCTTTATTTTTCTCTAGTTTATATTCTCTAAGTGTTTTTTAACAAACTCCAAATTATATTTTGTCTATGAACACTTTGCTCCTCTATGTATTATTTATTGTTATTTCTCCTCTGATTCAAGAATTACATGTTTGATTACCCTCTTAAACTCTATGATCATCTTGAGCATGTTGTTGCATTTTTTGGTGATTTTATGTCTCATAGTGATAACGATCACTTACATTACATTTGCTTCGCTTTTATATATGTTACAATTATATTACTGCATATGGTCATGCATCATATTTCAAAACAAAACATCATCATGTAATATTTTAGTATATGTCCCTATTTATCAGTTTGTTATTAGGTTGAATTGATGGTAAAGTAATCAATATTATATTATCAATACAAAATGTCTCAAGGTGTCACTTCTATTCAAATATGATAATGTGATTAGTTTGTTTGATTCAATCATTAATTTGAAAGTATTTGCAATATTTGATTTTTTATTTAATTTTTATTTCACACTTTAGTATTAATTTGCACCACATTCTTCTTTTTAACTCACTTCAGTATAGGGATGCCAAATGTGACCCAGCCCGGCCTAATTTTGGCCTAGATTAACCAGGCCACAAGTAGGCTATGAGTCAGTCGAGCCACGGATTGACCCAGTCAAGACTACGGCCCGACCGTTATTTCAAAAACGAAGACGTTTTTGACGATTTTCTTTTTAAAAAATATGATGGGCCGGGTTGGCTCGACCTGCTCGTGGTCCATCGGGCCACGGGTAGACCTATCCCAGCCTGCTGAGCTGGGCCACCTTGGCTCGCAGTCGGGCTGGGTCGGGCTTATGTATCGCTACTATTTGTGAATAATTTTAACAAGTATTAACCACCTATTATTTTTAGGCTAAAACACATTTATCTCTCTTTGTTTTATCCCTTGATATATTATGCCCCCTCTACTTTAAAAATGAACTTATTACCTCCTTTGACTACCAGACAAAGGAGTTTAAAATTTAAAAAGACTTTTTAACCCATATATTATGATAACATCATCACAACTATACATGTTGCATTTGTTTTGGACAAAAAATACCTTTTTAGTCTTTTTTGGACTAAAATACATTAAACCCTATTTTTTATTTTATTTCATTATGTCCTCTATTTCAAAAATAAAAATTATTTTGAACATGGATCACAATTTGACCGCTAATTAATAAAAATGGAAAATTACTAAAATACAATTGTTTTCACAATTTTACTTCTTGACGGTTAATTTATGGAAAAATTATAAAAAGAAAATTTATCTATGAAACAAAATTAAAAAAAGAAATAATTAACAATTTATCTATGAAATAAAATTAAAAAAGAAATAATTAAAAATAATAAAATAAAATATCACCATTTTTATGTTTCCCTTTTGGTCTATAAAACTATAAGTTATCTTCTTTTAGCTCTTTTTCGATCTTCTAAGCCATTCCCTTACCCACTGGCTCTCTCTCTCATCCACTGTTTTTTTCTCTCTCTACCTTCCACTGGAAAATTCCCTTGCTTCACTGGAAAACCGATTCAATTTTCACGACATCTCTCCCTTTCTCAATGGAAAATAACCTATTTTCTTCAAATTGAGGTTCCTCCTGCTCATTCAGCTACTTTTTTGGCACCCTGTTTGATGACGATTTCGAATCTCCACACTCGGCTCTGTATCTTTGTGTTTTGCGTGAGAATGTGGACTATTTGGTTCCCGTTTAGTGCATTGCTTTGAAGTTAACCGAAAAAGGGCCAAAACAAGATAGTTTATAATTTTATAGAGCAAAAGAGAAACTTAAAATTGGTGATATTTTATTTTATTATCGTTAATTATTTCTTTTTTCAAATTTTTTATAAATAAAATTTTAATTTTTCCATAAATTAAAAGTCATGAAGTACAGTTGTGAAAAAAATGGTATTTTTAGTATTTTTACTTTTTTATTTATTAATGGTGAAAAAATAATCCATGCTTAAAATAATTTTTATTTTTGAAATAGAGAGCATAATGAAATAAAGCAAAAAATATAGGGATTTAATATATCTTAGTCAACAAAAGACTAAAAAGGTATTTTTGTCCAAAAAATGCAACATGTATAGTTATGGTATGTCATCCTAATACAGGGATTTAGTGGTCAAAGGAAGTAAAAAGTCCATTTTTAAAAAAGAGGGAATTAATATACCAACAAATAAAGCAACCAGGGGGTGTTGTTAATTGGTAGCATTTGGTGGCATTCTTTGCAAGTTTTGGAAAGCAATAAATGACTTTTAACAAAGAAATTGTGATACCAACCGTATAATTTTTTGTTGCATATAATTATTGTTGGGACAAATTACGAATTAATCCCATAGATAAACTAAGCAAGGAAATAATATTTAGAAATTTAACGTAATTTACCCTCTAATTTAGCCTACGTTTACAAGCCAAACTCCAAATAAAACTTCCACTAATGAAAATAGTAGGTATAGAGAGTGAAAAATGATATAACAAAATAGTAGCACTTGCACACAAGGTGTTTTCCAAAGTTATGATTCCTAAGATAATATCCTCATTATTTTGTCACTCACCTTTTTAGGAAAACATTTCCTAAAAATACCCAAAAACTACTCTCTCACACAAAATGACTATCTAAAATTTACTCTCAAACTCATCACACATCTCATGCACATTTGATGTGCATATATATCTTAAGAGAGGAGGAAGGGAACCCTCTAACGCCTTTGCCAAATGGCTATCCAAAAGACACAACTTGCGTGCAAGCTGTTCTCAACATGTTGCTTTTTTTAATAAAATACCTAATTCTAGAATGGCAGTACCATGTATGCCAGTACCGCCTTATAATTCTCCCCTACCTACTACATGGTATTTACTATCATTCCTGTAGATGATCAACAAAACTCGTAACTTTCCTCTGGGTAGAACCTATTTTCATCATATCTGATCCATTCCCATCCATGTGAATCTTCTCAAACTGTAATAACTTTTTCTCTAGTACCTCTCTGATCTAGTGATTTTGGCTAAACCACTATTTCCTATTTTAACGACACCAAAATCTCCTTCTGTATGTGATGAGAAGAATTCTTTATGTGACGTGGCATGAATAGTGGTACCACTATCACGTATCTAGTTAAACTCACAGGATGCACTATTTACCCATTATCATATGAGACGATGTGAAAGTCATCAGTGGTGGTGGCCTTCGATTCGTATTCATCATCACTGCTATCATCTTTCTTGACTTCTTTGCCTTTGTTCTTTTCTTCTTTGAACTTCCGATAGAACCTTTTGATGTGACCTTTCTTTTTGCAGTGATGGCACTCAACATTTGCATATTTATTTGATCTTCCTTTGCTATTATCTCTGAAATTTGGACCTCTAGAATTACTCCTCTCCTTAGAATTCGTGACCAGAACTTCTGATTGCGTTAAAGAGGCTGAACTCTGTGATCTCCATCTCATCTCTTCATTCAGAATTTCACTTTTTATATATTCCATGTTAACAACACCGTTAACTGCAGAATTGGTGATTGAAATCTTCAAAGTCTCCTAAGACTCTGGTAAAGTGCTAAGCATGAAAAGGCCAAGCACTTCATATCAAACTTTATGCTTATTCGTAATAATTGATCCACGATCTCGTGAAATTCATTCAATTGATCAGTCACAGAGGTACTTTCTCGATATTTTATCTGAACTAATTTTGTCTAGTAAAACAATTTATTATTACCAGTTTTTGAGGCATACAACTCCTCGAGCTTCTTCCACAACGCCTATACTTGAGTCTCATTTCAGATATAATTATACACATTATCTTCAACAAATTATCGAATAAAACTACATACCTACTCATGCTCAAACACCCACTCCTCGTTCGATTTATTTTCGGGTTTTGTTGTAGTAAACATCGGTAAATGCATTTTTGTGATGAACAGAAGATCTTTCATTTTGTTCTTCTATATATGGTAGTTAGAGTCATTTAGGCTAATCATCTTGCTTATTTTTGCCTCCATCTTTGATGAGAAATGCTTTGACACAGAACTGAACCCGCTCTGATACCACTTGTTAGATTTGGGGAGCCCACTTACATGAGAGATTTTCATTATGG
This sequence comes from Erythroxylum baracoense, assembly GCA_025629805.1. Taxonomy (NCBI): domain Eukaryota; kingdom Viridiplantae; phylum Streptophyta; class Magnoliopsida; order Malpighiales; family Erythroxylaceae; genus Erythroxylum; species Erythroxylum baracoense. Next base: position 37,804,175 of record JAOTAY010000191.1, read on the forward strand.
GCTTAGTGAGGGAATACACTAATGATCTTTGACACCACACTTTATCCAAAAACCTTAAGGCATTAAGTTTATGAGTCCTTTCTACTTATATGTCATTCACTAGTTCCATCTCTTCCCAATATGAGATTCCTACTTACACTTGAGATTCCAACAATCTCTCCTTCAAGTGTGAACTTCTACATTGGGCTTAGACTCCTCCTTGAGCGAAAGCCTTTTTCTTACCAACTCGAGTATATGGCGTCACTAAAAATCCTTCTACTCCACTGGTCTGGGCCCACCGAGAGTCTCCTTACTCTTTTTCGTAGGGAGGCAACCACGGGATTCGACTACCGTCTCCATATTTGTCCCTTGTCGAACTATCGGCTCTAATACTATTTGTTAGGAAAAATTACGAATTAATCCCATAAGTGAAATAAGCAAGGAAATAACACGCAAAAATTTAAAGTGATTCACCCTCTAATTTAGGCTATGTTTACGGGCCAAATTCCTAATAAAACTTCCATTAATGAAAATAACAGGTACAAAGAGTGAAAAATGATAAAACAAAATGATGACACTCACACATAAGGTGTTTCCCAAATTTATTATCTCTAGGATAATATCCTCACTTAATATCTTCATTATTTTGTCACTGCCCAAAAATCACTCTCTCACACAAAATGGCTCTCATTTCTTGTTAGATTTGGGGAGTCTACTTACATAGGAGATCTTCATCATGGGCCTAGTGAGGGAACATATTCATAGGCTTTGGTACTACACTTCAACTTAAAACCTTAAGACATTAGGTTTATGAGTCATTTCCACTTATATCATTCACTAGTTCCATCTATTCCCAATATTGGATTCCTACTCACACTCAACATCCCAACAATTATATGGATGATGTAGGGGTACTACATTTAGGTTGCTAAATCTTTTGTTTAAGTCTTGCAATAATTGTATTATATCTTTTTAGTATGACATTTGGCTTTAGGATAACTTTAATTTTATTAATTACTTTTCAATATGAATTTGGAAGGCGGATTTAATGAAAGGTACCATCACTTTCACTTCACCATACAATATATACAATACCCTATAAATCCAATACTGGCTATATAAGATTGTGTCTAGGAATGTAGGAGTGGCTGTTTTGTTACGCACCCAAATAAAAGACGTGCCTTGCTGGTTTTGATAAAATCATGGGGACTTCTGACCAAGAGGGAGTTCCCAATTATAATTACTGACACGCTTAGAAGTTGATACATTTTTATTGTGCTGCGGAGATAATAAAGAAAAGAATTGCAAGAATAAACCAAAACATTTAGGCGATGCGATGAGAAGTCTAGAATGAAAAGAACTGAACAGAAGTGCTTGTCAAAGACCAAAACAGACTGACAACATTAATTGGCTTGGAATAAGACTTGGAAATCTTTGAACAGTTCCGATGGCTGGATTGCACCATTTTCATTTGGCAAGTGGCTGAGAATGTAACTTCACAGCGTTCCATCATTCACAACATGCAAAATCACGTAGCCAGGGAGAGCCATTTTCAAGTCCCAAATCTAAAGAAAGATCAATTGAATGCGCATTCCAAGACCAATAACGTTACATTTTTCGACCAAGAACTCAGAAGGGGGTATCCTGTGACTGCGGACTAATTCCACCCACATTCTACGTCTCACATTGCCTGGAATTCCTATCATCAAAGGTCCAAACAACAGGATAGTTTCCATAAAATGAGGACGAGGATAAACCTTGTTTCTTTTATAAAAATATACCATTTCTGAGAAAATAATGCTAACCCTTCACTATTTCACAGTCTCTCTCACTCTCAAGATCTCGCTTCATTATGTAAAGAAACAATAATTATTTTATTTGTGTGTTCATATGATCCTCCCATGTGTAATTTTATCTGCAAAATTCACGGTCGATATCACCCTATACACCATCTTTTTCTGATCTTTTAACATGGCTTTTTCCAGCTGTAATCCTAAGATTTTGCATCTTCATCATCTTCCATGCTATAAACTCCAGTATTTGAGGTCCCTCCAGTGTTTCCTGCTAATTCGATTTGGGCCTTGAGGAGAGCCAGTTTGTGAACTGGTTGTCTTTGCAAATTCACCATAATGATCTTGAGACATCCAGAAACCTCCAGAAACAGCTAAAGATTGTTTTGCTGAGCCAGCTAAAACAGGTGGATTTCTTCTTGAATGGAGTCGATATTTCTGGCTTGGTGGTAAAGACTTCTAATCAGTCTTCCACATAAATCGAAAGCATTCACGTTACTCACAGTCATGAAGAAAAGGAAGAGAGATTGTTTAAGCAAGATCAACATTTTGTTTCATTTTTCTCATGCTTTCCCTGTACGGAACAAGTACAAGGCATAAAACCAGGAACTCACCTGCAAATGACTCTTCACTTCATCATTGGTCAAGCCATCAACTTGAATGAGCTCTCTAATCTGCTTTGGTGTAGCAGCTGCAATTTTTGGAAAATTCAGTTTAAATGCTTGAAAGAAGTCGAGTCATACCTCAAAAAGATATTTAAGAGCAGCCCTGTACAATAATGAAGGTACAATCAATTCAACTTCTGTACCACCAGCACATTCATTAGTCATCATGTACACACACTATTTGAGAATAACTAAACAAACATATAACCATAGACAAAATTACCAACATTTTTCAATTCTCATTCATCACCTAGCAACAAATGCACATCCCAAACATGCAACACGAAATTATCAAAATAAAGGACAAAAAGACTTGATCAACCGTCAAAATTAAAAAACGACATCGAGTTTCACATCATGTCCTAACCTTGACAATCTCCAAGTTGATGTAAAGCATTGAGAAACCGTCGATGCAAGTCAGGTGACCAGCACCTCCTCTGCTTCCAGGCAGGCTGTTGCTGAGATGATTGAGGTGCAGAAGATGAAACCGTTCTATTGAAGATGAATCTTGAACCAGTAGAGCCCGATTCCTCTCTCAAATTCTTGATTCCAGGAGTCAAACGAGACAAGTCAGGGACTGTCTCTTTATCACTGCCATCCTTCTTTGATAATCCAGAGTAAGCCTTAAACGGAATATATGCTCTCGTTCCAGTCCTGTTCTTGCAGGTCTGAAATGCGTGTTCATTTCCAAACAGATTCCCTTTCTTTGAAGTGTACGAAGCACAAGTAAGAAAACAAAAGTCAATTTCGATTTCCCAGTTCTCCTGTTGAATTAAAGCTTTGAACTTTGAGACGCATAAGATAAACTTGACGCCAGTTTCATTCATATGTGAATAATTTTTTTTGTACCTTATATTCTAGTCTGGAATTTGTTTTTGAATCAAAGATGGCTTTCCCCCTGGACGTCGGATCATCACCGTTCCATAACTGAACAGAGCTCATCCAATTTTTCTCATCTTTAGAGTCCTCCTTTTTCATTTGATCATTTTCATTATTATCACTCTTTTTTCTTCAATGGAAAGAACTCTTCTAACATTGGTTTACTCTTTGATTCTGTGCATTGCACTTCCTCGTTCTTCAGAAACAAAACCGCTGCAAGAAGAAGAAGAAGAATAGAGATAATATTAGAAACAAAATCAATAACCACGCAATCAATCGGATGAAAAACCACATTCACAGTCACTTCAAAAGAAGAAAAGAAGAAATCTATTGGATCGACCCATTAAGGTGATGATTTGAACCCATTATCCAAAGTCCCAATTTTGATCGAAAACAACCCAACGAAACGAATTAAACCATTTTTCTTCTTTTTCAAATCACCATCACATTGTTTAAAACATCATCTTATATGTTTGTATATACATCGAGGAACCAACCATCGTTCAAAAGGAGCATGCAAAGAGGAAGCTCGTCTTTAAAAGCATTGATCTTTCTAATCTCATCTTCCAAAGCGTTAACAAAACCATCAACTCTCGAAGCCTTGTCGGAAACATCCCTGATCACCGACACCTCCTGAAGGAAGTCGGTGATTGTCTTAGGAACAAAAGTAGGCCTAAAATCCAAGTTCAGTTCAGGTGGTGGAAGCGCACCCATTTCCATACAAACACCACCAAGTCCCTGTAACACATCCTTTCACAAAAATTCCTCAAACAAAACTATAGGCATCATCAAGAGGACAGAGAAATAGTTGTAGAGAGAGAGAGAGAGAGGACGAGTAAGGGTGATGTCATATCATATCATATCATGTAAGCATAATAACTCATGAATTTTTAAAGGAGTAGTACATTTGAGCTTAATGTGTTAACTTTCGGTATTAATACAACATTTGACTTAAAGAAAACTAGTGAAGTAAAATCTATGCCAAATTAATGGTGACTGCTTCAGCATATGTTTGCGTCACCCACACTAACTATACTAGTAAAAAAGAAAAGAAAACTTCAACTTTGTTTCAAGAACAAAAGCTAGCCTGCCAAGTTCCATTTAACCTAGAACAGAGCTAGGCTCCTCTTTGTACTTTTACAAAGGGAAAAGGAGGCAAGACCTTCAGGGTCATCCAAAACCATAACCCGGAAAGAGTTTAAGGCATCAATTCCATGTTTTCTTATCAATATATCCTCTAAAATGGTCCCTGATATTTATTGAAAGAAAATGTGTAATGATTTTTTTCTGTCACTTTTTGAATTAATCCAGTCATGGACCACTCCGTTTGACTATGCCTATAAAGTTTTCTTCCTCTCACAAATATTAATCTATATGAGTCAAAGATAGAAGAATACATTAAATACTTAAAAATCCTTTTCGGTTTTTCTTTTTCCTGTTATGACATCAATACCATGTAGCTCAAGAACAATTTTCTTTTTTAACAGGAAAAGGAGTGCCACCAATATAGAATACATGGACAAGTCCATGGTCCAATGAGATGTGACCACTCTCTCTGGCAAGTATTTATAGTTTAATTGTCATGCCTTGGTTTTTGGTTTTTGGTTTTTGGGAAACAATTATACAATTATCTTATAAAAGGGCTCAGATCATTTGTTCTCGTTACCTTGTACTTATTGTGTTTCACGAGCATCTATCTATTCAATTTCTCTCTATCTTATTTATTAGATGGATGGATGTTTATAGAATAGAATGGGTACATGGTAAAAGGAATAGATGATTTGTTCCCTTAGACAATGGTTTAAGATTACAAAACTTTGTTTCTTTTGTTCATTCCAAAACTCTAGTTTACCTAAAAGAATCTAGAGAGACTCACGTGAGCAAGTTTTCTAATGAAATAATACTCCACTCAACGGGGTAAAAAGTACCATACCCATTTTAAAATAATTTCAATGCTTTCTGAAACATCAATCGCTCCATCTCAAATGTTTCTTTGTTAATATCAAATTTCAAACCTATCCACTACTATACAATAGCTAACTCTTATATAAATTAGATTACTCTCTATGTTTAACTACAAAGTAAGGAAAAAAAGATATTAATGAACTCCAAGTCTATTAGCATGTTATATATTTTACTTCTCCAATAGCTTTAAGCTTCTTAAAAAAATTTGAAGATTTGATACATAGTCTCCTTCAATGTATCATTAGTTGACATAGAGTGTGATAATAAAGCAAAAATGTACATGCAGGAAACAAAATTCCATCATGAATTAAATTGAGAAATCAAGTTGAGCCATAAAAAATAGAACAAATAGATAGCAGGTGAGATTCTCAATCAAAAAAGGGACACAAATATTGCATGTGACTAGATAGCATTTAAAACTAATGATTTTCAAACCTGACCAGACCGACCAGTCCAACCAAATTAACCTCGAATTGACCTGATTTTTGTTCTATTTTTATTATTAATCAATATGAATAAAAACTAGCTGGTTAAATAATAAACCGACCAATTAACTTTGAATCGTGAAGAACTATAAATACGATTCTTCTTCTTCTTCATGATGGGTCATTGATATACCTATGCGATAAAATCTTCCCTAATTTACAAAATCGCAGATGAGATAAAGGATATAACAAGGATCCTTGGTAACATACAAAGAGAAATTGCAAAACCCAGAGAGTATAGAGATAAAGAACAAACAAAACACCAAAGAGGAAAATTGTAACACTAAGGTGTCCCCTCTCCCCTGGAGATAAGGAATCTTGGATATGTGTGGATCCCAGTTCCCATATTATCTATCTCAGACTTTAGTTGTCACCTTATTACCGTAGTTATTATTTGAGTACATACGTATAATTCAGACTGCATAAACCACTCTACGTTTTATGTTACCATTATGAAAATAGGAGACTTTACGTACCTTTTTCCATTTACCTAAAACGTATCGTGTTATTTGGTTTTGGATTTTGCATCAACTTCCCTTATCTCCATTAGTTTCCGTCGGATGCTTGTGCCCAAAGAATTTGCATGTGTACGTGTTCACGAGTTTCTCAGTTTAGTCTTTTCTCTTTTAGTTTTTTGGGATCTAAAAACTTAACTCTAAAGATTCTGTCACCAACTTGTGTTGTGCCATTTCACTTCCTATGGCCCTCCAAGTGATTTTTCTTATGGTCGTTACTAATCTTCTAAAAATGATTGACAATACCTCTGTTTCCTTCTTGCATTATTAACTTTGATGTGATCAATTTAACAAAAAATGTAACGAATGTTATTGTATGACCTTTTATTATTTTATGGAGGCAGAATATTTGGTTGATTTTGTGAATGTATAGAGATCGTGGCTTGCATCTTCTGTTTGGTAGTGGCAAAGTAATATACTAATATATTCTGCAGCAAGAACAATAAGAAGGTAGTAGCCCTTTATGACTGAGGCTTGACCAAGTGAAAGCCAATTGTTAAGATGTCTTATTAATTATTTTGGGCATTATTTGTAATTAGATATAGTTGGATATATTTGGAATATCATTATGATAAGAAATTTAACTTTTGTGGGATTTTTGAAGATAAGATAGCTGAAGGATAAAATCCTAAAGAAGATAGGATTTATTTGGGATAAAATTATCATGTCTTATTAAAGATAATGTGCAGTTTTTTTTGGTAATTTTGGAGCTATCTTAGGCAGCTGTATTTCGATGATTGTAACTATCTTTGGTAGTTGATTTTGTGGTGAATTGAGTTATTTATGGTAACTGCGTTTTCTCTACGTGTGTGTGACTTTTTGGACAGCCAATCTAAGGATTTTTGGTGAGTGAAAAACAAGCAGAAGTCTCATGAGTGTGCAACTATAATTTTTGTTATGTTTCAATGGTGAAACACTTATTCAATTGATTATTTCTTGATGCTATTGTGTGTGGACTATTAAGTGATGATTCTCAAAGGATCACAACATATATTGTTCTACAACTTCCCACACTTTCGATTGATAAAGCTACATATTTAGGGAGTGTTTTTATCTCAAATGTTTTCTTTTTTTATGTTACTTTTGATTCAATCACTTGAGTTTTTATTCTCATCTTTATTATCGATCATTGTTACAAAAATCTTCTATTGTGGTTAGCATAGGGTGGTCGTGCTATTGAGAGTGATATACTTTCACGAGGTATGAGTACGAGTGGATAATGTCAAAGGTTGAATGTGTAGGCTCAATAAAGCCTTGGGTAAAACTATTGTATCAAAGTGAAAGTTAATTATGATGGGTGAGGGCCTAGTAGACGTAGGTTGGGTGTGTTAAACTGCGTTACCAAAATTTGGTTGTTGATTTATTAGTTGCATGTTTAATTTTTCTGTTTACTTTTTAAATATGAAAAATTAACAGTTGTTAATATAGTTGCTTTGTGTTGAGCAACCGATAAAAATAGTTTAAAGCAACTGTGGCAAAATAGGATTTTTTACGAAAATATATCCTTTAGGACTTTCATTTGGTATCAGAGACTGGTTCACCTAATCAAAACTTGGTGCCTCAAGTTGGTATAGTTCAGTGTTTCTCAATCATGGCTACCAGAGAAGATGCATTAATCATTAGACCACTGTTACTAGATGGTTCTAATTACCCTGCTTGGAAATGAAGGATGAAAGTATTTATTCAAGCTTAAGGAACCGTAGCATGGGCATCAGTTTTGAATGGCTGGACACATCTAGTGACAATTGATGAAAAGGATGAATCAGTACTTAAAGATCCATCTGAATGGACAATAGCTGAAAAAGAGGAAGCACTTGATGTTTGTTAAGCAATGTATGCAATCTTTAGTGCAGTAGATGAAGGTCGGTTCAGTATGATATTAGCCTGTTAATTGAAAAAAGAAGCACAGGAAACTCAACAAACAATATATGGGGGATCAAAATCAGTAATAGCTTCGAAATTTTAAATGTTGGCCACTAGGTTTAAAAAGCTTAAGATGGAGATACTATTGGAGACTTTCATGAGCGACTGCGTGATTTTTTAACCAAGCACATCAAATTGGAAAGAAGTATTCAAATCTAAAACTTGTCATGAAAACATTGAGATCATTGCCTCCTAGATTTATATCGAAAATTGCAGTAATTGAAGAAGACTGTGACGTTAATGAGTTACCTTTGGATAAGGTAATTTGGATTCTCACAAATTTTAAGATGAACTTTTTGAGAGATAAGTGTGAGAAGAACAAAGGGTTGGCTTTGCAAGCTAAAGTTGCTAAATTTTTTGATGATTTAGGAGACGACTCCAATGAAAATGATGATATGGTGTCACTAATAAGAAATTTTAGCAAGTGGCTAAAGAAGATGAAGAAAGATAGACCTGAGTTCAGACAGAATGGTCGGAGTTCATCCAATAATAACTTCAAACAATAAGCAAAAACAAAGAAGATACAATGTCATGAGTATCAAGGTTTTGGACATATTCAAATGGAATGTGCTAAAACTCTTAAAAGGAGAAAAGGGAAGTCTTACACTAGCACTTGGAGTGAAAATAAATCTAAAAGTGAGTACAATAGCAGAGAAGAAATTGTGAGTAATTAGGCTGTGTTGGTTGCTTTAAACAACAAAAATCCAATTACTTCCTTAGTAGCAACCAGTGAAGAAACTGACGACCAAAATATAGATGTTTCAGTTTTAAACTCAAATTCATATTGCGATAATGTTGAAAACAATTCAGAATTCAAAAAGGAAGACATTTGCAAGGTTTATGAATTAATGTATGTCAAATGGGTAAAAACGTGTAAACAAAATGAGAAGCTAAAAAAGGAGAATTCAACTATGAAGGATGTCATTCAAGATCTAGAGAGGAAGTTGTTGTCAACAATAGATGAACTTTATGAAACAAAGCTAAAGCTGGTCAATATGAAAAAAGGAATAAGAATGTTGAATGGTGGTACTGAAAAGCTAGAACAATTGCTGAAAATTGGTAAAAACAAAGGAAACTTTCAAGGTGTTAGTTATAAAAGTGAATGTTCTCAAGAGAATAACGAGCAAAATGGTGAAGATAGATTTTTCAAAGCAGCAAAATCAAGTAAGCAAGGAAAAATCTCAAAAAGAAGCAGAAAGTTTGTTCCTACATGTTACTTTTGTGGTGTAAAGAGCCACATAAGGCCAAATTGTTACAAGCTGCTGCAAATATTATTCCATAATGCTCAAAATAGAAAATTTAGACATTTTTGGAAGAATCTTCAACAGAAGAAGCCACCAAAGCAGATTTAGGTTAGAAAGAACCAACTGCAAGTCCTTGTGTCTCTTAAATCAGTGTTGGGAAGCACTGCATATTTGGCATGTGTGGCACAAGGGCCAGAGGCGATATGGGTGTCTATGCATATGGCGCATGCATCATAAAGGTTCAAGGTGCATCGATGTGTGTATTTACTTGCCTGGTGCATCGATTTGTGTATGCACTTGCCTGGTGCATCCAAAGGAGCGTCAAGCAATGCACATGCCCTCCAGTCACACGCAGTATTGACGTTATGTTGATGTCATGCTGACGTTAGTTCTACATTAACAAAAAAGAAAACTCAAAATTTAAAATTCACTAAATTTTGTCCCTTCGGTCATTTTGGGTCAGTTTCAGAGTCCCATGATTTATAAAGTGAGTTTTAAATTTTTCTGAATTTATTACATTGATAATAAATATGGTTTAACTTCAGAAAATCGAATAAAGGATATTAAAGCCAAATATAGAGTGAAATTTCATGCTTTGAACTTGCAATAAAAAAGGTACATGTGGTTTTGGTATCTCATGTGGTGCATTTATTGTTTAGTATTATATAATTTTCACTCTGATTGAGATTTTTCTTGTAATAAATTCTCAAATAAAGTTAATTGATAATATTTTTAGCATTGATATGTGATAATGAGGATGTGCATAAGGATTTGCATTTATTGATGGTATATTATCATATATTATATGCCCATATAGATTGTGAGGATGATATAAAGGTATATCCCTTGTGTTTGTGGATCCATTTAGGTACTAATGAGAATGTAGTCACCACAATGGCCTTTGGAGTTAGTATTTGAATTGTTCTGCTTGCATGTTTGGGGATGTATCTGGTCTTGTATTTAGTTATTCTGCCCATAGGTGTTAGCTTTATATGAGATTTTGGTATATGTACAAAGACATTTGATAGAGGAAGCTATTGCTTGAGTGATCTATTCACCCACAGGTAGTAGAGTCATAAAAGTTAATTATGTGTACTCTGATCACTTTTATATGGAGATATTATCTATATGTATTATCTATTCAGCCCATAATTGTTTCATGATATGCGTGATAAGATTCTCAGTACAAATACTATTTATGACTTTGAGTATCACTGCTATCCTACATTTCTGTTGATCATTACATTGTCAATTTTTCAGTCATCTTTTTTGTAAACAACAACAGTGTCACTATTGAAACCCTTACTAGTTTCAAATTCAAAAAGAGGAAGAAAGATGTAGAATTTGCTTTAGAGATGACAGACATTAATATGGCCATGGTTAGAGATAACTCATCTCCCCCTACATCTCCAAGTTAGAGGCTGAGAAGGCTACATATGCAGCCTGGGACAGGTCAAATAAGATGTGTTGTTTAACTATAAAGAGGTCCATCCCAGACCATCTACTAAGTGGACTTCTAAAAACAATCATAACAAAGGACTTCCTGAATAATGTCTCCCAGAGATATAGGGTATCTTTAACGCAGAGATAAGTGCCTTAATGAAGAAATTATTCTTCATGAGGTATACAAGAGAAGGGGGAGTGAGGGAGTACATTATCAGGATGGTCTACCTCTAGAGTAAGCTAAAGGCATTGAACATCATTATTCCTGATGTTTGCATTGTACACCACACTCTAAATGCACTCCCTTCAGATTTTGGTGTCCTGGTTACAATGTACAATTTTCAGGATAAGGCTTAGGACATCAATGCTTTGATTGCCCGATGTGTTGCTAAGAAGGAGAACCTAAAGAACACTGCTCATATGGCCTTAGTAGCCCTCAGATTTTTAAAGTTAAGAAATCCAAATTCTATCCACATGTGAATATTGGTTAATCCAACATTGCTAAAGGTCCTGTAGATGTTAAAAGTATGAGGTGCTTCTTCTGTAAGAAGAAGGGACATAAAAACTTCGATTGCCATAAATATAAAACATGAAAAGAAAAGCATGAACTATAAGGTAACTTTTTAACTTGTATGATCCATGAGTCTAATTTTACTATAGCCACATCAAATTCTTGGTGGCTTGATAGTGGAGCCTCTAATCATGCATGCAGAGTTTATGGCATGCTATGGGGCTGACAATAGCTCAAGAACTTGATTTGTAAGTTGTCTTTCAGTGGCTAGACTTATTCAGTTAAATAGTGATAATCTTTCTATTGTGTTTTTTAGTAACAACAATAAGAGCATCACATGGTCTAAGCATTTATAGGTTAAGTATTGACCACAAAGGAATTGATACAAAAAGGTGAGGTTGAGATGAAGCATTTGAGGACTGAAGATATGCTTATTGATCATTTAAATAAAGGACTTCACCCACTTGTTTTTGAACGACGTTTATACAATATTAGTGTATTAAAGTCCTTAAACACTACTAGTTAGGGATCATTATATTTGCTTCTTATACATTTGTATGTTTTTTCATGTATCATGGCAGTATGTTTTATCAATACAAATGATCATAATTTTATTTTTAGTCATACATGTTATTATACATTTTGCGATACAGGTAAAAGTAATGTTTTAAAAACTAGACCGATCGAAAGAAAGTTTAAGGTTTAAAGGTTCAATTGGTAATAAACCACTATAAAACTAGTATATAATAAATAAGAAGTAAAATTTATAAGAATAAGTAAAAATAAAATATTTTATTGAAATAAAAAATACACCAATGCCTATTATTATATAATGAACTAATAATAAATAAATATGAGTAATATAAAACTTAAAATAACAATAAAAAA
>JAOTAY010000191.1:37816561-37844891 GCA_025629805.1 Erythroxylum baracoense
TCTCTAAAAATGAGAAAACCCTAATGATCCTCTCCAATTTAATTTTTTACACACACAAGGCCTATTTTGCAAAATTCTCATTTATTCACAGTTATACCGGGAAAATGTCATGAATGCATGTACAGGTATTTTCCATGTGCAAAAATTACTGTGCACAAATGCATGAGCATGAGATGTGTTTTCCTAATTTCTCCAATTGATCGCCCGTGTACCCATTTTTATAATTTAACCCGTTATATGAAAACGGGATGTTACAATAAGATAGAGGCTCTTTGGACGAAGTCAAAGTTTTCTGCACTAGGATACTTTTTCTTGGCAGGAATACAGACCTAAGCTTGCAACTTAGATTTTATATAGAATGAGGCTTAAAAAATAAAAAAAAATTTAATGTTTTTATCCTCATATGCATGGGAGAATTACCAAGACATATAGCCTTTAATTACGAGAAACAAAAATAACTAAGCCCCTATTTAGTTCCTTTTTAAAAGTTTATCGATGTTGTTTTGTAAAATTAGAAATAGATGTTGAAAACGTGTTTGGTTAAACATGTTTTCACTTTTTGTTTTAAAAAAAGGCAACAATTTTATGGATCATGAAAATAAGGTTTTTGTGTATTTTGAAAACAAGTTTTTTTTCACAAAAACAAGTTTCTCTAGCTCTGTGCCATCTTTTGCATCTTCTGCAGTCTGCGATTTCTCCAAATGTGTTTTTGTATCTGTTACTTGTGTGTATTTTCTAAGGGGTCGTTACCTGATTTGCTATTGCTATTGCTATTGCTATTATTTGCGTTGAAAGCTACATAAACTACACGTCCATCACCTTCTCTTCCAATCATTGTCTTCACGTAAGAGAAGTGAAAGAAAGCAAGAGCGTTATGTTACAGTAACATGCACAAATTGCTACATGTTACTGTAGCATAATTAAAACTAATTCGTTAATTCATCAACCACTATTTTCTTTCACCAGAGAGTTCCTTCTTATCTTTCTCACCTTATTGATAGTAAGCAGATAAAATTTAAATAGAGAAAGTTAGTATCGAGAAAAATATTAGAAGAGGAGATGCTTTACTTCTATGTGTTGGATAGAAAACTAAACCAAATGGAGCAAAAAGAAAAGGAAATAGTGTACAAGGACAGTTTTGGAAGAGAACAGGGTTCTCTGCTTTGAGCATAAACTTCTGCTTTTATGACTTTCAAGTTCCTGTCACCTTTTCATGGATTACAAGCCTTTGTTTACTCTTTTTCTTAGTTATCTATCTTAAAATAAATTACATGTCCATATCTGAAGAGAGAGATGAGACAAGAAAAAGGTATTTCACTGTAACATATGGGGATATTGTGTTGGGAATGCTTGGAGGATGATGTCTTCGGAGTTTGGAGTACAAGAAATGATTTTTATATTTAAGGAATAAAGCAACAACATACATGGAGTAGCAGAGGCAACGTTTCTCTGCATTGTAGTTTTTAAAATTACTGAAAATGAGTAGTAAAGTCATACTCAGGAGCATCCGAGGAATGATGATGTTTGTTGGATTTAGGAGTGCATACGGTGGGAGTGAAGAGTCTTGCTCGAGTTGCCATGATTATCAAACTCTCAAGTCCAACTATCCCGATGATTATTCATGTTTATCAAATAATGAATGCCGACCAGAAAAGAAGAAGATGGTTGTGAGTAGACGAGTGGATTATGTGAAGTGTTTCCCTACCAAAGAAAGTATATTTTGAAATGGGTTCTTTCTGGTTTTACATACTTGATTGGAAGCACAACTGAACCATGCGTCCCAGACAGAGCCACCATGCCAGAGAAGGCTCATTACACTAAACATGGAGTGTTCTTATCTCTCTTCTTCTTTACCATCATGGTTAGGTTCAGTACTAAAGTTGGACACTATTGGTTCTTCTGCTTGCTTCTGAGCCAACAGTGTCTTCATTTTTCTCTAAAGGCAATGTCTAAATCCTGGTAGATTTGAAACATATAAAAGATAGTAAATCAGACAAAAAAATGATAATAAAAAAATGCAACCCCAGTATATAATGAGTTATTGTGAATTCAATCCTTTTCCGAGGAGAAAATTGAAAAGTGCGTAACTAGTTGTTATAAGATTAAGAATAGAGAAACATAAGCATGATTGAAGAGCTTGGCATGTGATACCATTCATATAAGCATGAATGAAGAGTTTGGTAAGACGATGACCACAAGAACAAGTTGCGATACCATTCTAACCAAACATCTGGCTGGAAAGATATCATTTGTGAGATTATAAAGGTAGAGAAAGATCTCAAGGTTCACAGGAATTGTTTAACTACAGGCATTATTTATTAAGAAAAGTTATTGAAAGATGTTTTGGCATTCTAAAAGCAAGATTTCCTATACTTAAAAACATGCCGAGTCATGATATGAAGAAACAAAAATACATCGTTATTGCTTATTGTGTTATACACAATTATATTAGAATGTATGGGCAAAGCGATGAATTATTTGACAGTTGTGTTGAAATTGAAGAACAAGTTAGAGAAAGTGAAAATGAATATGTAAGTTCTCAAGTGGAGTATAATATCACTTCAAGGTATGTCTTGAAAGTGAGAAGAAATTGCTAGACAAATGTGGAGTGATTATATTATTTCTAATTGATTTATGTTTCTCTATGTAAATGATAATGCTTTCAAGAATTACAAAACGTCGTCGTTTTGTCCAAAATAGGCGGGTCGCGGGCTAGACAGGGCCGGTCCTTGGCCCACGCTGACCGACCATGGTCGACCTGTGGCCTACCCATGGCCCGTCCAACTTGGGCCAAAAACGGACTGCGCTGGGCTAAAATTGTCATCCCTAAATATGATGGACATCTTTTATTGATTAGAATGACTTAATAAAAATTTCTAATTTATAGAATTTTATTATATACAGTAACTGTGTATTAATTTTCATATATTTTAATTTTAGCTATAATAATAATTAACTAATTCTAAAATATAATTTATTATATTAAAATTATTAACATAAGAGTATAATTAAAAAAATAGAAACAAGATGATAAAACTAAATATTTTTTTATTTTTAGTTTTTTATTACAAATTTCTACTAAATAAGTTTTGTTTTCAATTTTTATATTACAAATATCAACCAAACATGTTTTGATTTTTTAAGGACAAAAAAGAAATTAAAAATAGAAAACAAAAACTAAAAAAAATAAAAGTGAAACCAAAAGACTCCTAAAAATGTTGCCTCTGGATAAAAACCTGAAAATTAGACTTTGCTAAATGCTGCTAGACCTTCATCCAATTGTCCATTATCCTTGTCATTAGTATGAATACGCCCAGACTTCTCAATTATCCTTTCCACTTTAATAGTTTTAAAAGGACAAACGAAAAGAAGAATGTGATCGACGGGTACTGCTTATTCTATAACTCCAATTCGTTAAAATAGTAATAGCAATTTGTCAAAACGCAGCATGTTTGTCAGTTATGGAGTGACTTCTGTTAGTTCACATTAGAACTTCCGGCAAGTATTCTAACCTAAGGAAACATAATCGCAGATGAAATTGATTGGAAGCCCAATAAATATTGATGCATCATATTCACGTACACTCTTTTCGTCCCATCACTCAATGTTATGTATTTTATTTTATTCTCATATTTTCTTTATTCTCATGTTTTATATTTTATTAATTTTATTAATGATCTCATATTAACTTTACATATATTATTATTGAAATTTAAAAATTATGTGTTTTCTGTTAAATTTATACATGACATTATATATCAAAAGTTTGTTAGTCACCAAAATAACTAAACTAATTAAATGATGTTTTTATGTATAAATAGCCATTTATTCATAAAATATCAATGCTTATTATTGACTTAATTATATAAATAAATGACATTTATTAGTTGATAGAATTTAACATTCATCGAAAAGTAAATTAATACTCTATTACTAATAAACATAATAAAGGAAAATCAATATTCACTTATCAAATATGTTATATATCCAAAGATATTGATTGTATTTGATTAGTTTTTATTTCATTACCTGATAAAGTTGATTAATTTATGATAATATATTATTGAGTTAGCCAAAATGAAAACTATAGTATTTTAAATGTTTAATTATTTAAAAATGATAATTTATTGAATATTTATGTATTTTGCAGCTATTTCTCTTTATTTGCATGTTTTTTTTTGTTATCGTGTTTAACGGTTTGAACTTCTTTGAATGATGTGTATAAGTCAATTTCTATCTAGGTGTTGTAGGTCTTGCTTTAGCATTGTGGGAAGAAAAATTTATTGTCATTATAGATATAAGTAGTGAGGTTGAGAAGTCAAGATATAAACTATAGAAAAGGTCTAACAGATTATGTCTTAATTTCATGCAAATGACTATTGTCAACAACATTAAGACCATTATTCCACAACTAAAATTGCTAAAGAATGCCTTGAACTTATGGAAGAATGCTTGTGTTCTGCGAACAAATCTCTCATGGGTACACTAATGATTGAATTCACGACCATGAAGTTTGATAGGTCACGGGACATGCAACTACATGTCCTATAGATGATGAATATTGAAACAAAATTAAAGACCCCACGTATAACAATTAATGACTTCTTCTTAATGTAATTCATCATGAACTCGTTACCTCATGAGTGTGGACCTTTTCAAATTAATTACAATACTATAAAGGATAAGTGGAATGTTAATTATCCAATATGCTCATTCATGAGGAAGCAAGGCTGAAGAATTGAGGAGTTCATTCAATTAATCGTATGGGTTAAGGAGCTAGAAATATTCACTAGCTAAAGGCTAAGAAACCTAAAAAGAAAGCACTTTTAAAGAGACATAGGTTACTACTAATGTCGGCAAGAGGAAAGAGATAGATAAGTATCATTTTCATAAGAAACAAAGATACTATTGGAAAGATTGTAAACATAAGGCTTGGTTTAAAAGGAAAGGCAATCAAACATTTTGTATGTTCCTAACTAAACTTAAATGAAGTTCCTTCTAATACTTAGTGGCTTAATCTTGGGGTTACTACTCATATTTTTAATTTCATGCAGGGATTCCTTACAATCTAAACCATAAACTTAACTGAGAACTTTCTGTTCATAGAAAACTGTAAAAAGGTCCTAATTAAAGGCATAAGGATTTATCATCTAATATTATATACTAGCTATCACTTAGATCTAATACAAACTCTCGATATATCTTTAATTTCTAAAACTTAATTTATGTTTCATAATGAAAGTGGATTTACTTTTAAGTTTAGTGATGGTTATTTTAGTTTATTTAAACATAATTTCATTATTAGATATAGAGTTCTTATTAATGGTTTATATAAATTGAAATAAGATGCCAATTTTTCTGAATCCTAATTTTCTATTTATTATACCATTGGAACTAAGCGTAGCATAATGAATGAAAATCTAGCTTACTTGTGGCATAAATGTTTAGGTTACATATCCAAAGAAAAATTAGAAATATTGGTAAAGAATGAAATTATTTTGGATTTAGATTTTATTGATCTTAATATATGTATGGATTGCATTAAGGGATGTAAACCAAACATAATAAGAAAGAAGATAGAAGAAGTACTCAACTCCTTGAGATTATACACACTAATATATATGGACCTTTTAACTCTGCATCTTTTAGTGGAGAAAAGTATTTTATCACCTTTATAAATGATTTTTCATGTTAAAAACATGTCTATTTGCTTAATAAAAGATCTTAAGCTGTAAATGCTCTCGAAGTGTTTGTATAGGAGGTTGAAATGCAATTAGATAAATAAAAATCGTAAAATCTTATAAAGATGGTGAATGTTATGAAAAATATGATATATTAGGACAATATCTAGGATAATTTGCAAAGTTTATTGAGAAATATGACATATGTGCGTCGAGCATACCTCAATAAAATGATGTGGCAACACCTTATGAAGAAACTAACTTATGGTTGATTGACATAAATAAACCATGTGGAATAACTTTAAATAAACCTGTAAGAACAAGGAGATTAATTATTCCTAATGATTATATGGTTTATTTATATAAGTCAAAATCTGATTACTACAATAATAAGCATCTAGTTTCATTTTCACAAGCAATAGAAAGTGATAATTCTGATAAAAGAATTGATGCTATGAAAGATGAGTTAAATTCAATGACATAAAATAATGTTTGGGTCTTTATTGATTTGGATTCTTGACATTTTACTTGTTACTAATGCTTTGAACATATTGTATAAGACTAAAGATTTCCTCTCTACGAAATTTGAAGTTAAAAAATAATAGAGGCATACTGTGTGATAGAAATTTCAATATTCTGAAGTAAATCATAACGAGTAGTAAGATTATCTCAGAAAGATTATATTGGAAGAATTCTTGAGAGATTTACTATGAACAAATGTTCAATAGGGTTTGTCCCAATGCAAAAAGTATAGAACATAATGGTTCTGCCCCTATCAAAGATTCAGCTGAACGTGACACTCAATGAGACTAAACATATATCCTGCCAGTTATGCATCACCAAGGAAGCAACGATCCTACAATAATCAAGGAAGCAATGACACTTTTATCTTTGATAGGGGCAAAACGAATCTTTGATAGGGGTAGAAACATTATCTTCTATAAAAAGATGATAAATTTAGTCTCTTGCAACGTCCAAAGAATGATATATAATTTAAACAAATGGAATATATTCTGTATGCTTATGTTGTTGACAATTTGAAGTATTCGTAAAGATGCACAAGATATGATATCAATTTCACGATTGAAATGTTAGGAAAATATCCAAGAAATCCTAGTATAGACCATCGGAAAGCTGTAAAAAAAGTCTTAAGATTTCTTTGAGTAACAAAAGACTATATGTTTATGTGTAACGAAACTCCATTTTTTCCAAAAGTTTTCATAGACATCAAGCTTATACCAAAGTTGCGTTTACTCTTTTATATGGAAATCTCACTTAGGTCAGTTTAATCAAAACTCAGCCTTCCCACATGATCATTGACCAATAAAGTGTTGTTATCAAATGCCTCACAATTCTCATAGTATTTAACTCTTACACTCGAGTAAAAATACTATGTAAACAATGAATAATCAAAGGTAACAATAAACACACAAGAGCTACAGTAAAAACCAACATTTATTACTTATCCAAAAGTATATAAAGGAATACTCTCTCTCAATATGCTCCTATCCCCCCTATCTCTCTTCTTATGAGCAAGACTTAAATAAGCTATTTACAGACACCTTTGACTTTATAATTCAGAATCATAATTGAAGTGAACTAACTAGATCACCTCTATCTTTATCAAATTATATCACACTAACTAATTGGATAACACCCTCATCTAAATAGGACTTTACATGATAGGATTTAGCTACATCACAACTAACAAGATAAGAGATTACATTTAATTAGAAAAGATACATCTATATTCATAAAAAACTTCACTATCTTCAAATGATCCTCTCACATGGTCTTTATCTTTTAGAGCTAATATGTATCTATTGTGATTTTATCCACCACCTCATCTAAGATCTTCCTTGGTCTCTATTTGATTATGAGTCATCCAACCCCAAAGCCTTTCATGGTATACTGGTCTAGTCTAATGCTTACTCATATCAAATTCACGAGTCATGATCCGTCTATTTGAGCACATATTAAGTCCTTAGATCTCTTGTATGTCTCCCTCATGCATGCGATGTAGTTAATCTTCAACCTAAAGTCTATCTCAAACTATTTTTTGATCTCACGTCTGAATCTTGCTTCTTGTTGCAAATTTTCGCAATATGCACCAATGCATGCCAACTCATCGATAATGCTCGTTTTCCTTGCATACTCGCAATTCTTTTCCTTGTTCTATTGTCCTAAGTGTCAAATAATAGTCAAAGCTCGTCAGTTCTTGGACGATTATGCAATTAGGACTTAGGGATTAATAAACCACCTCCAATAAAAAATTTGATGCCCTTGTCGAAATAATTCATGATCACTCCTCCAAATATGGTTCTCTTGAAAACCCCATAGTTATTGGCACATCTCCAACATGCCATATTTTCTCTTTGTCAGCTTTGTCTTTACTTTTGTTCAAATGCTCCTTCATAAGGCCTATTGTGCCTAACCAAGTACAATTATTAAGGTAGACTTCTTCCATCGAGTCATCTTGTCCTTCTCTTTGATCTGTCATGACCATGGAATTCATTTTCTGCTCAACTAGCTCTTCACAAATGAAACAAGCAATATCCTGTTTTGTTTGTTTTTTGGAATTACATTAAGAAGATTCACATATCTTCTCTTTACCTTTCTTCGAGCCATTATATGGCTTACCATTCTTCTTACCTTTATTGTTAGTTCAAATTGGTGGTGGCATTTGTGAGGTCTTTTACATTTACCTTCGAAGTTCCATTTGTACCCAACCTTATAAGTCTCTTATGAAGTTGAACAACTTGTCTTCTGTAAACATGTTCTGCACATCCAACATCAAAGATGTGAACTTTCTCATATACTTTTTCACCAAGTCATCTTGCTTCAAAAGCTTCAAAGATTTCTCATAAGCCATGAAGGGTTGTTAGATAGAAACTGGTCTGTTAACTCCTTTTTCATTTTCTCCCAAGTCTACATTGATGTCAATGAAGGTTCTCGTTCTCCATCATAGCTTTGCATTTCCATTATATACATAGTTGTGATTAATACCTTCTCTGAATCAAACATCTTTGTCATTGCAAAGTATTGTTTCGTAACCCTAAAAATTTCAAAGCTCCTTGGAACTTCGTTTGCCATCGAAAACTTGGGGCTCTCGAACCTTCACCAAGGTGCTTTCGGCACATTCAATATCCTATGTTGCGATTGCATGCCTTACGATTGTGATCTCCAATCTAGAATCCTCTTATACCCTCATCAAGTCTGCTATTTGATGCTAAAACTATTGGACCGTGCCTCTAAAATCTCGAACAGAGATGAGTAGGAAGTGACCTCCTTCTCCTCTTAAGCTATATTTGGTTAGACGTAAGGTTTTTAATAGAATGAAATGCAATATAATAAAATGA
Organism: Erythroxylum baracoense; assembly: GCA_025629805.1. Lineage (NCBI taxonomy): Eukaryota > Viridiplantae > Streptophyta > Magnoliopsida > Malpighiales > Erythroxylaceae > Erythroxylum > Erythroxylum baracoense. The sequence continues at coordinate 37,825,602 of JAOTAY010000191.1, forward strand.
GATGATTTATAATGGAATGTAAAGTAAATGGATGAAATATTAGAAAATTATTGTTTGGGAGGGATGGAAGGATTCATAATGTAATATGGTAAAATGTTGTTTTGAAAATGGATTGAATGAAATCTAACGTATGTATTATAATAATAAATGGCTATTATACCCCTTGATAGAATGAAATGTATTGTTTTGTTGCTTATTATTATGGTTGAGGGTATAACTGATATTATAAAAAATTATTGAAGGTATATTAGGTAGTACATATTTATGATTTTATATCCATCCTAAACTTCCTAAATCTGAGGTAACTCATTTTTACTGTTTAAGATGAAATAAGATGTAATATGAAATATGCACCTTCCATCCTATTCCATTCCATTATAAACCCTCCTTCCAAACGATGAAATAATATTACATTACATTCCATTCCATTACTAATCACCCTACCAAACATAACCTTAAGGAATTGACCCGCTCTGTCAAATTATTATCTCCCACCATATCGACATTTTGGATCTGATACCAGTTGTTACAAAGGTTTTCCTAGACACCAAACTTATACCGAAATCACGTCTACTCCTTTGCAAAAAAATCTCACTTAGTTCTGTTTAAGCGAGATTTAGCCTTCTCACGTGATCATCAACCAACAAAACATTGTGAGGACAAAACCTTGTTCTCGAACTTCTCAAACCCTCACAATGTTTAACTCTCACATTCGAGTAAAATATTACGTAAAAATGAATAATCAAAAGCAACAATAAACATAAAAGAGTAATGATAAAAACTAACCTTTATTACTTTTCTAAAAATATACAAATGAATGCTCTCTCTTAATGTGTTCCCCTTTCACCTATCTCTCTTCTCAGGAATATTGCTTATATAAGCTATTTATAAGCACATCTAATTTTGCAGTTCAAAATCCTAATTAAACTGAATTAACTAAATCACCTCTATCCTTATCAGATTACATCACACTAATCATTTAAATGATACCTCCATTTAAATAAGACTCTATCTAATAATATTTAGCTACATTACAACTAACAAGATAAGATATTACATTTGATAGGAAAAGATACATCCATATTTATGAAGAACTTCACTATCTTTAGATAATTCTCTAACATGGTCTTTCTTTTTAGAATTGATATATATCTACTATGATTGTATCCATCATATCGTCTAAGATCTTCCCTTAATCTTATCCATTGATGATGAGTTATCTAAGCCCAAAGTCTCTCATAGCAGACTAGTTCAGTTCAACGTTTACTCGTATTAAATCCATTAGTCATAGTTCATTTATTTAAGCATATATTAAATCTATAGAACTCTCACATGTCTCCCTCATACGTGTGATTCAACTAACACTTAAGGTTCATCTCAACTTATCTTTTAGTCTTATATTCAAATTTTGCATTTCCTTAAAGATTTTCGTACCAATGTATGTCAAATTATTGACAATTTCCCTTTTTCTTGCCATACTTGTAAGTTTTTGCCTTGTTTCATTCTAACTCTCGTTCTGTACTTAGAACTTAAAGAGTCTAACATTAAATGCGGACCTCGTAATGCTTTTGGTTGTTTCCCTCGATCCTGTTCTCCCTTCTTCCTCCTGTTGATTATTTTGCTAATGTAACTACAGCATGGACGTCTTCAATTCCGTTATACTTCAAATCCATTTCTCGTGTTACTTGATCTTGTTCGCCAATAACCGTTGTATTCTGACACCAAATGTTACAATTACTTTTACTTTCAAACACCTATAAAACCGTTAATTTGGAGATCACCAAGAAAATACAGAAATTTTAGAGAGAGAAGGAAGTGAGAGAAAAGAATTCCAAAAGTTCAATTGAAATTCCTCTCTTCTAACTATACCAAGTAATAACGGTTATTATCCGTTAAATACAAGCAGTTTTCTACAATCCCATTTGTACCTGTGTCATTCATCCCATGTTCTCACTGAACTTAAAACGTCGTATGTCTTCAAGTTTTTCCTCTTCCATCTCGCTTTTCGTTCTCTAACGATCCGCAATTCCCTATGAGCTACGCTCCACGTCCTCGTTCTACTCCTTTTTTCCTAACGGATCAGTTACATTTCACAACAAAACCCTAACTATAAAAACGAAGCAAAGTTACCTGGCAAAAGGAGGGCAGAAACGGGATTTCAGACAAGACGGGAGCGTTATCGGGAGGCGATTTCTCGGCCCTCTATTTGGCGCATTCGATGCTATCGTCGAGTTTTCTCTTGGCACCGTCATTGACCTCTTTTGTTGTAGTTGTTCCTTCATTGTCTCCGGTAACAAGTCAGTAAAGGCGTCACCGTGTTTCGGCGGCCGAGATAAGCAGAGAGAGGCAACAAGCACAAGCTTCATAGTATTAGTGATTATGATCAAGTGGCACACAAGAATTCAACGACCCGTATGAGTACCGCCATTTTTACCCTAGTTAATGGAAAGACTCTAAACGAATCGATTCGAAAAAATAACAAATATCAATCAATTAATTATTAACTATAAAATTGGTCGAGGTTAATAAATCATTTATTTGGACGAATTTATAATAAAAATTATTAAATTATGTTTGTGTTTCATTAAAAGGCAATCGCATAATAACGAATATCCACCAATCAATTATTAAGCTTTTGGTGTACAAAAGCATAAATAAAATAAGTTTTTGGTTGACAGTGTAATTGAAACTAAGGGTAAAATTACTTATGTTCGCTCATGAGCATGTCTTGTAATCAATCTCATGAGCATGTCTTGTAATCAATCTTTTAACGGAAAGAAACAAAAGAAGAAAACAATTCAAAGTAACTTGGTCATGCTCCAACTTCCATGCAAAATCACTATCCTCCAAGCAAAGAAGTAAAATGAAGCCACTTGTAATATGTAACAGGGTTGCATTAATGAGAGCTTGCATACATTTGATCGCACTTTGAAATGGAAAGATTAGATTCTATTGACACACTTGAGCTGCCTTGCTTCTGGCCTTCAATCTTAACTATCATGTACTCCAGTTGCTGCACATTGTATGTCCTAAATCCAAACTGGCTTAGATGTCTTAAGGATTAGCTCTAGCAAGCACTGATTGATTGCCAAGTGAACCCCACTGGGAAAAAGGAATGCCATGTGAAGAGGAATTAACAATGTTTCTAAGAATCAAGATCAGACAATGTTTCCAAGAATCAAAACCGGATTGCTAATGTTGACAAAGGTTTCACAGAACAAGAAATATGTTGATAAATCCCACAGAACTGAAACAAGTTTGGGGGCCATGAATACCCAAAATCGATTGCTCAATTTTTAAGGGAGGCTACTAGTAAAGAATCGACCATTCACTACCGGAAGAACTGAAGCCTTCTTCAAGCTAAAGAGAACAAAACAGTATCTCACTAACAAGAAGATAACAGAAAACAGAGTGCTTAACAAATTAAGTATTCAAATCCTGTTTCAACTGAGAAACCAAGTAACAGAAGTTTTGCCGACATGTTTCACTGGTTACTCTTTCTCCTTTGGCTTGATATCATATAAAACCAAAATGAAGCAGGCATTCACATAGAATAGAACAGAATACAAAAACTGCCGTCAGCAGAGTTACCTTTACGTGATCACAAACTTCTCATTTTGAATTACGACCATCTACAGATATTGGTGGAATGTTGCTCCAGGTGCCTTTTTTTGGTCTTCTACTCCATAAGAACGCAAGCCACAGACACCTCCATAACACCCCATTTGTCAGGTGTGGGATGAATATGCGCCCCCAATATGGGTAATATGGACCTGGCAACTTGATCAAGGCAAAGACTGTTGCAATGACAATCAGATGCCACGGAACTTCAGCGTCCTGTCAAAAAACCAGAAAACAACTTCTACCATGAAAGTTTTACGCTAAATTTTGCTTCAGTTTATCAATTCAAGACAGCTCAAAATTAATTTTCATAAAGAAAACTGCTGCTCAAACACTTAATTCGGCCAAAAACCTTAAAACTAATTATTCAGAGAAGAAAATGGTAAGGCTTCTAAGTTCTCTAGACATTATTGTGGACAAATACAAAGTCTGGCAACAGATAAGTGTCTAATCTTCATTATGTGGGTACTTGTCAGAAGTGAGAGAAAAGTTCAAATAGTTCCACTGTTCCAATTTTACTACAGTTCAAACTCTATTCCAGCTTAGTCCAAGACTCATAATAATTAGTTCATCGTCATTTGCAATCTAACCTTGAGAAGTGGAGAAATTTCCAATGCAGTTTCTGTCAAGACTGAAGCAAGAGCAATGCCAAAGAGAAGTGGAAAGGGAACAAGAAACAACTTCTTCTGATGTGCACAATATGACATCTCACTGAGCGAGGAAACCAGCAGCAGAGGCCCGCATAAATATTTTGAAACAGTCACAAAAAGATCAATCATGAGTTGAATGAAGTTATCCAATGCTCTATCCCAAGGAAAGCTCTTGACTGGCTGAGGACAACTATCCCAAAGCTTTTTTGCCTTGCTCACAAAATGATCTATGTTTATCTTCTCTGGCTCACCAGGTTCTCCTAAAGCCATATTTACTTCACGAAAGACATTGAGCCTAGACTGCTGGACTACCCAAACTGGTTTAATACTCAAATTGCAGCTATGTTCTCTAAAATACTTTGAGAGTCCCTGATACAAGAACTGATATGAGTCAAGGATAGAAAAGGACAAGAACAAATAAAAGAGATGTATAAGGGAATAACTTGGAATAATTAAGATAGAACAAAGACATCAATGACATTCTTCATAATCACACGGCTTAGCTTTTTCCCACCAAATCAGGATGTATTGGTAAGACAAATATGCTGTGTTACTATACGAGAAATCTCTCAGCTGAGATGCACTTCACCCAACCACTCTTCAACAATTTGTGGAGAATGTGACCAGATTCATGAGATAACCTTAATTAAAATCCCCGAAGAAGGAAACTATTCACTGCAAACAATAGCAAGAATTTCCAAGTTGCCCATCAAAAACTCTTCAATTCTCCATGATAAACATTAATTCCATCAAATCCACAGACACAAAGCCTAATCCTTAATTTCCATCAAATGAAACCGTTCACATACAAACTGAAACCACGTTAACTACAACCTCTACCTCCGCCAAAGAAAAACAAAATGAATAACACCCATAAAACATAACCCCATAACCAAGATCAAATTTAAGCAAAACTCAGACAAAGACCTTACCTTTGGTGCACGAACCAAAGGTGAATGAACTCTAAAAGGCAACTTTGTGGGCAATTGTAGTTGCGAATATGTGGACAAGAAGTTTGAGTGAAAAGTGGTGGCCATTTCTCGACAACCCAGAGAACTTTTTTTCACAACAGAAGCTAGATACGTAAGTGTCACAGAGTTGGAAATAAGATTGCTGGATTAGCGAAAAGGGCCATAAGAGTGTCTGCAGATTTCTTGGGTTCTTTATCTTCGCTCGGTTTCTTAGGATCGAGAGTATTCTAACTACATTACTTTGGTCCAAGGGTTTAAGGATGATGTTGCTCAAACACGTCATCAATTCCCCGCGTTGGCTCGATTGTAAAATTCGTTAAAGGTGATATTTTTCACTTTGACAAAAAATTAAAGTAAAAGTAAAATTTATGAAATAAATATATTTTATAAAATTAATTGAAAATAACTAGAAATTTTATTTAATTTTATAGTAATAATTTAAAATTTAAAAATTATAATAAAATGTTTCACAGGAGAGACGAAGTCTGCATCTAATAGGAGAGTTGTCCGTAGATTAGGAATGACAATGGTAAAACGGGTCGGGCCATTGATCTAACTTAAATTTTTATATTTTTATTTAATAAAAAATATGAATGATGTAATTATAATAAAATGAATTCGTTTTCTGCAATAATGAGACCCTTTTTAAAAAAAATTAAGCCCAAAACTCGACCTAATGTTTCGGTTAACTTGGAATTGACATGTTAATTTTGAGTTGGGTCGGATGGGCTAGACCAGATAAAGGCCCAATTGACATCACTTACTAACAAGCGTACATTTTCGACTATTCTCATTCCTCAGTTCACAAACAACGTGGGATCTCTAGGGTTAATTTGTAAGATTCTAAAATGGCTTTTGATCTTTGGATATCCTATTCTTTAACCAAAATCAGCCTCCGTCAAGTTCCATTTCCCACATTTCATGTGTATTATACCTTTGCAAAATTCTATATTTTTGGGGTGATCCATTTCCATGCCTACTGCCTCTTAGTGCATCCGATGTTCAGAAACAAGATTTTATGAGGACTATTTGGCCCGAAGCTAAACGAGGAAACCAGCAGAGAATAACAAAAGATGAAGGAATGCTGGTGGAGAGTGAATAATTTTAGGGTTAATCTAATTTTAATGTTTTCATAAATTGACATATTTTTAATTTGTTAAATGATAAGTTTTATACGTGGCACAATTATTTTATATAGCGACCACACAATAAATTTATAAATTTGACAAGGCTTCTCATGTTGAATTAATTTTTCAGAAATTAAAAGATTAAGTATTTTAGCGTTACTTTTTAAAGTTCAGGATAATATTACAAAATTAAGTAAAGTTTACGATTTTTTTACAACTATCTCATAAAATTATGATAAGATTATAATAATAAGATTTATGTTATATTTAAGTATTATTTATAAATTATTCTTATTTGTTGTTCTATTAAAATTAAATATTGATAAAATAAAAAGACTAATACACATTGTATTTCTTATTTATAAAAGAAGAAATTATTCTCATAAATTAAAATATGAAGATACTTAGACAAATACTTATTAGAGAACATATTCATTAAATCGACTTAATATGAGAATTTTATTTATAAATGATCACAAAGAGAATTTTCGCAAATATAAAAGTAATATTCTAAATAAAATTCTCATATCGAGTCAATTTAATGAACATTTTCTTTATATTGTATAAATGATCGTTTGACGTGATATCTTCAAAATATCTCACACAATAACTGTTCTGTTTTGATATTACTTATGACTTATCTAGCCAAGGGCAATTGGTAGTCTCATATAAGGATTTACTATATTTTGATACTATTTATGACTTATTATAATCAAGTGTAACTCAACTAGTAGTCATTTAACATGAACAATGAAGAGGCAATTGAGTGATCAATATAGAATTCATCACTCTAAAGTAAATAAGAAGAATGTTATAATGCTCTTGATTAATACAGATTTCGAAAATCCTTGGCTAAGGTAAAATACAACTTTGAAAATAATTTTCAAATCTCATTAAAAGAATCAAGTTCTAATTGGGGAGAACAAATATAATTGGAATAAAATATAATATACATTAATTTCATACTCTATATCTGACCGAAACATTGTATAATAAAAATATTACATTATACGAAAAATTGTACACAAAAAGGTTAGTCAAAACTGTTGGATCGAAAAATAAAACATACAAGATTTGACTAAAACGGTAGATTTCAAAACTTTTTTAGAAATCAAAACACAACGGAAGCAAGATAATCAAATCAACATGCCAAGCCATACATGATACGGTATATGGAAAACAATTATCATAAGAACAAGATGAAGATTATATTATCGACTCCTTTTGCTACAGCTTTAACTCCTCGATGTGCTATCCTCTCCTTCTTTAGCCTTGCTTTTGAATCCTTTCCTTTGTCAATGTATCATCTCCTTGTTGTTGTATCCTCAACCTATTCGATCTACCACTTGTTCTTCTTGGACAACTTAGTTAACAAGATCCTTTGGTGGGAAAGGAGAAGAAATATTTGGAGGGGATTTTTCTTAAAAAAAAGAAGCCAAAGATGAGACACATCTCATGAAAATTTCAGCCAACACATGCAAGAAAAGAGAGAGAGTCCAAAAAATGTAATAACACCTCTTTTACACCTGGTCAATTTTGGTTATGCATGAAAAGAAATAAGAAGTGGAAAGCATCCAATGCATCACTTCATTCTTTAATCAAAATATAAAGAAGCCATTAAATGAGACTCTTCTCATTTGTTGTAAGATGGCTATATGAAAAGACCAATAACCTAAAATGACATGTCAATTTCGCTTTTAGTGATGAAACAAGGAAGATGATCCATTAAATGCACATCTTTCATCTTTAATCAAATGAATGCTAAAAGGTTACATTACATGCCATCATTAAAAGACAACCGTTAAACCATTTAATGGTAAGATCATTACTCCATTTAATGATGATAAAGTATGATAAATACCATCTTTATTTAGCAATTCAATGCTAAATGTGCAATTACACATTCAGCCCTAATAAAATCGAAATTGCACCTTCCATTTCTTTAAGAATTTTGTTTTAATTTAATTAATCTAATTAATCAAATTAAACCAAACTCTAGCATATTTCTAAATGTTCATTTGGGCTTCTAATTAACCATTAATTAGTGCAACCCCAACATTCAATCATGGGCTTTAAAACCTAAATTTATATTTCTTACTTTGCTTGATAACCTTCCTTAAAGCCAAGTGGGGAATCTTATTGGACTTAAATAATTCAAGCTCTAATAAACCTAGAATTAATTTAATCTCATTAGAATTAATTCTAGCTTATTAACTAAATGTCATTCCACTACAGACAATTAGTTGAACTCTTTAATTACTAAATATTATGAGAACCTTATTATAGCCATCCGCACAATAAAGGGTAAAATTACCGTGTTGACCTTATATTGGTTTTTCCTTCTAGATCTCCCGTTTTACTCTATATGGTGATTAACAAACAAGATCTCATCTTCGTGTTAAGACTTGATGAGTAGCTAGTCCATCAAACTCCTAGCGCCAGTTTAATCACTAATTTTCATAAAACATTTAGAAGTGATGATATCACTATAAACTCTTTATTTGAGTGAATGTTTTCTAACACATGTTTCAATTAATAATTTCAACATGCAGGCACTAGATTAATACTCTGTAAAAATCTATTCCAATCATATCAAGAATTATAATGAAACACATATGAGTTCACCACTCATCAAGATTGTGGTCCATAATAAACGAATGCTTACGTGTATGTTTTAAGATTAAAGTAACAACCTACTTTATTCTTTAAAATAGACATGATTTTAGATTCATTTAATAGTGCTATTATCGATAGTCAACTACTATCATGATATGAAACTCATCATTTCCTTGAAGTAAACTCTTTTACTTAAGTGGAGATAAATCGCAACACTATAGTCTAATCCATAATTAAGCGACCAACTTGATTATTCAACTGTGAATCAGTTATTTTAGATTCTAATAATACACACGTTTCCCATACATCTCTATATCTATGTATATTACTTATAAAAGAATCTCGGTACTTTATGACTAGTTTTATTATGCTCATACATATAAAACCAAACTATTTTGTTTTATTAATAATAAATATTTTCATTACAAAAAGTAACTGGAGGAAAATTAAGTTATAAGTAAATACATTTGCTTTCCAGGGCACTATATTTACATAACTCCAACAATTCATACACGTCTATGGAGGAAAATTATAAGGAGTAGTTATGATTGGCCATGATGAATATTGTTGGTCGGATTAACCAGAAGGTAGGAATCCATCTATCGATAATCCCAACCTAATACTTCGACTTTCAGCTGCAAACTCAAAATAGGTGTTATTGAAATTTTTCTATGTGAGTGCATCCGATGGATGGCTCATTATTCCATCTTCCTATTTATGTTCATTATGCCATCTAATGTAAGATGCAGTAACATCAAAGGCATATAGTCTTTCAAGTCTCAGAGTTAGTGGGAAATAATACATCCATTTCCAAGGTACTAATTTCAATTACCTAGTACACTTTATAGGTTTGAACCTAGATTGACCAAAAAATTTGCACTTTTGTAATTCCACATCATCTCCCCAAAACAATATACATCCCAATTTGCAACAATCAATTTTTTCAACTGGCAAACCAAGACACCTAATAAGTTTCTTCATATTGTAAAAATTATCAACCATTGTATGATCAGGAGGCAATGATGCATTATACCAAGCAAGAATTTTGTCAAAACTTTGATAAAAAACATGCTCTTCAGACTTTATATTCACTATTTGAGCAATTGAAGATATTTAAGTCATTGTCTTACAACTTGTCCATAATTCTTGGTCATCTGATTTTAATAAGTTAAAAAACTTTTTTGTATGTAGGTTTGGTTCTTCTTCAAGATTTTTTATATTTGCCTAAAAGGTACAACCGGCTGCATCATAAAACATTTAGATGTAAGGATTTTCAGTTACAAATCTAGTACCCAATCCACATTTATTAACGAGTTTACTTCATTACCCTTTGAAGTGCTACAAATTAATGGCTCCCCATATTGTGTCCAGTCAAAATAATTTGGAACAAACCCTTTTCTTAACAAATGGAGATTTGCTTCATCAATAGGAAGAAAATGAATATGTTTGCACTTTTTACATCGAAATCTATCGTTAGACCATCCATATATGCAGGTTGAGAACATGTATAGCAAATAAAAGTTTAGGATTAATGAAACCATCGAGTGTTAATCATCTATACATCCAAGATCTATCATCATTAACCAAATGTGTGAGGTTACTACCTATATTGATTGTCATCATAATACTGCTACCAAATTGAATATAGAGATTATATCCTAGGTTATTCAGTAGTTAGGTTTAATTAACGATTATATCTTGATTAAACACAACCTAAGGGAAAACTGGGATTAATAGAGCATTCTGTTATTATTAGATCAATAGTCTGAAGATACTTGTAATGATGTTAGCATGATGGAATATACTTGATCGTGTGTAGGCTGAGATTGAACTGAAGAATTGGGTCACTACCGAATTCCCCACTTTTATCACTTTTTAAATGTTTTATTTAAATTTCAATTTGTTAATTAGTTTAGGTTTATTTTATTTTCTTATTTTTAAAACCAAAACTGCCCAAAAAACCTAAACACTGCTTAATTTCTTTTCATAAACTTAGACACACTCTCCATAGGATTGACCTAGACTTACCAATGCTACAGTAGTTGGTCTAGTTTATTTTGACTAGCGTTATGACATGCTGTCAATTTTGGCATCGTTGCTAGGGAGTATGGTGTTTTAGTGTTTGTTTGTGATTGTGATTTTAATTAGTCTTTTGTATATACTTGTTCGTAATTGGTTTCCTTTCAATTAATTCGTGATCTTTTCATTTTTTGTTTCATGTTTGTGATAATAAAAAAATTATATTTATTGGGAGAGTCAGCAAAACTCAGGTACACACTTGGAAAAATTAGTTAATGATGTTGCTGGTAACACTTTACAATTCCAACATGATGTACAACAACAGTTCCAACAAGATATACAGCAGTAGTTTCAACAGGTATGCAACAACTTTGTTAGGATAATGAGATGGTAGTGAGGATCGACTACCTATAATCACAAATGGAAGAGGAGCAGCCATATCAACCTAAGGTATAACCAATATGCATTAGTGCTGAAACCTTATAGGGTGATTAGGAGCTTGAGAATTTGGAGAACAATACTCAAGGAAATGCGTGTGAAGAAGAAGTTGAGGAGGAGCTCGAACCAGAAAAAGACATATCATTTAGCTTAGAGGTGAGTATTGAGTCCATGATTATTTTTTAGACTAACTCTTCACCTTTATATAGCATAATAGAGGAATTAAATGAGGAAGAAAAAGATGAAGACATATTTAAGATATTTCCAGAGTGCATGGACTCAGTAAAGATTGGATGTTTAAAGATAAGGAAAATACTATATGTGAATGATCACCAACTAAGGCCCTATCCTGAACTACCTCACGTGGAAGTGGCTTAAACTATACTACCTGAAGATCATAATTTTATAACGTGAGGAGAATATGGAGTAGAGCCAGTGACCCTAAACAAAGGTGCTTCTTGGAAGGCAACTCAAGAGGAGTAAATTTTTTTCTTTTTCACATTTAGTTTTTTTATGTATGTGTGTTTTTAGTCATTTGTTTCTTATATGTTTTAAGTTTTCAATAAAATGAGAGAAAGAATGAAACAAACAAAACAAACAATTTCTCATTTTTTGTTACTTCTAGGATTAGATAGTCATGATTAGAGTGTGAATTGACTAGAGAATTTTATAGCAACTTTACCATGTACTTTTATTCTTGTGATTGGTCGATATGCATTATCTTTAAAAGAGTAGTGACTAGTGGTAGACAAAGGCACAGACTTTAGAGACTTACATCCATATCAGTCTCATTATCTTTTGATAATGTGTGACTTTTATGACATTTACATCCTAATTTTGCTTTGATTTTCTATTCGTGACCACATTTTTATCATGTCCACTAACATAGAGATGATTAGGCATTCTTTGTTTCATAAGCTACATTAGCCAAATAGCCTATCCTATTGACTTGATTTTTCCCTTGATAAGCCCATTTGAGCTTTACCTTTCCTTTTGTATAAATCACATTGTACGCTTTAAAACTTAACCAAATTTCCTACCTAAGCCATAAAACTAGTAGAGCATTAGTGTTGAGTATGTGAATGTACAAAATTCTAAGTGTTGGGGTATGCTTATGTGTGGGTTGATTATAATGATTAGGATGTTATTTTATGTCTTATCGTTGGATTTCCCATGTTAATGTAGTTTCTTTTAATGTTTATAAAAAAAGAAACAAAAGAAAAAAAGAAAAAATGTTTAAATGAATGTATCGAGGAGGAAGTGCATATACGTTGAAAAGTTGTTTATGATTAATGCATCCTCCTAAAGCTGTATTGAATGGATTATTTGAGTATGTTAAATATGAGGTAGATGTTGGCTTAGAAGATTTACTCTTTGTGGTTTCAATTTATTATCATCAATTGTATAAGTGATCCCTTTAGATTGGTATGTGCTTCATGTGGTTTATATGCGAGAGCTGATCTGAGTTGTGAGATATAATTGTTGCATTCGTCATAGCTAACGATATCTAATTTTGTATGAATGTTAACTTGTACACTTGATAGTATATTGAGTATTACTTTTGTTTCATTAGCTTTGATGGCTTTCAAGCTACTTAACCCAAATACATCTTACCTTACTTATGCCCACATTACAATCTTGAAAAGTCCTTTAATCCATCATTTTGCATACGAATATTAGTGGTGGAGAAATGAAATGAGATGTAATGTTATGGACTATATTGATTGTGAATGATATTTGAGTGTACCCATGAACATATCTTGTTTAAACACATTTTCCAAGTCTACCATTAGATTGTTTAGTTTTTAAAGATATTGAATGTTGATTGAAAATGAGAAAAAGCTTGGAATGTTAAATTTTTGTTATGATTTTTTTAAAGTCATTCATCTTTAATTATGATTATATATTCTTGGAACATATAGGAATTGAGTAAATTTTTTGGGTCTATGAGCTTAATATTGATGTGATGTTTTTCTTGAGGACGGCCAAAAGCTAAGTGTGGGAGAAATTGATAGGTGCTTAATTGATTATGACTTTATTCCATAACTCTGACTGATTATTGATATAAAATTGCTTAAGATATTCACTTTGACTTGTATGTGATTTTAAGAACAATTTGTAAGAAAAGAGGTTAAAGTGAGTCGAAAGCACGATATTTGGGCCATTTTTTAAAGATTAATATTCACTTGTCTTCATGGAGTGAAAAGAAGAAAATTAGAGAAAGAAGAAGATAAGAAAAGTTCTTCAAAATTACCAATGGCGAACTAGAAAGAAATTTGGAAATTTTAGTCTAAAGGAAGTAGAAGACCCACGGCTATGCATGTTTCATGAAAGAACGTGAGGGACATACTGAATGTGAATTTGGAAGGCCAATGCAAGAAGAAAGCAAGCAAAGTGGGTTTTTTAGCAGTAGATGAAGAAGCAAAATGACAACAGGAGAAACGTTACACGCTAGCAGCAACAAACAGCCCAAAATGTAGTACAGTAGGAGAAGAAAAGAAGAAACAAAAAAGATGTAGCTACTGAATTAAAAAAGGAGATAAAAAAGAATGGAGGAAAAAATGTAAGTGAGTGGAGAGTGTCAGCTGCTTATAAAACAAAGAAAGAAAGGAGCGTTTGGTTATCTTCGGTTGTGGTCATCAACGTGGATAGCAGCTATTCTCCTCCACTCTCTCTTCATTTGTCAACATAAATGGAGGCTACAAAGCCTGATTGCTAGAGATTTAAGATATAGATGGACGGCTAAGTTCTCGATGCCTATTCAATGGGGATATCAACTCTAGGTCATGATTAAGCTATTTCATCCTATTAACTTTGTAATTTCTTTTCAGATTGTTATGTTGTTTTTATTGATTGAATCAAGTTTTGGATAGTTAGGAACAACATAACTTAGGTTAGATAACCTGAACGTGTAAGGTTATCGCCTACATTGATCTTTTTCCACATCATAACGCTGCTACCAATTAAATCTAGATATCGTATCCTATGTTATTCAATAGTTAGGTTTAATTAACAATTATATCTTAATTAAACACAACCTAAGGGAAAATAGGGATTAGTAGAGCATTCTATTAGTCTTAGATCAATAGTTTGAAGATAGTTATAATGATGTTAGGATGATAGAATATACTTAATCGAGTGTATGTCAAGATTGAACCAAAAAATCGAGTCCCTAATAAACTTTACACAAGTTCTTTGTGGGATCGACTTAGACTCACCATTGCTATAGTAGTAGGTCTAGTTTATTTTGAATAGCGTTACGTTATGCTATCAACAAAAATAGGGGTTTATTATGCAAAGAATTGTCTTGTCAATTACTTGAATTTCTTATAATAATATTAAGTTTGATTTTATCTCTTACAAGTTCATTTATAAAGTTTGATTTTAAATAAGCACTATGGTATGTGGCATTGTTAGACCAGATGAATCGAGAAAGCAAGTTCTCGTTGTGACTCCTAGGCTCGTGGAATTTTTCATCTGTAAGCTTCATGGTAGTTGCATCACGAGTTTTTAGCCTATATACCATCTTAGGGGTTTATTATGAAAAAAATTATCTTATCAATTACGTGAATTTCTTATATTAATACTGTGTTTGATTTAATCACCTACAAGTTCACTTACAGAGTTTGATTTTAAATAAGCACTATCGTACTTAGCATTGTGACTCCTAGGTTTGTGGACTTCTTCACTGATAAGCCTCATGGGAGTTGCATCATAGGTTTCCAGCCTATATATCATCCTAGGGGTTTATTATGCAAAGAATTGTCTCTTCAATTGTGTGAATTTCTCAAGTTAATACTAAATTTGAATTAATCACCTATAAGTTTAAGTCTTTATGTTTCAATTTAAACAATGCCTAAACATAAATACTTTGACTATTAAACCCCAATCTAAAATGTCATCAATCATCATTATAGGTAAAATTACAAAGAACAGTACAAAATCGATCACATTGTACACATTACTTAGTTATACTGCTTACCTTGATTAACAGATAATCGCAAACTACAAAGAAGATAAATGAGGGTGGAAAATTATCGATGCTCTTCAACACAAAACATGACCTACAAGAAAGACAATAAGCAAAAATATAAAAGTTAAGGACCATACCATTAGAAAAGCTAATCTTATCTCTAACCTATAAGATGTAGATGAATGAATTACATGAAAAGGAGCTTATTTCAACAAGAAGAGGTATGATTTTTAAAGTCTATAAGGATGAGGAAATTTATATGCAAAACCTATATAAGTGATAATGATGAGGATAATATAAATATAATCATAAAGAAATTTAAGAAATTATTAAAGATTAAGAGAGAAAAGTAATTAAATAAGAAGAAGAAAGCATTTAAAGGTTTAACAAGATGACACATTATTTATTAAAGTCATGAGGCAAAAAGCTTATACAATGTTTGTGCTATATATTAAATAATAATAAGCTACCCCATTGCTAAATCTCTTGTGATGACAATAATGATTATAATATTAATCTTTTATATGATGAGTTAGTTGAATGCCTAGAGGTTATAAGTATAAAAATGAAGAAAATATCTTCCAATTATAAAAAAACTCAAAAACTCTTTGATGCATATTGATTGAGATAAGCAATTAAAAAGTTATATGTGTGACCTTATATAATCTAAAAGTGTGGTTGCTAGAAATGAAAATGAACATGTTTATTGCATGAGAATGAGGTATTGAAAAAGGAGAAATATCCTCAAAGCATCATTTTTATAATTTCAATTTAGTAGGTGAAAATCTATAATGCATCTTGGGTCCTAAAAACCTTAATTGGTAAGCATGTAATTGATTACACTTATAGAAGGGCATCATCTAATGGTAAGAAAAATTTTTGTAATAAAAATAATTTGCATTGTTGAGCCATTGACTATATTACCATATGAGCATATAGACTCCAACTATATGCACAAAAACTTCAATGCTCCTATAACATCTTCTATATCCAAAGCTAAAAAGAAATTCCATGTGTATATGTATGGTTCATAACTTAAACCTAGAAGACACGGTTCTTATGGTAAAAATGTACAAAATTTTCATGTAAGGACACACCAAAAGGGTATGTAATACTTCTGCATTCACATAGGCTTCTTTGTCATCAAATTTGTATGAAAAAAGCTCACAATTAGCATAACCTATTTGAATAATTATTCATAAACTTCAATAGCCCCTATTTCATCTTATAATACTTTAAAAGTAATCTTTAATTGGTAATATTCATCTAGTTCAATCAAGATACATAACTTTACAGAATTCAACTAATAAAATAACCTTTCTATAAACTAATGAACCACTAAAGGAAACATTTTAGATATGTCATAAGTATATTAATCAATATTTTCATATGCAACAGCCAACGTATAGTTCTTTTCAACAAAATACATTAAGCTTTGCTATTTTTCAAGTTTAGAAGAGATTAAACATACATAATGAAGTAAATATAAAGGAAAACAAAAAGTTGGACAGCTCGGATAAAATCTCTAGTAATGTACAAAATCAATATATACTTGATCATTCTTCATTTTAACTCTTCATTTTATTGGGAATCAATCATTATGTTCAATTTTAAACCTCAATGAAAACAATCCAAGTTATTAATAAGTTAAATTTACAAGTTTCACTTTAATCAACTATAAGACATATAAAAATGAACATCCACTTCATTATTTAAAGCATAACTCTAATTCATAACATAGGATTAAATATAATACTTGTAATCATGCCTCAAATAAAACGTCAAACTAATATAATATTAACAAATTCACAAATTTCATTTTATTTCTTAAACCTTATAACCTAGCTCTAGATATATCAATTTCATTTCAAACCCTGTTGCACCACTCTTAGCATTTTTTTCTATTTCAAAGCCCTAATATTCATTCTACTTATTTTATTTTATTTTATCTTATTTTTAAGCTCTAAAATTCATTCTAAATATTTTATTTTTAAGCTTCGAGATCCACCTTTAAGCGTTTTATTTTTATTTCAAGTTCAATGATACAATTTCAAACATTTTCTCCATTTTAATGCCCTAATATTCATTTTAGGGATTCCATTTCATTTTCTTTTAGTTTTAAGCCCTAGGAACTACTCATAGGCATTTTTTTTCCTTTCAAATCTTATGCAACTACTATAGGCATTTTATTTAGATTCCAATAGTTAGTATTCATTCTAGGCATTCCATTTTTATTTTATTTTATTTTATTTTTAAGCCCTAATGTGTAACTTTGGCATTTCAATTTAATCTTAAGACCAAATATCTATTATAGGTATTACAATTTTATTTTCAATCCACAACCCTTAGGTAAGACTATAATTAATGTACAATATAAACTAATTCTAAAAGTGAAAAACATATGCCAAATTCGTATCTATCCCCAGCAATGCCATACCATGAACGATTTGTCTCATTTAATTGCTTTTAGTTTTAAAACTAATCAACTTATACTTAATTCACCATCACCATTACAACTTTTTTTTCCTAATATATGTTTTGAACTTCTTTTATTGTTAACAATTAAGATTTGGGAAACCATATACCAGTTTAATTATATATTTTCACTAAACTAACAATTTTAAGTGTTACTACACTACTTTTTCATATAAAATATAAACATTGTATCTGAATCTGATATATGCTTAATTGATTGTATATTTATTCCATAATACTTAGCGATTAATGATATGAAATTACTTAAGATACTCACTTTGACTCATATGTAGTTTTAGGCACAATTTGGAAACAAATGAGCTAAAGTGAGTTAAAAGCACCATCTTTGAGTCGTTTTCTAATGATTCACACTCACTCATCTTCATAGAGCAAGAAAAAGAAGATTAAAAGCAAGAGAAGACAAGAAAATTTCTAGAAAGATGAGATATATGTTGAACATATCAAAAGGGGTAGACAAGAAAAAGGCCATGCCAAATTAATATATAGTCGTGAGTGATTTTCATGTCATTTCCTTTTTTAACTCACGACTATGCCAAATTATCACACAGCTGTGAGTTTTAATTCATAGTTGTGCAATATAAATACATGGGTGTGAAGCATCCCTCACACCCATGTAATGTTAAGTCACCCCAAGAACCACTATAAGCTATTGACAGCTCACCCCATTTAACCCTACATTTTCAATATATGCAGAGGGACATGTGACAACAAGAGATATAAAAGAATTTTGGGTGTATTTCACTGAATCTTCGGGAGCTTTTAGGAGAGAAGAGAGGGCAATGAAGCTCTCACGTATGGAGAGACCAATGGAGGGGTAGCCATTTTGATGTCAGTTCAGAGGTGTAATTGACATCGACGTCCTAGTTAAGCATTTCTTTCCTTGTATTTGTTGATTTCTTTCTCTCTTTAGAAATTGATTGTGTTATCCTATGCATATGGATTTGGGTTTTAAGTATGGATAATCGTATTATTGTTATCATTCAATTATTTGTGTGTGAATCCATAGCTAAAATTTCAATATAATCTGTAATTATTATGTTGAAATTCATTTATAGTGACTAATGGTTCATAATCACTAGGGATAATGTAGCACCCTGTTACCATAGGGTACATACCAGAACACCCTGAGGACATTCCTGTACATAACCTATGATAATGATACGCTACGTTTAATTACAACATTCACTTAACATGGCATCATCAAGAAAGTCCCAATATTTAAAACCAAAATTTTCCCCTTTTCATTTTATAAATCCGAATGTAATACATTATAGCTTTCGAATAACCATACATGTACATCACCATAACCTATTACAAAATAAGCTACATGAAAGAGGAAATACACAAAAAGATCTATCTAATCTTCCAATCTCAGCTGA
>JAOTAY010000191.1:37844991-37870842 GCA_025629805.1 Erythroxylum baracoense
TTGAGTTTTAGTACTGATTTTCACCCTCAGACAGATGGTCAATCTGAGAGGACCATTCAGACCCTTGAGGAAATGCTCAGGACATATGCGATGGATTTCAAAGGAGCTTGGGAAAAGCATTTGCCATTGGTCAAATTTGCTTACAATAATTCGTACCATTCGAGCATTCAGATGGCTCCTTATGAAGCGCTGTATGGAAGGAGATGTAGGACTTTGATATGTTAGGATGAAGAAGGAGAGAGGAAACTGATAGGGCCAGAGTTGCTTCAGATGACAGTCGATAAGGTTAATTTGTTAAGCAACGACTCAAGGTAGCTCAGGATAGAATGAAAAGCTACATTAACGCACACTGAAAGGAGATGGAGTATGAAGTTGGGGAAAAAGTTTTTCTTAAGACATCCCCTTGGAAAGGAATCAGGAGGTTTGGCAAGAAGGGCAAGTTAAGCCCAAGATATGTGGGTCCTTATAAAATTCCTAAGAGAATTGGACCGCTAGTCTATAGGTTGGCACTGCCACCAGAATTATCACAGATACATGATGTATTCCATGTTTCCACATTGAGAAGATATAGATCGGATCCATCCCATATTATTTAGATCATTAGCTGAGAGATGATCTGAGTTATGAGGAGATTCCAGTGGAGATTTTGGAAACCAAGGAAAGGGTCCTTAGGAATAAGACAGTTCAACTGGTCAAAGTTCTGTGGAGAAACCATTCTGTGGAAGAGGCCACGTGGGAGCCCCTAGAGGCTATGAAGGAGAAGTATCCACACCTCTTCAATGACTCAAGTAAGAATTTCAAGGACGAAATTCTTTTAAGATGAGGAGAAATGTTGGCCCCCGAATTTTTGTGTTGAATTAAGCATGATAGTTTATAGAATAGACATGAAATTTGAATTTTTGCCTTAGAAGAATTTTGGGGTCATGATAGAAATTGTTTTTGGAAGTTTAATTATTTATAACAATGTTGGTAGGATTTTATTTCACTAGTTAGTGAAATTAATGCATTAAGAATGGATTGAGGGCATTTTTGGCATGTCACTTAAGTATAAAAGAGCATAAGCTTATAAGGAAGGGTAAAGTGGACATTTTTCATTCATTAAGGGTAGAATGGGAAGAGGAAGTGTTGTCTTGCAATTAAAGAAGGAAGAAAATGAAAATTGAAGAAAGGAAGAGAGAGAGAGTGTCATGGGAGAAGTGGGAGAAGAAGAAAAGAAGAGAAAGCTAAGCTAGGTTTCATCATTTCTTAGTCTTTAAGAGTGATTTTGGTGTTGTTCAAGAAGAGAAAATGAAAGAGGAAGAGAAGAGCTCTCTTTTGAGCCAAACATCTCTTTGATTGGTGAAGATTTAAGGTAAGTTCATGTTAAATCTTTTGGATTTTGGATGATTTTTGGTTCAAAGAGCTTAGGAAATGCATGGGTATAAGTATTCTAGGATCAATCTCATGCATAGGTTTCTTTGGGTTTTCCAATTGGAATGCATTTTTTTGAATGGAATTTTTGTCAATGTTGAAGGGAGGCAAGTGAGGCAAGAGGAGCAAGAAGAGAGGCATCTTTGAGCAACTTTTAAGCAAGGAATCAAGGTGGGTTACTTGTTTATAGTTGAGTTAATGAGCCATAAGAAATTTTCCAATCAATAAAGTTAAATGATTTCAATTGCTTTATAAATGTTGCATTTATTGCTTCTTGAATGATTGAAGTATATGTTATATGTTGGTACATGAATCTTGATGATGATTTATGAAATGATGATGGAAATTGTATTTGAAAAATACCATGTTTATGAAAATCATGTTTCCGAAATGTGCCTTTTGGGCAATATGTTACAAGATATGAAATTCATATTTGTGTGGGTTTGTGGTGTCCATTATGTTGTCACATGCATGTTGACTCTGTTAAAGGCTTCTCCTGCCTGCCCGCTAATGGCATGGAGCTCCTTCATGGACTTCCTCATGTTTACGACTACACAAAAACTACTACGTGGGATTGTGTTAATTCATTCTGTTCACGACTACACATGACCATTTCAAGGGAATGTGTTAGCTCGTTCTGTTTAGGGACCACCCAAACCATTTTTGATTGCTTATGTGTTTATGATTTGTTGACAAGTTTGATGAATATATGACTTACGTTGATTATAAATTGTTTGGCAAGTTGAGAATTTGAGAAATAAGTGTTTTATTATTTCAATGCAAATTTATTATGAAAAATGAATAATCTCAATGGTTTTGCACTTTTCTCTATTATAAACTTGTTACCCACGAGCTTAAAGCTCACCCCTTCCTTCCCATCTTCAGGCGATGAATAAGATATCAAGTGATCGAGTCAAAAGGTAAGGCATCACTCCAGTTGCATGTTTTGTTTTTGAAGTCAGATTATGTAAAACAATGCTTTAGTCGCATTTTGAGCGATTCTAGTTTTTGTAAACTTCGTATTTTGGATTATGATGTAAGGGGATCAAAATGCCCACTAAAGCGTTATAAAACTCTCTTTTTTTATGTCAATGAAATATATATATATATATAATTGTTCATGATTTCCAAAGTCTTTATATTACATTTTCAAGCCTTTCATAGGGGTAGAAATTGTATACTGGATTTAGGGAGAAACTGTACTAATCTAGATAGAACTAGACAAAGTCGTCTTCTGGAAAGTTGTAGCTTATCCTCTTAGCTTTCCAACGCTATAAAGTATGTAAATGTTGAGTATTGGAGTTGAGAGATATGAGCATTTTAAGTGGTGATATTGCATAGGAAGTATGTACATGACAGCTATGGTGAATGATGAGAATTTATGTATATGATGAGTCATTTGAGTTGAGTTTTGGGAGTTTAATGCACCCAAGTTGGTAATTGAATGTTTAAGGAGTGTTATTGCTTTAGAAGAATGAAAATGGGAAGGTTATGAGTGAATGTGATGTTAGAATGGATGCAGGAAGCTTTGGAGAGGCTTTGGAGGGGTTTGGATAACCCCTATGTCCGTTAGACAGACTTTAGGTCTGTTAAACGGACCTTCTCGAGTCTGTGAGGACCCCCAGCATCGCCAATGTCTGCTTAACGGATATTATGTCCGTTAAACGGACTTTCTCGGGTGAAAAATGGCTCCTAAGCCCGTCTATGTCCGTTAGGAGGACATGTATGTCCGTTAAACAAACATTCACAGGACAGCTATAGTAAATTACGATTTTGACCCTTTTTAAAGCATAATCTCACTTTGTTGTCTTCATGAAAGTTGTAGATATAGAAGTCTTCTTTGAAATAGTCTAAGAATGGCCTCATTCCAAGATTTTTAGAGAAAGTTATGCTAATTCTCCCAGGATAGGTACAATATGATTGAGGATATAAACATTATTTAAATCTTTTGGCCATAACTTTATCGTCCAACCACCAAATGAAGTGATTCTTGAAGCAATGTTTTCCCTACAAATTTTTCTATCCCTGCACAAAAAAAAGAAAAAAAATAAATTGGTAACTTTTGGCTCTGATATGAAAACGATTGGTAGAAAGATAGCGAGGGGTCGGTTTAGAGAGCACGATTAGGGTATGAGCATACTTTGGCTTTTTAAGCATAACTTCTTCTATAGAGTTCCATTTGAGATAGTTCTTGCTTCAAATTAAATTAGAGTTTTGGGGCTACAATTGTGTTGAAGAAGCCAATTATGATTTCAGTGATTGACTGGCGTGGGCACACCATTCTTGTGAGATATGGCTAATACGGGTTCATAGAAATAACCGTCAAGGAAATACGCACGCTCACGTCTTATGATGACTCCGAATGTTGGGCTCCGAAAACGGGGTCTAACAATTAATGTCATATAGATAGCAAAATGTGGTGACATTTTAGAATTGACTAATGTCTCACAAACTTTAAATGCAATATGTAAGATGGATGATAACACCATAATAGCATAATCCATATGGTTGAATAAAGTAGTGTTATAAGGTGTAATACCTTGATGAAATTATTCCACTTAATTTAACATACTAAAAGCATAAATAAGGACTATAATTAAAGGCATAAGGTATAATAATGATAATAGTTGTCATTATAAGAAGATACTTGCATGAGTTTCTTGCCAATACATGATATAATGGGGATCATACATATTTCTAACTAATGCTTTTAAGTATTTGGTAATAAATTTGGATCCATCCTTACTACAATGTTCAAGACATGATAAGAAATAAATTGTTGAGTAAAAGCAGTTCATTCAAGTTTATACAAACATTTCATATATGTTGGATCAAAGGAGACTTATGTTTATCATAAGTGGTAAGAATACAAAGTTAGATAATTGAGACTATTCTTTTATTCTATATTGGTTAAATCAATATAATAAGGATCATAAAGTTTTATAAAAGTATATATGTATCCTTTAATCATAAATTTTATGAAACTTGTTAGATTGAAGGATGACCAAATCAAACTTTGGTGAAAGAAAGATTATGATATTGAATTGTTAAATCTTATACATATGATGTATTAGATGTAATAATAATTTATATAAGGATAAATGCTTGTATTTCATTGTATTTACTATTTACTTTATATGATATAGTCACACGTTTAAATGAAATATCGATTTGAATTTTTGAAAAGTTTAAAGTATTTAAATATCAATACAAATTAAGCATTGCGAATGTCAAAACACTTTCATAAGATTGATATGATGAGATTTAAATTTTCTCCATTATCTACAAGGAATGAGCCTTTTTCTAAATAATACCTCCACAACTAAATTCTATAATAATATGGATTTGTATAAGAGAAAATACAATATGAGATATTGTATAACGCAATATTTATTTTGTATTTATTCCTAATACATTAACTTCCCCTCAATAGTTTTCATTTGATTAATTAAAAAGAATCCATATTAGATATGGAATGATAAGACTTTTAAAAAGTCAAATTTAATAATTTTAAAATATGGTACTTATTTTAAACATATACTATCTATTGAGATTATAATTAAATTAGATAATAGAAAGTTATAAGATATCCAAAAGAGTTGGATATAATCTTATATATCTTATTGAATTTTTTTTTGATTTAACTATATACTTATAAGAGAATAGTTCTCAAGACTAGTAGTTAAAGTAAGTTTGAATCTCATGATAGTAAATTCAAATAAAACTAGTGCCTTTGGTGATACATTTGATGAATAGTCAAAAAGCTAATATATGTTGAAGATTACTTTAATGATGAATTTAAATAGTTTATTTTGGAAATGATTGTGTATTTATCATACCTACAAGAAGCTTAGTGGAGGTATATTTATTTTCTTTAATAGGAGTATGTAATGACTTACCGCCCATATGGAACAATAATTCATATGTTCAATTATTAAAGATATGATAATCCAAGAATAACTCTTATTGAATATGAAAAGATAATAACTTAATTTTGGAAATTAGTTTTATAAAGATAAATTTGCAAGTCGTTTACCTGCTCTAGTTCAAGTATATAGATAAATTACTAAAGATGTTTATTATTTGAAATATATTATACTTATGAAATATTAATGGTATCTATTATTCTATATATAAGTTGACATTTAAGTTTAAGGTCATATGAATATTAACTTTAGTTTAATAGAAGGAAGTCCTAGTTAAGGTATATTTTAATTTGAAAAATATTGTTTTGGGTTGGATAGGTTCCAATATAGCATCAATTACTATGTCATAATATATTGTTCATTAAGTGGAAATGATTATTTGGATCAGGAAGTCCTTTAATGAACTTGGTATAATTTCTTACATTTTTAAACATTAATATATTATAAAATATTGAAGCCATTAAACGTATCGAAGGAGTTAACGTCTCATAAAAAATCAAGTATGTTTTTAGGCAATTGTTTTAGTTATAAATGATAATTGAAATAAAAGTTGGAGATTTAAGCAAATGCTCACTATAAAGAATCTTATAAGATTCTCTCACTAAATCATTTTCTTAGCAATAGTATGATATGGAGATTTAGTATAAGATACTTAATGTGATTAGCTTAATGTAAGTGGGAGATTATTTATTTTTGCCCTTTAACAAATTAGTTAATTGTGATTCTTGTGACATAATTATTTAACGAAATTTTATATCTTATGAATATTTATTTGATTAACTAACATTTAAAATAAATTCTATAAAATAAATATATTTTGAAAATAAAATTATGATAAGATTACAATTCAATTCATATTGCATTTGAATATTATCCTTAAATTATTTATATTTGTTACTTTATTAAAACTGTACATTAATAAAGTGAAAAAGACTAACACATGTTATATTTCTTCCTTACGAAGGAAGTAGTCGATCTCATAAATTAAACTATTAAGATATTTAAATAAATATGTAGGTGCTTATTAGATTGAGTCGATATGAGAAGTATGTTTAGATTATTACTTATATGTCTAAATAATTTCATTGTGATGATTGTATAAATGATCCTTTAATATGACATATCCAAAATATCTCATATAAGGATTTTTATATTTTGAAACTATTTATGACCTATCATAGTCAATAGTAGCTCAATTGGTAGTCATTAAATGTATTATGAACTATACAAGAGTAGTTGAGTAATCAATATAAGATTCATCACCTAAAATAATTAAGAAGAATGTTTCATTATTCTTAATCAGTATTAATTTAAAAAATCCTCAGACAATATAGAATGACACTTGAAAATAGTTTTTAAATGTCACTAAAAGAATCATTTATTAATAATGGAGAATGAATAAAATTGGCCTAAAATAGGATAAACATTAATTATATACTTTATGTTTAATATGAACAATATATGATGAAAAGATTGAATTATACAAAAAATTATGTATAAATTTATTATTTAAAACGATTTGACATTTCTAATCAATCTTGATTAATGGATACCAACAATTTAGTTAGAAAATTAAATATAAATTAAAGAAATTTAATTTATCTAAATCTAAATGTGGATTAGGGGTATAATTTATATTGCTTGTCAATGTATTTAAGAACTTATGAGTCACATAAATAGAATGGTTGAGAGAAGAAAAAAGTAATTTAATTAAGTTAAACTTGATTATAAAATTTGAAAAATTTTATGATCAAATATAAGATATTTGATAAATAAGGATTAATGTCAGACATTATGTCTTATTTGGTCCAATTAGTGTTTGGATAGAACTAATTATAATTATAATTAAAGCTTAATTAAAATTAGAATTATTTTTTAATTAAATCACTAAAAGATGTAAACCATATTATAAATAGGCGTAAACTTTATAAGAGGTGCTTTTCTTACTTACATTTCTTTACACTATTTGTAGAGATTTTTCAGCCTGCTCATATCGATACCATTAGAGACCTCTTAGTAAGGATTTTAGAAGGAAAGATAATAGTGACTTTAAAGCTAAACATTTTATTTTTATTTTTTAAAATTAAATTTGATGTATCATTAACAAGTTATATGTCAACCACGTTTTATATAAGTTTATTAACACAATAAATCACACTAACATTGTTAACTGAAGACTTAATAACAAATTATTTTTGCGACAAATTAAAATTTTAATTTAACATTAAAAAATTAAAGTTCAAAATTTTAATATTATGCGCACAAAGATTGTTTCCAAAAATGAAACGATAAAGATTATTATTGTTAGATAATGAAGTAATCTTCATGCTGTGTTTTAGGAAGTTTTTCATTCCAACTTGTAGCAGATTTTTCGGCAATTTAGTTATATTTTTGCTGTATAAATAACTTATGTTGAGATCAATAAAATCTATCAGTTTTCCCTTTTATATTTGTTCTTTCCTCTGCTCAAAACCAACGTACACAATGCAATGCATTGAGAAACTTCAATAGGATCCGTATCAGACTTCTCTCTCTTACCTTCAGTTTTAAGAACCAAGTTGATGCATAAGACACTTAATTGGATATGAATCTTGTCTTTAACATAAAAGGTACGAAGTATCTGCTAACACTCTCGTATGAAATCCAAACGTCTTGAACCAAATTAAGAGCCCCTCTCAACCGGATATCTTAAGTTCCGTTAAATCCAAAATTAACTAATTGATGAACATTGGCTACCAAACCTAATGCCACCCAAACAACACAGACAAGGTTAATATCACCTCTGCACCGGTATAACCACGGCCACCAAGAAGAAGCTTAGAATTTGATATCTGCAAGCTTTTCGACGGCAATGCCTTGAACCTTCCAACATACAACTTGCTTCCATTTTGTTTCTTCAAATTTTATAGTTCCAAAAATTATCCAGCAGCAACTGGGGAGATCCTAATATTCTACCTAACATAAAACACAAGACTCTGCAACCCTTAAAGACTTTACACCACTCCCTTCCCCACAAATAGAAAAGCTAACTTTAAAACACAAAACTGCACAAATAACTGCCTTCATTTTTAAGTTCATATCAATATTCACACAGAACCATCCGAACACACCAAAAAGTTGTTCACTTTCTTGCCTTTTCTTCAGAAACAGACAAGAGCATGTAGTTACAACGCATAACCGTCAAGAAGCACCCTGGATCAAAGCAAGTAGAACGGAAAGAACCCCTTGATTTGGGGCTTTATCCCATCTCTTTCATCAGTACTACTGACTAAATTTTCATAATAGTTGCTCAAAAAGGAAACGAAGAGCTGTTAGAGAATGGTAGTATTAAACCTTAAATAAATGCACGCAATCCCCATGATCATAACAGAATTTTCTCAAAAGTACATTATTACAAACCCTGAGTCTGAGTCTGTCAAGTTGCAAGAGACTAAAGCGTACGTGTTGCAATGCATGATTTCTTCTTCCAACGTATGTTTCTACCTTACACTTAAATTGAGAAAAGAATTGCTTCCTCTTAAGGTAATATTTACAAAATTAATTATCATTAACAAAAGAGAATCTATTTACAATTTGAGAGCGAAAGAGAAAGCTGACAATCCAACACTGCAGGACCTATCTCCTGCTATCTGTCCAATGCAGAAAGAAACGGTACTTGGCCTCTTTGTGGGGTTTGACAACTCTCCTCTATCCTTGAGTTTACTGGTAAAGCTTGAGGAAGTAGCTCAGCCAATCGAATCTTTTCACTGGCAAGTCTATTCTGTAATGAAATTTTGCAAACTTTTATCAGTTTTCAGAAGGAAAATCAGACCTTAGAATTCAAGGACTGTAAAGTAGAAAAAATGATTACCTTAAGCGTCAAATCTTGCACTTCTCTTTCTAAGGAAGTGATTCTATTGTTAAGCTGATCCAGCGCCTCTTCCGCAATATCAGGTGTTAAATTAGATGCAGGTTTCGTTACACCGGCGGCCTGAAGGTTCAATCAAAGAAGAGTAATTTATAGGTGTTTTACACGAGTGTGAAACCTGAACTACCTGGCTTGACATACCTTTAGAATGCTAGTGCACAGGCCAACTAGCTTCTGTGCTAATTGCACTTTCTCTTGCTCAATTTGCTGCAACAAAATTTAAAAAATATAGTGAAATTCGTGTCCTTTAGCTATGATCAAAGAATACCTTGAATTTTGTCCCTGCATTAACCTTTAGTTGGTTCATTAGACTTTGCTCCTCGTCAAAATTTATATGGGGAACTTTGCCACTGGAAGCACGATAGTGCGCAAGTTCTTCCTGGACACGTGACAGAGTGACCTTGGCTTGATGCAACTTACCACTAAGTTCTTCATTTTGTAGTTTGAGCAAATTATTCTCTTCCTGTTGCATTGTAAGATTATAACTTTAGGTTGACTCAGATGAGAACACAAGTAGCAAGTTAAGGTACTTGGACAATTAATAAAGTTACAGCAAAATTTCTGCCCATGTAGCATTCATAATTACTTGCCTTGATTTTTGCATGATGATGAATGCGCTGTTGGAGATTTTGTTGGCCAGACAGTTTTCTGACTTCTCCTTCAAGTTCCATCACCCTCTTCTTATGATTTGTAGTCTCCATCTACCCAGATAGAAGAAAGTAAGGAATAAAGTAATAGATGTTTCCACAGTAGATGTACTCACTAAATGTAACTGATCGAGAAGTATTATTTCAGAGCAGAGACGTAAGAATTTTAACCTTCAACAGTTCATTTTCTGTTTTGAGCAATTGATCTCGTTGTCGTAGCTTTTCTAATGCTACCTGTGCCGCAACCATTTCAGCCTGTTTACAGTCAATTTCCTCCAGCCATCTACAAAATGAGCAAGGGATATATATGAATATACAGAAGAATGCAAAGTGGAAAGGTCATTCCAGTCAGAATGCATACCCTTGGCGCTCCTCAATAAATTCGTTGAGTTGCTGATTAAGCTGGATAACCTCCTGCTCCTGTGTGGACATCCTTGCAATTAGGCAATGAACACTCATAATAGTGTCATTCTATTTTTCATTAAAGGAAACAGTACCTTGTGATGAGGTTCCAAGCTATTAAGTTGAGCTTTCTCTGCTATCTTCTGTACTTGCTGCTTATCCAACAATGACTGCAGTTAACAGATATGGACCTTAGTGTTTCTCATCTATAGTTGTTATTCCCCATCAGATCATGGTATTCCAACAGCTATGGTTGATACGAATACTGTGTTTAATATCAAAGTTATTACCACAAAGTTTGTCATATCCAATTTCACTCCCAGTAAATCTCGAATTACATCATGAGTCATGCTCTCAGCAGCTGCTAATCTGGCATTCAATGAAAATATCTGGACAAGAGCAAGCATGTACAGTTTATGCACAATTTTTATATGTAGACGAATCTGAATTAATTTTTTTTCCGGCAAATCTACCTCTTTTTGTCTATTTACTGCAATTGATTCTAGCTCTTCAATGCGAATTCTTGCAGCAGTAAGCTCCTCATTTTTCTCTGACTTTATTTGCTGTTGCATGCCCAATCCAATGCATTTGAACGGAGAACTGGAGCCTCTAGACTTGGATGTATTTTTCTCCAACTTGCTTGATGAAGGATTCGACAACTGAGAAGTGCCTTCAGTTTTCAATTGTTCAACTAGGGCTTCCAATTCCTTGAACTGTTTATGAATTTCAATTTTAAAAATGTTCGCATAAAAAGAGAAGAACAATCAAATTCCAATCAGCCTACCTTGTTCTTATACTCAGCAGCCTGGGCTTCTGCATGTAGATTTAGCTCTGAAATATGTCCCTTGAATTGTGCAATCTGTTGCACGATATTAATTGAACATTTTTAAATAGTGCACAGGAAAATATCCATATACTAGTATAAAATGAGCAGAGAATAATTTTACCTCTGCATCCTTGTTGGATATATCCCTCTCCAGTATTTCTATACGCTGCATGACTTGTTCAAGTAGTTTATCCTTCTCCTCCACACGCCTATAAATTAAAAAAAAGACGGAAGTTTTCAATTTGAACCAATATTTCAGAATCTGTGCAGCAGAAACAGTCTGCTAGACGAACCTTTTCACATCAGTATCAGTATTTTCAAAATTCCGCAGCTGCTGTTTCACAGCTTGAAGCTCTACTTCTAATTCTTCTCTCTGCAGTCTCTGTTGCTCAGTTTCTTCTTTAAGAATGTCAACCTAACAAATGGAATGCATAAGAAATTGTTGTAATCACAATTAAGATTCATGCAACTTACTATTGGTGGAAAAGACTAACCTTGTTTTCCAATACATATATTGTACATTCCAGCTCTTCAACAGACCTCTCTAGCAACTTCACCTCTTCTTCCTTGTCTTCAGCATAGGCCCTTCTTGATTCAGCAATCTGGCATCAGATAACAAATATAATGAAGAAATGCCACATACATGATGGTATTAGGTAGATCTGATCATGAGTATTGCGTACCTGCTGTGCCTCCAAAGCAATTGCTTCATTCTCTTCAGCCCAAGCCTGTGTGTTTTCAAGCTTCTGTTTCAAGCTATGCATCTCAGAATCAAGCTGCTCTCGCTCACTAGTGAGTTTACCTAGATCACTCCTTAAGTAGTCAATAGTATTATTCATTTGACAAAGAGTATCACCCAGTAGACAGAGTTCAATCTCCAAGCTCTCAGCCACGCTCATTCTCTCTGCTAACTCTTCCTCTAGAGAACATTTTGCAGCAAGGACTTCTTTAACCTGAGCTCTCAGTTCCTCATTCTGGCAATTGAGCGTTGTCTGAGACTCAGATTCTTTTTTAAAACTTAACTCAAAAGCATCAATCCTAGCCAGCTTCTCATGTAATTGAGCCTCCAACAGTTGACTACGAGCAACAGCAATATCAAGTTCACCTGATTTAACTACAAGCTCCTCTTCTAAAGCTACCAAAGAAGCTTCCAGTTCGTCTATCCTATCCTTTTGATCTTTAGAATTAGATGCTGACTCCTGCAATAGGCTCAGATCAAATAACAATCCTTTCAGAATGTCATCCTTCCTTAACAACTCAGCCTGAAGATTTGTGTGGTTAGATAACAGCTCTTTGGCATGACACTCCAAGCACTCAATTTCTTTTACAAACTTAGATGTCATCTCCAAACTGTCACATACCTCATGAAACATTTTCTCTGCAACCAAGTATCTTCCTTCCCCCAGTACATTAAAAATTC
The DNA here is from genome assembly GCA_025629805.1 of Erythroxylum baracoense. NCBI lineage: Eukaryota > Viridiplantae > Streptophyta > Magnoliopsida > Malpighiales > Erythroxylaceae > Erythroxylum > Erythroxylum baracoense. The sequence continues at coordinate 37,857,530 of JAOTAY010000191.1, forward strand.
TGTCACTTGCTTCATGAACATTTTCCACGGAATTCACACATTTCATGGAGTTCAATCTTGACCTGGTGAGCACATCATGTGTATCTTTCTCGTAAAATTTAAGTTTATTTCTCGAAAGAATGTTCTCCTCCTTCAGTGCATCAAGTTTGTTGCTAATTGTTTGCAATTCCTGACTCTTTTTAAGCAAATCACCCATGATGGCAGATTGAGAATGAAGAAGTTCACCCACCTCAGTGTTTCTTGCCTCCAGCCCATTCTCAAGATTCGCAATAAGAGCCTCCAACGAGCTAATTCTATCCTGTAACCTGCAATTCTCAGCATTAGAGGCATCTATACAGGTTAGGGATAATTCAACTTCAGAACTTGCCTTCTCCAGATTTTGAAGAACTTGGCTTTTTTCTGACATCAACTTCCTTATGTCGCTTTTAAGTGACTTGTTTTCTTCTTCCAGGTCACTTAATCTACTAAGCTCCAAATCTTTCATATGCAACTCAGATTGGAGCTTATTTCTTGAAATTTCCATTAGGAAAATATCTTTCTGTAAGGTTTCATTATGATGATCAAGAGCAGAGATCTGGCTGCAAGAATTTTCTAAAACCATCTTTCTGGCCTTCAAATCCTCTAGTAAGTTTCTATGCTCAGATTCAAGAGCTTGAACCCTGCTCGTTAGTCTCACATTAATTTCTGTAATATCACTTAGCTTTTCTTTTAAATTTTCATTTGTGCACTCAACATCTTTCAGCACTTGAATTTCCTTTTGAAGTGTCATGCTTATGTCATCCTTCTCCCTTTCAACATTTCTAATATATTCCCCCAAAACAGCAATCTCAGCTTCTTTAGAAACTAAGATTTGTTCTTTCAAGTCCTCGTCTATCTTGGAAAATATTACTTCTTCCGTCAAGTTATCAAGGATGACAGCACAACTTTTACACTCTTCCTCTGCTGCTGCTTTTTTATGACACATCTCTTGTAGCTCTGATACCAAGAGAAACGACTCAATCTCTTTTGCATAAAACTCCATCATGAAAATTTCAGCCTGAGAATTCAGGTGTTCATCTTTCTCTTTCAGAATGTTTGTTTGATCAAGAAGAGACTTGACAACATTTGTATTATTGGAGTCTAACTCCATCATTAAATTTGCAAGCTGAGATCCCATATGGTTACATCTTTGTAACATAAGCTCCTCCTGAAGCTGTAAGTCGAAGATTTTTTTGTCAAAATCATTCAACTTAACTGTAAGGTGCCCAGTCTCCTCTTCTTTCCTCAAGATCCGATCAAAACTGTTCTTGATGTCAGCTAGTAGTTTCCCCTTGAGAGTTCTGCATATTTGGAGCTCTCTACTTGACTTTGAATTATGCTCTCTTAAATTTGCTATAAGTGAGTTTGATTCACATAATCCATGTTGAAGCAAACCATTTTCTGCATTTAGCCCTGTCACCGTTTCCAACAAGATTCCCATATGACAAAGGTGTAGCACTGAGACAGCACAATCCTTCACAATTATCTCAGACCAGACATCTTCAAGCCACGACCGGTACAACTTTCCAGAGTCCAAAAATAGAGCCTTAATGCAATTAAGTTCATACACCATAGAAGTAAAATTTTCTGTGAATGTTTTCTGAACCTCTTTAAATACACCATCCAGATCCTTCATTTCAATCAAATTTACGCCAAACTGATATTCAAGATCCTGCAGTTGTTGTTCCTTGACCTGGTTGATGGTTTGCAAGCTCTGAATCTCACTAACAAGCAAATCCTTCTCTTTGGTTGAGGTGGTCACCACTACATTCAACCTTTCCATTTCAAGCTTCATTGTCTCATTAGCTATCACCAGTTCGTTGATCATGATATCTGCTTCCTTCATTGTATACTGTGCCTCTTCAAATTTGGCTAAAATACAAGAAGTTTCAGCTGCTTTTTGGTTTGCAACTATCTTTGCATCACCAACTTCCATCTCAAGAATCTATAGAACAACAATTGAAAGTTGAGAAGTGAATTGGTGGTTGAAGGCACAACATCAATGCATCAAAATTAGGAATTTGTCCTCTTTCTAGAAAATAACTAGTTTGTCAAAATAAAAGCTTATAATTTAATGGAGCAATAAATTATCTATGTTTGTGGGACCAACTTTTAACCCAGCATACTGAAAATATGTGATTGGAAAAGCTGACGAACAAAATTAGAGAAAACAGAAGTAGCATCAATGCACCGAAGAACAATATTAGAAACATGGCATCTTATTGAAGCATGGATTTTTTTTCCCTCAAAACAAAAACCTATAAATTAATGGAAAAAAGAAAGCAACTTTAACGATATGACAATTGTTGCATCAGATTATTGGATTATTTGTTAGGTGACACAGGGTCTTAAGCATATAACATGTTCATATTAATCAAATCAGAAGGAAATTGATTAAGAAAGTGACGGGTTACCTCTTTTGTTTCACACCATAGAGTTCCAACATCCTGGACAGCCAGTTCCAGGGCCTGAAGCTTATTATTAACAGCTCCAATCCTAAATGCGAATTGCTCCTGAAAACCGAAAATGGCTGATTGAAAATCCAGTAATTGAACTTTGAAACATTTCATGTCTTCTGCAGTTTGTTTCTCAGCCATTTGTAGTTTCTCATTCTCATTGCGTAATTTGTCCATCTCCATCTTGACCTTTTGCAGGCTTTGAAGTGCTGACTCTATTTCTTTTTTGAGAAGGGTAATTGTAAGGTTTCTATCAAAATCCTTACTAGAACATGTCCTCAATTTCCTATCCTTCAGATCAAATGAAGAGGGATGACAAATCTTTTCTGTTTCAAGAGAAAACTCAGAAACACCGGTTGTCATCTTCTTCTCTCCAGCATCTGTCTGCAACAAAGCATAGACGGTAATCACTAAATTACACATTTTCGATAAAAGCACTGCAAACAAAAGTAAATAAGTTTACCAGCTTTAACCTGTCTACCCAAGACCATTAGCTTACCCATAAGTTGCTAGCATCATCAGGCGCGCAAGGTTTCTCTGAGTCACTGATTTCAGGGTTTTGATTTTGCTCCTCTGTGATACCAAAGCATGAACTGAGTGAGGATACACCATTCTTAAACTCAGCTAGTTTCTCCCTTGTCTTCCAGATATCATCATCTTCAATATCTTCAAGCTTTTGTTTCAAGAAGCAAACACGTTCCTCTTCTTCAGAAAGCCTCTGACAAAGCTTAGAACACATCTCCTTTGAATCTGCCAAATCCAATCTCAGAGACTGAATCACCTCCTCTGCTTGTTTAATATCGGCGGCCTGGACATAGAGGAGTTCTTCCTTCCTCATGTTAGTTTCTGTTGATTCACTGAGTTGGATGTCCTTGTACTTCAAGTTGTTAAGGTTACTAACATTCAGTTCTGAAAATCTATTGAAAATTATAAAAGCAACTGTTGCACATATTGAAGCTTCACTGACATGACGCTTTGCCAGCTTCAATTCTTCCTCCAGCTCACATATCATGGAAGATTTTTCTCTTAATTTGGACTTCAAGAGGAGAATTTGCTTCTCCTTTTCACTACAGTCTTGCTGGTGTGCTTCATTAATTACTAATGCTGCTCCTCTCAAAGACTTAAGCATGGATTCCACATCACTTCTTTTGTTGTTTGCTTCCTCCAAACAATTTCCAAGTTCTTCAATCAATATTTCTTTTTCATATATGGTCCTAATTAACCTACCAACTTGCTCAGCAATCCAAACCCTTTTTGATGGTATGGAGCCAGAGATAAGATCAAGCTGCTCCGAGGCATCAGTGATTGCCTCTTGTCCATTAAGAAGAATTTCTTCCATTTCACTAGATAATGATTCCCACTCTTCAGATAGCTTTCTGAGCTCTCCTTCTTTCTCCTTGAGCAGTTCATCTAAACTTCTGTTATCTTCTGTTAAAAGGCAAAGCTGTTCCTCCAACTTCTTCATTGTCTCTTCAGTTTCCGTCTCTTTCAAATGACAATCTTGGATCTGTTGTTGAAGAACAGAAAGTTCTTCCTGCATACAGACAATAACCTCAGCAGTTTCAGCTTCAACCTGCTGCCGAACTTCATCCCTTTCTTCTTCGCTGGAGGCCTTAAACGCAGTATCATTTTGGTACCACATATTCAATTTTTTAGCCTTTTCAAGAGAATCTTGCACTCTTTTCAACTTCGTCTGCAAAGTGGAGCCTTCATGCTTGAAGTCGTTGGACGAAAAATCTCTGGACTCCTGTCTAGATATTTCCTCTTTTAAACCAAGTATTTGAAGATCCTTTTCACTCAGAAGCTTCACATAGTTACTGTTACTTTTCTTCAGGTCTTCCATCTCACTGATTTCTAATACTTGCTGAGACTCGAGAGCTTCAAGAACTAACGTTGCATCTTTCAGTTCAAGAGTGGCGTCTTCATATTGTTTGCTAACAAGCAAAAGTTTTTCTTTTGCCAGTTCAAGATCTCTACTTAAGCGCAATGTCATTTCTTCTGCTTGTCCACGAGATGACCTCTCCTCTTTGAGAATAATCTTCAAAATGTCCAATTCAAGCTGCAATTCCATCGTTTCTTCTGGATGTCTCTTCGGTGAAGTAGCATATGCGCTATCCAATTCATTTTGTACTCCCTTGCAATTGTTAGAGGCCTGGAAATTAAAAATGAACTTATAATCAGAATCCCGTGCATGCATGCTGTACAGTATAAAGCAAGGAGAAATTCGCAGCACATGGATGCACAATATACATAACACTGTGCATTGTACTACAACGCGAACAAGCACCTTCTAGGAATGCCTCATCTTATAGCTTCTCATTCTCTCTCTTCCAATAATATCTAGTGCAGGTATGTAAGAAAACTCTGCAATTAGTTTAAGGAAACTACCTTCATGGGTTTAACACTGCCATCCTGGTCATTGTGTTGAGATTTGAGATCGTCTAACAAACAATGAAAATTCTGTGTCTGTCTGCGAACAGATAAAAATTGCATCACTAGAGCTGAAAATAACTACAAAATCAAAAGGATTCCAGTCCAAAATGTACATCTGCAATTTCACTGGTCAGCTAAACAAATTGCACACAGGATTGAAATTCCTCACCTGCGAAGTTTTTGGTTTTCCTCCAAACAAGAATTTAGTTTATGCTTGCAGTCCTCAAGTTCATTGAGTGTATTCATTAACTGAAATAATGAAAACTGATTATGACATTTATAAAACAGATTCTAGGTAAAGAAAATCCTCGCTAAGACAGCAGAGAGCAACATCTAAGTGGTGAGAATTGTTTTGCTTGCTGATCCACACGATTTCCAGAGTAAATGACAAAACAGGGTATTCAAGGAAAAATTGGCCGCTCAAACATTAGCTTTCAGTCAGTTGAGGCGTGTTAAGGAATTTTAACAGAGTTTCTACAGACAAAAAACTGAGAATCTGAAAAAGGTAAAGAATGTGACAAACCTGAGGTTGGCCGCTCAAATTTGAAAGTTTAGACTGCATAGGTTTTCCATCAAGAAATTGAAGCAGCTGCGTGTATGAGGCTATTTTATTAAACGGATTCTACTCAACAAATCAAATATTTTATTCCAGACCAGATAAGAAAATAAAGACCTGCTCCCGAAGTTTGGTTAATTCGTCCAGGAGTATTTCTCTTTCCCCTTCTTGATAGAACTCTTGAAATCTACAAATTCAAACTCAGAAAATAAGTTTATCAAAAGTCACTTCTCTGTTTAAACAAATGAAGCATTACCTCCTGATCTGATCCAAAAGCCTGATATTCTCCAACGCAAAGCGTATTACTTCAGGATTTTTATCAACTTTAGCTTGAAGCAACTGAATCTCTTCGCATAGTGCTTTGTTCTCTTCCGAAAGATAGGCATCTGGTTGTAAAGAGCCGCTGAGAAGGGATTCCATTCTCTGAATCTTGTCTTCCCGAAATCTGAGCATCATTTTAGTGCTCCTGGTGTCTTCTTCTCTTTGGCGAACCTGACAAAGTAACCTCACCTAATTGAGCTGCCATCTAATTTGCATAGCAACTGCATCAAATTAGTTAATATATGAACAATTGATACCAAACGGTTCAAGTGCTCAATTTCAGCCTCAAGTTTCTTGATATCAGTCTCTGCCATTTGCTCTCTTCTCAGTGAACCAGCAAGTGTGTTCTCCATAGATTTTAGCTGTTTCAAATTATTTGGCGAAGCATTACCATGGAGGAGAAGTAAGTGATACATTCCAGTTAATAGATTCAAATTCATGCAAAGGCAAACAAACAACAGTGTTTTAACTTAGAGGAAATATGATGGTGCTTGTAATATTTCATGTTGCTAACCACCACTGTCTTTCAAATTTAAGAGAGAGGGTAAAATGGATGCAGAAGCTTCACATATCTAGCTTCAGTTATGGAAACACTTATCAAGAGCTAGATCATTATTGCATTACCACAAATTTACCTGCTTAGTAGATAATCTAACACTGCCTTTGGATTCAAATTCGAGTGAATCATTGATCTGCTTTCCGTCCATTTCATATGTATTACCTAGGCAAGCACTATCTTGAAGTCTTTTTGTATCATTGACAGTTGAATCAAAAGACAAAGATCTGAAGACGTTTTGACGTTTTAAGACAGAAAGCTCTTCCTGTTCCAGAAACAAGGCAGAAAAGGTTAGTCAGAAGCTCGTCGAGGGCACAGTAAATTGCCACTGCTACTATTGTGAAACTTGGATCTAGGTTTCCAAACCTTTAGTAGCCGTATCTGATGCTGCAGTGCAACAACATCACCATTGGAATCTTCATTCACCACAGCCTATACCATGTCAAAATATAAAAACTTAAGAAAAGTTGATGAACGCCTATAATAAAGCTAAAAACTATGTCTAAGCCCCTAACAAACTTACATTATTCTGTATAAGTTTTGCTCGTTGAGCAAACTTTAGAGTGTTTAGTGTTTCCGTTGCGCAGCTGAAAAAGACAGAAAGATAGAAACCTATCTTTTAGTGATGACGTGCAAAGATGAAACGATAACAAGGAAGTTGCAAGTAAACCAACCCAATAGAGGGGCTGACATTGGCAATGATCATTGTTTTTGAGTTGCCACCTAGGGAGTCCTGCATAAGATTAATTCCAGATACTACATCATAATCAGAAATTCATAACTATAAACATCTAACGAGTGAGCATGAATTAATTCTAAGAAACCTGAAGAAGGAATGTCAATCTTGAGTCCCTATAAGGAACGTGTCTTGGCTTCCCATTGGCTACATCCACTAGAATCATTATAACATGCCTAGGGAAAATGGAGCGTAAACCATAATATTGATAAAGGAACCAATAAATGAAACAAGATAGAATACTATAAACAAAAAATGTGCATAATTTTTGGTAATTGCAGTTGTACCCCAATGTGGACAGCGATTTGTTGATATTTGCGGCTTCTTTTAGACGGTCACCTTCAGCACCTGAGCTTTTCTGTCTGTAAATAAGTAGTATTAGGCAAATATGTGAAACTTATACAGTTCTAAAGAAACTCCAATTCCTAGTTCATTACCTTTCCGAACCTGCAAGATCAACTAGGTTTAATCTTGCAAACCTTAGATTAGTTGTGGAATCCTTTTCCCACCTACTCTCAATTACACATGTAAAAACGCTGTGTGAGCGACTGCTCTCTCTGTTCATGTTTGTCGCTGCTACTTTTCGATTTAAAGAACCCTGCATGTGATAAGTTCTATTAATGAAGTGCAAGCAGGTAACCAAACAACACATGCATAAACCAGAAAGGCAGAGATAGAGACATAAATATGTTACAGAGAGAGAGAGCTAACCTGCATCAAGAGCTTTATTATATCACTCACACTCTGGACCTCAAATTCTGAGAGGTTTTCTACATAAACGCCTTTCTTGACATCCTCCCGCAGCTACAAGGTGCAGAAAAGCACAACTTAACAAACTGAGAATTAGAAGCATCTGAAAAAGTTATTTTTAATGTAGTCGAGACTTACAAGCAAATTGGTCGCTGAAGGATCGAGAAGATCTGCAATCTGTTCATTATATATCTCTAAAAATGAGCACTTGCAATTGTATTTCAGTCTTTCATCCCTCCGACTTTCCTCTTCCTGCAAGAAAGATGGAGTTAACACACTAAAAGAATAAAAATGCAATCCAAACAATACAACAAAACACCACTATTCTTATATCTGCAGTAGACATCCATAAACACAAATACTCTTGCATGCACATTTCACAAATCAAAGATTTGAGCAAGTTACAGCTTGTATCCTTGCAAACAGGAATTCGAATATTCGTGGTGTCATTCCACGGTGAGGACTGGGATTGAACTCTAAACCATCAATTTCACCTAGCATTGTATATGTCTTCCCACTTCCAGTCTGCAACAATATGAAGTAATAGTCATACTGACGTGATATACAAGGATTGAGAGAATTGACAGAAAAAAAGGGCAATGGAATTGCAACTTAGCCCCATGTACTCTTTGCACGAGCCTTCATGAAACAACAAGGTGTTTGATGTTAGATGCAAATACCTGTCCATAAGCAAACATACAACTATTATAACCAGACAAGCAATTCTCCACCATTGGAAGACCAGCCATCCTGAAAAGCATTTCCTGCGAATTACAAGCATGAATCAATTCTTAGCTGACGTGAAAATGCGTAGTTTAAAGGATTAAGTTACACTTTCTTGTTGCAAATCATACCTGATCCACTGTTTCACAAGCTACATGATCAAATGTGAATCGTGTTTCTGGTTGCCCAATCCATGTGATGCTCTGAGCACTTTCTTGTTTCAAACATCTATTATAACCATTCATACCCTTCTCCACAGTATTGAGAGGACGCACACGTATAAGAACCTAAATCAAATTCATCAACCGTGAGTACCCGTCGCTACTTTCTTCAGTAACGATTTCTATTATTTAACAATATGCTTATATGCATAAAAAAAAGTACCAAAGCAAACCAGAACTAGAAACCACCTGTACATTGTGATCCATCCAGAATGATGGATCCTCTTTTAGATCAAAATGAGGAACTTCAACAGTATTCACAATAGTAGTACTTGGCCCACCAGAAACTGGAACCCCTCTACACAAAGCAGCAAAACCCCCTGTACGCCCGCTTCCATTGCTCCCATCAAACTTGCTCCTAAACCCTGAACTAGGAGGAGGCTTGGAGACACTCTTGTTCGGTGTGCTTTGTGTCGAATTACTCTCTGAATAACTCGAAGCAGCCTTCCCCATAGTCCTAGTTGACCTTGGGGTCATGTTAGGCAAACCCCCTCTGCTCAACTGCATTGGATAACTAATCACTTCATTTCCCGATTCTCTGGGCAAGGAATTGGGTTCATTCTTCTGCTGCGCCCACCCGAATCTTCTCTTTCCAACTACCCCATGTTTATCTGGCGTTCGCATAGGCAAGATGGAATCAGAACCTCTGGGCTTTGGCTTAGTTGGTGTTCGATCAATCCTGCTTCGACCAGCTACATCTTGTTCATGTTTCCCCGCAGGATTTAAACTTGGCATTGGCTCTTGGATCGTGTTCAGCGGAGGTCTAGATGACGAGTCATTGCTCGACTGACTCGCTAGCGAATCCCTAGGATTCACTGGAACATTCTCCATCTCCTCATTGTGCTTGCCGGAGTTCCGACGCAGGAATTTGAAATCTTTCAGCATTCTGCAGATATAAAGATAGTCAACAACAGAAAATGATTCGAATTTTGAAACTTCCAGACAAATTTAATAGAAATTTTGGAACTTGATGGGTTAAGAGTACCTGAAAGTTGAGTTGAAAAAGAGAATGCGAAGATTTATGGTGGGAGAAAAAAGGGAGCTGCCTGGAGATGGGTTTTTCCAGGGTTTAATAAAGCAACAATATTTGGCCACTCAGAACCAACCAAACATATTAAAACATAAGACAACTATTAAATCATCGTTCATTGGAAAATGGAAACTGCTCTCTCGCTCTAGTCTCTCACTTTCCTCCTTCTACTGCTCTTCTAGCTTTGCTTTGATTTGAAAAATGGGTTTAAGCAATGAACATGGGGAATGGGATTGGGAGAATTTTGGTGTTGTGAAAATGGACGTTCGCGATTGAGTGAGGATTTAAAAATGGACGGCTACGAGAGGATGGCGGTTCGGGGATTTGAAATGGAAAGGGGCAATATAATCATGCCCTGTTTTCAAAATTCAACGGCTATTTTTGCCAATATCCTACAATTATATTAGGAATTAGGACACTTTTTCGTTTACCTTTATTTTCTCTTCTTCTCTTTTTATTTCATTTCGAAGGACAAGGGAATAAAACCTCGACAAAATTTTAAAAAAAAGTTAAAAGTGTATTTTAAAAACCTCAAGCTTCACAGCCAAATACAAAAAAGACGTTAAAATTTTGAAACGTTTAAATTAAACTTTAATATTTTCAAACTAAATCCTAAGTTGATAAAAAATTTAATAAAATTAACTTTCCATTTATAAAATATCATGTCATATATAAATATGAGTTTCATTGTCATATGACAAATGTGATCTACCATCTGAAATATATGAACAATGACCCTTATTACAACGTAGTTGTGAGACTAACTTTTTGATTGATTAAAAAAAACAATTATGTGGTAGTTAAATTCACTTTATATTTAAAAATATAAAAATAATGTCATATCAGCATTGACATAATATTTAATTGATAGAGAGTGAACTGTTACTATTTGACATAATTTAAATCTCATATCGTGGGTTTATGGGTTTGGAGGGGAGATTGGAAGTTATAAAAGAACTCCTCCCCCTCCCATTGTAAACCATCTCAAAATTTGCTCTTCTTCCACATAAGTAAAACAGGGTTGCTTAAGTGGTGCTTCGGAGTCGTAGGCACATTTGGCCGAACTCCGTTATCAAATTTTCGAGTGTGTTCTTTCCTTATCACTTTTATTATTCTGCATTTATTGTCTTGTTTCTTTTCAAGTTGTAGTATAGTATTCAATACTATTTGTCAGGTATATTTGTAGTATTGTGTTCAATTTATTTGGGTATATTTATTATTCGTGTGTGTACACAGGTTAGGTTGTGATAAATACACCGTGCATGTAATTTTTGTCTAGGAGGCCAGATTTTAAGTAGGACCGTTTGTGACCCCTCTGCTCTTTCCTGTGATTTTATGTGGAATGATAATACTGTCTAGGAGGTCATTGTGATCTTTCCTGGGTATTACCGAATCGATTCACTTTACTAGTTGTTTACATTAAAGAAAAAATTACCTGATTTTTCTAACAAGTGATATCAGAGCTAAAGGTTCATTTTTGGTTTGTTTGTAATTTTTGTTATATTGAATACTATATTTTGAGTCTGTAATGGCATTTAATGATCAAGAAACACCAGGGACATCGGCTTCATCGTCATCATGGTCAAGGATTCCGTTGTCAAATTTGAAATTGGCGGTGGAGATATTTGACGGTACTGGCCATTTCGGCATGTGGCAAGGGGAGGTCTTGGACTGCCTTTTCCAGCAGGGTCTTGACATTGCCATTGATGAAAAGAAACCAGAAGATGTTGAGGATAAGGATTGGAGTATCATAAATCGGTTGGCATGTGGAACAATTCGATCGTGTCTGTCCAGAGAACAGAAGTATGCCTTCAAGAACGAGACTTCTGCACACAAATTATGGAAGGCATTGGAGGACAAATTTCTGAAAAAGAGTGGTCAGAATAAGCTCCTTATGAAGAAAAGGTTGTTCCGATTTGATTACCGACCAGGTACTACTATGAATGAACACATCACTATGTTTAATCAGTTAGTAGCAGACCTGTTGAATTTGGATGTGAAATTTGAGGATGAAGACTTGGCTTTGATGTTGTTATCATCCCTTCCGGATGAATTTGAACACTTAGAAACTACTTTACTTCATGGGAAGGAGAATGTATCTTTAGATGCTGTGTGTTCTGCTTTGTATAGTCATGAATTGCGAAAGCAAGATAAAAAGAAAAGTAAAGCAGTTACAGAAGATGAAGCATTTGTGGCAAGAGGTCGTCAACAGAGCCGGTCGAAGGGGAGAAGAGGAAGATCCAAATCAAAAAGCAGAGTTGCCAAAGATGAGTGTGCTTTCTGTCATGAGAAAGGGCACTGGAAGAAAGACTGTCCAAAGTTGAAGAAGAAAGGGAAGGCTCCACAAGATGCAAATGTTGTAGAATGTAAAAGTGAAGCAGAGTCAGATGTCTCTTTGGTGGTATCACCTTCAACATTCCAGTCAGACGAGTGGATTCTGGATTCAGGTTGCACCTATCATATGTCTCCCATCCGGGAGTGGTTCTTTGATTTTGAAGAAATTGATGGTGGAGTTGTTTATATGGGCAATGACAATCCATGTAAAACAGCTGGGATAGGTTCAATCAAGCTGAGGAATCATGATGGAGCCACCAGAATTTTGAAGGATGTTCGGTACGTGCCGAATTTGAAAAAGAATCTCATCTCTTTGGGGACCTTAGAATCAAAAGGTCTAGTTGTGATGATGCGAGATGGAATTCTTAAGGCAACTTCGGGAGCACTTGTGATGTTGAAAGGTATAAGGAAAAATAATCTATATTACTACCAAGGTAGTACAGTTGTTGGGACAGTAGCGGCAGCAACTTCTAGTAGCAAGAAGGATGCAGAGGCAACAAAGCTGTGGCATATGCGTTTGGGACATACTGGTGAAAAATCCTTGCAAATTCTTGCCAAACAAGGATTATTGAAAGGTACGAAGACTTGCAAATTGGAATTTTGTGAGCATTGTGTTCTAGGAAAACAACGAAGAGTGAAATTTGGCACTGCCATCCATGACACTAAAGGAATTTTGGATTATGTGCACTCAGATGTATGGGGACCTGCTAAGACTCCATCTCTTGGAGGTAGGCATTATTTTGTCACTTTTGTTGATGATTTTTCCAGAAGAGTATGGGTGTTTTCTATGAAGAACAAAGATGATGTGCTTGGAATTTTTCTTAAGTGGAAAGCTCAAGTTGAAAACCAGACAGGAAGAAAGATCAAAGTTCTCCGAACAGACAATGGTGGAGAATACAAGAGTGATCCTTTCCTAGAGGTATGTCAAGAGTCTGGTATAGTTCGCCACTTTACTGTTAGAAAAACACCACAACAGAATGGAGTGTCAGAGCGTATGAACAGGACACTGGTGGAGAAAGTTCGTTGTATGTTGTCTAATGCTGGGTTAGGCAGAAAGTTTTGGGCTGAGGCAGTGACATACGCTCAACATCTCGTTAATCATTTGCCATCATCTGCAATTGGTGGCAAGACTCCATTAGAGGTATGGTCTAGAAAACCTGTAATAGATTATGATTCTTT
>JAOTAY010000191.1:37870942-37893500 GCA_025629805.1 Erythroxylum baracoense
GATGATTTTTCCAGAAGAGTGTGGGTGTTTACTATGAAGAACAAAGATGATGTGCTTGGGGTTTTCCTTAAGTGGAATGCTCAGGTTCAAAACCAGGCGGGCAGTAAAATCAAAGTTCTCCGAACAAACAATAGTGGAGAATACAAGAGTGATCCTTTTCTGGAAGTATGCCAAGAGTGTGGCATAGTTCGGCACTTCACAGTTAGAAAAATACCACAACAGAATGAGGTGTCGGAGCGTATGAACAAGACACTAATAGAGAAAGTTCGTTGCATGTTGTCTAACGCTGAGTTAGGCAAAAAATTTTGGGTTGAGGCTGTGACATACGCTCAACATCTCATCAATCACTTGCCTTCATCTGCTATAGGTGGCAAGACTCCTTTAAAGGTGTGGTTTGGGAAACCTACAACAGATTACGATTCTTTGTGTATTTTTAGTTCTACCACATATTATCTTGTGAATGAATCAAAGTTGGACCCACGAGCAAAGAAGGCCCTATTTATGGGCTTCAATCCTAGAGTTAAGGGATACCGTTTGTGGTGTCTAGAGTCAAAGAAGACAATTATCAGCAAGGATGTTACCTTTGATGAATCTGCCATGTTAAATAAGGTAACTCCAGAAGGGGTTGATGGTACTTCGTAGCAGGTGGAGTGTATGCCGAACCAGGTGGAGTTTGAACAGACACTGGTGATCCCAGTAAAAAGCACTACTAGTGATTCTACCATGGCAGAAGAAGAGTCAAAAGAGGAAGAGGTTCCAACCTAGGAACCTTCGCAGCAATCAGAGTCAATTGCTGCTAGAAGGACTAGACGAGAAATTCAAAAACCTGCTCGTTTTACTAACATGGTGGCTTATGCACTTCTAATTGTTGATAATGTTCCATCCACCTTTTCAGAAGCTGTCCAAAGTTCAGAAAGTGGTAGATGGAAAGGTGCAATGGAAGAAGAGAAGCAATCTCTTTAGAAGAATAAAACGTGGAAGCTGACACAACTACCGATGGGAAAAATGGCAATTGGATGCAAATGAGTGTTTGCAAAGAAAGAAGGATTTCTTGATAAAAATGATGTTCGATAGAAGGAAAGATTAGTGGCTAAAGGTTATGCTTAGAAGGAAGGAATTGATTATAATGAGGTATTTTCTCCAGTTGTTAAACATTCTTCCATTAGAATTTTGTTGGCCTTGGTAGCGCAGTTGAATTTAGAGCTAGCTCAACTTGATGTGAAGACCACATTTCTATACGGTGACTTGAAGGAGGAAATCTACATGTCTCAACCAGATGGATACAAAGTTGCTGGTAAAGAAAATTGGGTTTGTAAACTAAACAAATCGTTGTATGGACTGAAGCAATCTCCAAGGCAATGGTACAAACAATTTGACCAGTTTATGAAGGGTCAGAAGTACACGAGAAGAAAATACGATCATTGTGTGTATTTGCGCAGACTTTAAGATGAATCCTACATCTACCTACTCTTATATGTTGATGATATGCTAATTGCGGCAAAGAGCCAAAGTGAAATTAACATATTGAAGGCTCAGTTGAGTAAAGAGCTCGAGATGAAGGATTTGGGGGAAGCCAAGAAGATTCTCGACATGGAGATAAGCAGGGACAGAGAGAGAGGCAAGCTTTGGTTGTCATAAAATCAGTATTTGAAAAAGGTATTACAACGTTTTGGTATACATGAAGATTCAAAATCTGTAAGTACCCCACTTGCTCCTCATTTGAAACTAAGTAGCCAGTTATCTCCAAAGTCAGATAAAGAGTGAGAATACATGGCAAAAGTCCCGTATGCTAATACAGTTGGAAGCTTAATGTATACAATGGTGTGTACAAGGCCAAATATTTCACAGGCTGTTATTGTTGTCAGCAGGTAGATGCATGATTCGGGTAAGGTTCATTGGCAAACTGTGAAATGGATTATTCGGTATATCCAAGATACCGTAGATGTTGGTTTAGCATTTGAGCGGGATGAATTACGTGGTCAACACGTAGTTGGTTATTGCGATTCTGACTATGCAGGTGACTTAGATAAGCGACGATCTACAACTGGCTATTTGTTCACTTTAGTGAAGGCGCCAGTTAATTGGAAGTCTACTTTACAGTTAACGGTGGCTTTGTTTACAACAGAGGCAGAGTATATGGTTATTACAGAAGCTGATAAAGAGGCAATTTGGCTTCATAGCTTGCTTAAAGACTTGGGAATTGGTCGGAAACAACTTGAGGTATATTCTGACAGTCAGAGTACCATTCATTTAGCAAAGAATCAAGTCTTTCACATAAGGACGAAGCACATTGATGTTCGCTATCACTTTGTGCGGGAACTTTTGGAAGAAGAGGAGATACTTATTCAGAAGATTCGGACTACAGAGAATCCTGTAGATATGCTGACCAAGGTGGTTACAAGAGCCACGTTTGAACATTTTTTAGACTTGGTTAA
The DNA here is from genome assembly GCA_025629805.1 of Erythroxylum baracoense. Taxonomy (NCBI): domain Eukaryota; kingdom Viridiplantae; phylum Streptophyta; class Magnoliopsida; order Malpighiales; family Erythroxylaceae; genus Erythroxylum; species Erythroxylum baracoense. Next base: position 37,873,378 of record JAOTAY010000191.1, read on the forward strand.
TATCCTGCACATTTGAGTTGGCGCCTGAAGGTGTCAATTTGGGAAGCACCACGAAGACTGTTTTTATTATTTGTTTGATTTATATTTAGTAGGATAAGAAATTATGCCAAGGTGGAGATTTGTTATTATTTGACATAATTTAAATCCCACATTGTGGGTTTATAGGTTTGAGGGGGGAGGTTAAAAGTTATAAAAGAACTCCTCCCCCTCCCATTGTAAACCATCTCAAAATTTGCTTTTCTTCCACATAAGTAAAACAGGGCTGCTTAAGTGGTGCTCCGGAGACGTAGGCACATTTGGCCGAATTCCGTTATCAAATTTTCGGGTGTGTTCTTTCCTTATCACTTTTATTATTCTGCATTTATTGTCTTGTTTCTTTTCAAGTTATAGTATAGTATTCAATACTATTTGTCGGGTATATTTGTAATATTGTGTTCAATTTATTTGGGTGTATTCATTATTCGTGTGTGTACACGAGTTAGGTTGTGATAAATACACCATGCACGTAATTTCTGTCTAGGAGGTCGGATTTTAAGTGAGACCGTTTGTGACTCCTCTGCCTTTTCCTGAGATTTTACGTGGAATGGTAATACTGTCTAGAAGGTCATTGTGATCTTTTCTAGGTATTACCAAATCGGTTCACTCCACTAGTTTTTTACTTTAGAAGGAAAAATTACCCGATTTTTCCAACATGAACCCCATCAAATTTTCTATCCATTTAAGATTTATTTAAAACGTTAACGTTTGAATTATATTCTAATGTAAACGTTAAATTTTAAAATATACTTTTGGCCAACAAAACCTAAAAAAGAAAGATGCATATTCTTTTGTAGAGAAAAGCAATAAAATTCAAACAAAAGGAAACACTTGTACTTTGATGGTATTCATTTATTTTAAATAGTAAGAAAATACTGCTAAACTAAAAACTTATGTTTGATTAATTACAAACAATATGTGTGGGAGTAGTTTCTGTTCTTTTTCCATAGATGATTAGCGTAAGCAAGTATGTTTGATGGGGCACGTCAATTATCCATGTCAAGAGTCTCTAAACTACAAAACGACATTGTTTTTGTGTATATGAATATAATTTTTAGCGGTAACTACTTGACGTTAGAGAGGACAGATGATATATTAATAAAAGTAAAGAGGTGGTATTTAATAAATTTTAAAAATAAAAGACTAATATGATAATTTAGAAAATTCTAAGAGAGTCCTACCTATTTAACCCAAAAAATAAAAGTAACAAGAAGAATAACAGGGACCAAACTCATCAAGTTAGAAGCCATTGATTCAAGCTACATTAGGGTCCCTCTTTTATCCTAAGCTGGCCCCGTGTTCATTATGGAACTTGTCATGTCTTTATAAAAGCCTCAACCCAATTTGTAGCTTTCTGTATAATCAATTTTTCAATATCATGGTCATCCAGATCCAGAGTCCTCGAGCCTATCGCATATATCAGACTAGCTACACTAACTTTGAGAGCTACCCATATTTTGGCATGAGGAAATAAATCACCTGTCTCCATCTTCAACTGTATCAGGAAATAAAGCCGTATATTCTCCACATATTTGGCCTTTGGGATCATCCAGGAGCCAAATTAAGCTTACAAGCCAATCTTTCGATTCCCAACACCGAACAAGAAAAGGGTATCCTTTCTTTCCTCATGTCCAGCTGTATATATATCTTCAGCTTGAAAACGAAGGCCGACGAGGAGAAAAGAAGCTGCCAATGGGCAAGAGCTATACTTTGAAACGTACTTTTGGTTAGTTGGTTGGTTTGTTTCGTATTGTAGTAATGATGATACAGAGATTGGAGATGTGCTTAGCACTTGTGAGATTGGCCATGGAGTTTGTGATAGTTGTAGTTCAAGCTATTCGGATAGTCATGGAGCAGAACAGCTCACCCCAGTCTGCAAACCGCTCTTTTGTTGCTCCTGTTCCTTTTACAGGCTTCCTCCCATGAGAAAGCAACAATGCCTTGAAAGTTTCTCCACCGGTGCAGCACATTTTGTTTCAGGATCTTGTATTTTTTTTGTTTTCGTTATTTGTAAGCTAGCTAGATGGGATGTGTAGATGTTGAAGAGAAGAGAACTGTTAGGGTTGTGAGTGACATTAGTTTATAAATTCTGTATGCGTTTCGGTTACTTCAATTTTTTGTATTGTTTACACAGGCTGTACATTTCCCACTGATCTGCATTATACAAATAAAAAACTTTAATGTTGTTTTTACTGAATTAGATAAAGAATGAATATGATGTATGTATTACCTGTCTGTTATGGAATTTTGTTTTTACATAGGAGAAATCTTCGGTTCTTTAAATCCAGAAATTGTAACGTATGTTTTGGATATTAGTGTGTTAAAACAAGTTTTGTTATTTTTGAGATGAAGCTTCCCAAATACATTCCCAGATGCTTTTTCTGCTCAATTTGCAGGTTTTATTGTTATAGAATTGCAAGGGTTGTGAGATTTTATTCTTAAACATATTTGTTTTGCTAGAAAAATATAAGAACTGTTAAGAGGATGGAAAACATTTCACTTTCTAGCATCTTTAATTTGATGATTGCTGAAGATAAGTTAAGGTTACCCCTAAACTAATTAGATTAGGTAAAATAATCAAATTGAATTCTAAGGTTTTCGACAAAATTTTTTTAAATTCAAAGGTTTTAATATGTTTAACATTTTTAAAACGTTTTTTCCAACCTATAATAGAATAGTAACAACTCTATTTTATTTTTTTCATTCTAGATTTTTTAATAATCTTTTGTAAGCCCCTTTGCGAGGTGGACATCTCAACTGGTATATACGATAAAAAAATATCTCATACATGTGTGTCATGTGAAATTGGGGAAATTATGTTCAAATCCCTAATTTCTTATATCCAAATCAAAGATCATATGTCTTCTTCTTCTCATAAGCTAATCCTTAATTTCTCATATAAAAAAACCTTTGCTCTCTTATCTAATTTGTTGGACTTTTCATGATAAAACCAAGCAATGGTGCCTTTTCATTGATATGTCATATCTAATATTGTATGGGATGAAAGGAATATGAGGATATTCAAGGACATTGAGAAACAACTATCAAGGAGACACAATGATACAATCAAAGTAATTAAGTTACATTTTGTCACCTTCGAAGATAAAATGCAGATTAGCTCTAGTCTTATGTCATCATGGGATTAATGATTAGCATGTACACTTGTGTTTGATCCATTGTAATACTATCATGGTGGTTTGTTGACCCATTCATTTGATGGGATGGTTTATGCTTGTACCAATTGTTATTGCCTTTCATCGCTTAATCTAAGTTACAATTTTTCAAAAAAAAATTGTTAGACTTTTCTCATCTTGTTCATCTCTTATCTCATCTTGTCCCTATCTCATTTTCGTTGGTGGCCACTTCTTTAAGGGATTTATAAGTAACAAAACTCTTGATTGTGTCCTAACTTGTTAGTAGTGTTGCATGTATTTTGTTTAAGGGACACTTTAGTATTTTATGTCAGTAGTATCGTCTTGTCTATTATCCAATGCTTATAGTTCTAACTTGTGGCCTTTACATTATAATGATGGATGAAGGCAGTGTCTTTTAACCCACATTGTCCAAAATTGTAGCAATTGCATCAAGAATAAGGCCTTTTGTCCTTTATATTAACATTTTATGATGGAAATTTATAATTTTTGGTCACTCTTAATACTTGTACCAACGAAAATAAAAGTTAAAGACATTTTATGATCAATTATTTAGTATTAGTATACTGAATAACTCCATATATTGGATAAGTTCAAAGAAATAGAGTATGTACTCAAACACTAATTTTTTTGTTTTATTGGTCCATGCTTTATCATAATGAATATTTAGTTTGATGCATTCTTTCATACCATGATCTATTAAGGATAATTAAGAATAAGTAGATAAGTAGGTCGGTAAAAGTCTAAAAATTTATGTAAAAATTGGAGAAATTTTTAATTTAATTAGAATGTAATTGGATTTCTTTAATGTCCCAAATATGAGTATTAAACTAGAGCAAACTACTTTCTCTCAAAAAAATCAACCAATTATGAGTTTACTCATATCTTACTTGCATAAAGGAAAATTATAATTTGAAGTGGTTAGGTTGCTTGAGTTTTCTGCATGACATTAGTAAGTAGTTGTATTACCATTAGTAGGGAAAGACAATTATGGCTATATTATATTGCCAACTTTCTTGTGCTCAAGTTCTAATAGTAGAAAAATTTTATTTTTTGTATTTATAAATATTAATATGACATCTTTTCCTTGAATGGTAGTAGTCACTTGGACGTAGTTGTAAATTATGAACTCACCTTTACCTTCCTTATATAGTTGATTAAACATATAAAGATTTCATCCTATACATAAATTTTCCTTTTGTTTTTCCATTTTGACCATTTTTTTAAACTTTCTTGCTATTTCACTTTAGATATTTATATATATATATATATATATATATATATATATAAACTATCAACTTCTAAGAGCTTTATATTATATAACCAACTTGAGTATATATTTGAATAATAGACAAATATATGATATGTATATAGGAGATCTAATAAGTAGACAAATGTTGCTTTAAGAATTTAGTTCTAGCATTTAGATAAATATATGATGCTTTGCCTATTTGTGTTAATGACTAACATAAAAATGAACTAAAGGAGATGTATATGTTCTTAACAAGTGTTAATAAATCTTAGTTAGAGGAAAGAAAAAGATAGACAAGCAAATATGGGAGTTATAAGAGTGAAAACACCTAATTAGATAGATAGCTCTAAGTCTCATCATTTGAGGGGAATAGCAATTACATCATTAAATTATATAAATATAAGCTCATGTATATGTAAGATTGTTTGAATTAGAGAATGCAAACTATTTTTTTTGAAATATTTGTGAAAATTTGATCTTAATTTTTACTTTCTAATTTGTGCAAAATTATGTGTATGTGGGGAATGGAAATTACATTATGAACCTATATAAATATAAGATTATATTTATATAAGATTGTCGGAATAAGAGAATGCAAACTATTCTTTATTAACGTAGTTATGAAATTCTGTTATTAAGTTTTACGTTCTAATTTGTGCAAAATTATATATAGATATATTGCTTTAGATTTTTATTACATTCTATTTTCTTAAAATTGGTTTCCATTTTTTCTAAGGGAACAATTATGATATGCCTATATGTGTATATGTTTATAAATCTATATGTACTTATATAATTATCATTTTAAGGGCTTTAATGACTCAATTTGGAAACTTGAAATTAAATTATGGTGGCCATTTGAAGTCAGATCCTAAGTTGACTTATTAAGGAGTTTCATCATATTATTTTGAGAAATCTGACTTTGATTTTGTCAATTATAGACAAATTTGTGATATAGGAAATGACTTTGGGTTCAAAGAGCTATCTTTTAGATTCAAAGATTCTTTAAAGACTCATTGAGTCTAATGATAGTTATATTAGGTTAATTAACCTCTTGAGAATATATGGGACAATTAAGGTATATTCTAAATATAAGCTTGACATTCTAGTATTAACTTTAGAAGTTTTGGCTATAACAAGCAATAGTGATAATATTTGATGGGAAAGTTAAATCTGATGTTGATGTGAGGCTTGATGGGGATGTTTAGGTTGATAGAAATGTTGAGCTTGATGTTGATGATGGGGATGTTGAGGCTAATGTCGATGTGGGGCTTGATTGGGACGTATATAATGATGAAGAAGATAGTAATGCTAAAAATGATGGTAGATGGTGGAGTTTTTTCATATGATGAAGATCATAATGAATTAGTAAGAGGTTAGGATACATTTGATGTTTTAATTACAAATAACCACCAACTAATTGAGATTGACTCTACTAACTATGAGTAATTCCTTCATGGTGAAGATTACCTTAGTGGGGAGGAGTTTGGGGATGCAATTAAAAAGCCTAGTATAGGTGTCAGACATTAAGCAGGCAGTGGAACATCATAATGGACATAGGTATGGAATATGGCAGTGGGGAAAAATTTTAAGATGTTGTTATAAAGTATTTAGTAGCTATATAATTTAATATAAGATGGAAAGAAAGAAAGTCTAAGTGGATTAGAGTAGGATTCATTAAAGGAAGCAAGTGGGAGTTATATGTAGCATATGATAATAAGAGCAAATGTTTCAAAATTAAGACACATAGATCTGATCCTACATGCTTCATAACAAAAAAAACCTAAAATGGTATGAACCAAGTTTGTCAGTAGACACTTTGAAGAAAAAATTCTTGAGAAGCCTAGCATAACCACTTATATAAATATTTAAAAATATGGGGAAAAGTTGAATATATTTTGTGCAAGCACATTAAGAGGGAGTTAAGGAACGAGAAAGCATAAAACTGCTTGTGAATATTCTACACTTCAAGGTTATATCCATGAGTTAAAACTTAGCAATCCTAGTTTAACTATGGAATTGAAATTTATTAAAAATTTCAAAATATCACATTGTTTCAATTTAAGAGGTTATATTTGCATCATCAAAAACTGGATGGAAACATTTAGGGCCCATACTTGGTGTGAATGGTTACTTTCTAAAGATTGAATTATAAGGGCAACTAATCAGTGTAATTTAAATGGATGAAATAAAGGTATGCATTATATAAAATGGGGTATTATGAAAGTGCAAAATAGAATATAGGAATGTAATCACCATAATATCTAACATACAAAAGGTACATGCATCTTTTGTTTTGTTATTTGATATAATATTGCTTTATTATATGTATCTTATATATCTAATGTATTCTTCTTTTGATGGACTTGTGTATTGTTAAGACCACAATCCAAATGTATATCATAAAATGTGTGCCAAACATATTTATCATAAATAAAATGCATATTAGAGTGGAAAAGACTTAATGATGTAGTTTAGGCATGTGCATGGTCAATATATATTAAAGATTTTGAAAAACATCTACAAAGATTAAACAAAATTAAACTTGGGTGTGTTTTTACTTTGCTTAAAAATCTAAAGAATACTTGGGCTAGGTCATACCAATCACTTAATTCAAAGTTTCCAATTATTAATAATAACATAAGTGAGACTTTCTATAAATAGACACTATTAGTAAGAGATAAACCAGTGATTAGTATGCTAGAAGCCATCAAGACATTGATCATAAAGAAGTATATTGAAACAAGGTATACACGTTTGGATAGAAATTAGATATTGCACCTGTAATTGTCAAAAAGCTTGAAAAATAAAAGAAAGGGAGCAAAACAATGGAGAATTGTGTGGAATCGAAATGGAGCCTAAGAAGTTATTAAAGGAGATACAAAGTGTATTGTCAGACTAACAAGAGATGATTGTAATAGCTATAGAGCATGAGAATTATATGGTTTTCCATTCAAATATATTATCAATGATAATCAATCACTCCAAAAAAGACTTGAGGCATTTTATACAGGACTACTACGAAAGAGCATTTTCTTAAAGATGTATAATCAAGTGTTATAGCCTACTAGGGGGCTCATCTTTTGGCTAGAAAATGATTATTAGATTTATCTACCAACCAAGAGGGTGATGCCAAGAAGGTGGAAGAAGGTAAGAAGGAGAGATAAGAATAAACCAACAGAAGTGTCCAGTACAAGCAAAATGTCATAAAAGGGTCTAGTGCAGAAATATGGGAAATGTGGAACTTCAAGAAATAACCATCAAAACTATAATATAATAAGACCTGATAAACATCCTGTCAATGTAAGTAACTACTAGTTTAGCATTATCTTTTTTTATTTAGTTTTTAGTGTTAACATTATACATATTATATTATAGATATGAATAACTTCAATAGAAGGGCTTACAACTAGAGAAGTATTAATAACATCAATGTCAATAGAGGGACATTCACAAGTAAACTGGCATTGAATATGACATATACTATTCCTTTGATTACATGAAATATGCTAATCCTTTGATAATTTTTTTCAACAAACTCACATTGAAAACAACATGTCAATTAATCATCAACAACAACAATGTCTTAGTAAAAATCTCACTAAGATGTGAGGTTTGTAGAGATCCAATAATATGCAACCTTACTCCTAACTAGTAGAGAGATAATTTTTTATAAACCCAAAGTAAAAGAAAAAAAGACAAAAAAGATTTTGAGAACTGTTTAAAGAAAACAAAAACAAAAATAACCAATAATACAAATAAATAATACAATAATAATGAAATATAAACAATAATACATAGACTAATAATTAACATATAATAAAATAAAGATTAAAAAATAGTAAAGGGAAGTACTATATATAAAGATTTTTAGGTTAAATACAAGACACAATAATCGAATGAAAGGTTCAAAAGACCTATGAAAAAAGAAAAGGACCTCTTTACGTAGAATCTTTTACTTGTATCCTAGTTTGTCAAATTTTCCTATTGAGGGTCAAGTCCTCAGTAAGCACCTCTTTATGTAGGATCTTTTACTTGTTTCTTAATTCGTCAAAATTTTCTATTAAGTGATAGTTCCTTAGTATTCAGTATGTAAGGAACACCTTTGGGATCAAGATGTCTCCTCTTAACATATCTGAACCACCTAATTCTTGTCTCCTTAATTGAACATCATTATTAGCCACCCTCAATTTATATTTTAACAATACATTCATGACTTTATCTCTTCTTATAAGGTTACACATCCAACGAAGCAGCTTCATCTTCTCCATTATTAACTTATGACTATACATATGTTTGATGGGCTAACACTTTGCCCCATAGAGCATAGTTGGCTTAATTGCTAAACGAAATATTTTACCTTTTAGCATAATGGTGTCTTCTTATTATATAAAACTCTTAATGCACCCCTCCATTTAAGCCACCCTAATTTGATACAGTGAACTATATCTTCATCTATCTTGCCATTGCTTTGGATGATGGATCAAAGGTATTCAAAGTAATTTTCTTGTGGCATAATTTTTGAATAAATCTATATCTCCACATCAAATGCCACCTTATGGCCTAAAAAGTTACATTCTAAGTACTTAGTCTTAATCCTGCTCAATTTAAAACCTTTTAACTCTAGTATATCCCTCTAAATTTCTAACTTAACATTGACACTCTCTTTTGTTTTATCCACTAAAACAATGATATCAGTAAATAACATATACCAAGGCATACCCCTTTGGATATTCTTAGTGATCTTATCTATTACTACTGCAAACAGGAAGGCGCTTAATGAGGATTCTTTGTGTAGCTCAATATCAATAGAGAAATGCTCTGTATTTCTTTTTGTCGTCCTTACTCTAGTCTTAACACCTTTATACATTAGTCCATATATAGGTTATAAGAACTCTCTTAACTTCTAAACAACTCCATATGACTTCCCTAGGTACCCTATCATGAGCTTTCTCTAAGTCAATAAAAATTATATATAGGTCCCACTATTTTTCCCTGAAATATTTCATTACTCTTTTAAGGAGGTGTATAACTTCTGTCATGGATCTTCCTAGTATGAAACCAAATTGGTTCTCCGAGATCGATGCATCTTTTCTTACTCTCTTCTCCATCGCCCTCTCTCAGAACTTTATGGTATAACTGAGTAGTTTGATGCCTCTATTGTTGTTATAACTATTCTTATATAGAGGAATTAATGTCCTAAGTCTCTACTCATCTATCATTTTTGTAGACTTGAGGATTGCCAAAATGTATATCAATTAATCATAAATGTATAGCTAATTAAAAAAATATAAATGTAAGTTTTAAAGTTACTTATTTACTTATATTTATTGTCAATATTAAAGGTTTAACATGTTGATTAATCAACATTACATTCATAGGTTGTTTCATAGGCTACTAATCCTAGAAATTTATGAATAAAGATCCAAGATATTTCAAATTTTCTTTTAAAATATAAGGTGTTAGGTTCAAATGTAAATCCTGTACTATACTTCAAGATAATTATAAGCTATAACAACTAAGAGGACAACAATAGTTATGATTAGTGGCCAATAAGTTAACAAATCAAATATTTGAACATATTTATTTCACATTTTGTGTTTGATTTATTTTGTAAGTCAAGCGAATTAATATGTTTATTTTGTATGTTGGCAATTGAATTTACTAGTGTATTATTTCTTTAAAACTTAACCTTGTACTAGTATATTGTGAAACATATTGTTATTGCTATTTTTAATTTCATGATTTTAGTGTCCTTATATGCTTATGTTGAGCTTTTTAACATTTAAACATCTTATTGTAGAAGATATGCAAGTTGAACACTTATTTGTTGGGTTAATAGTTGATTTGGTTATTAAAGATTTTAATTTCCATAACATATGTTTATTTTATTGTGTAATGTTTTTTTGATGACCATCAATACTTATTTATAAATTCAATATCTACTAGAGATTCTGAATGCGCAATGCTTCATATAACTATGGTTATTCGATGGCCAAATTGGTTGCATATTGTATTTTTTAGGTTTTAGTTATAGATGCTTTTAATAATCCTCTAATTAAATGCTTATATGATGAGTTACTTAAAGTGCCTAGTCTAGAAAAAGCTAAAAAAAAAATACACATACAAAATATCACCCTGTGGTTAAAAGCTTAACTATTTAATTGCATAATTGGAGATAACTTTTAGTCTTACTTATATAGAAAGGCAAATTTCCATTGTTTTTCCCAGCTTATGGCTTCACATAATCCAACTAAAAAATTATGATAAATGAATAATTAGTGATTCCATACATTCTTTTATAACTCTTGGAGTTGCATTCATGCCTCTAACTTTTGTGCCCACTTATACCTTATTTTCTCTTATCAACCACTTTTTCTTTTGTGAAAAATGAAATCTAGAGTTGCTAGAAAATTTTTTTTGAAAACAAAAAATCATTGGATATGGCTAGTTGATGGTAAGGGTCCAGATAATCAATATTAGCTTCAAGTATCTTATTAAGAGTTCTACAAAATTCCATTTACTTTTAATATCCTTTTGAATTAATTTAATAAAATATTTCTATCAAAAGTTATGATCAAAATATCGAATAGTGTTAAATGGTCATAGAAAATAAATTTATAATTATCTTTTACCAAAATCTCCGATATGGGTTCAATACAAGGTCTTATTCTCCTCTTATGAATTATAATTACAAATATTTATATGTAGATCAATTACTAAAAAATTCTAAAATTTACAAAATTTTGCAATTATAGCCGAAGTTTAAAAAGTGGCAATAAAATACTTGTTATTTTAATTTTTTACAAAAACAGGCCAACGTTAGTCTCTTCATTTATAGTGCTGACATGAAAAATCTTGTCAGCTATGTTATAGCACACATAGGATGCATGTGTTATGCCAAATTCACGTTAAATTTTAATAAAATAGTATTAAATAAAATTAAACAACAACAAAAATAAATAAATAGTTACAAAAGTCTAAGTCTCTCTTTTTTCTCTACCCTCTCCATCTGCACCACTTCATTTAAACAATAACTCGCACTGTTGATGTTTTCACCTTTGGTGGTCTATCTCTCCCTCTCAGAGCACCACTCAATAGAGGTGTAGCACCCATCGTCTTAGTTTTCTTTGGTGGCTGCTCACGGGCCCTCCCTATCCCATATAAGCTGGGACTTTCATGGTAGTTCGTTAACACATTACTTATGAAACACCTTAGAATAAGGAGACAAAGTAATGATTTATTATTGTTGTTGCGGTGGTTCTGTATTACATATTCCGCTATGGAATGTAGAGGGTTAGTGGAAATTTTGGTAGTCACCATAAGTCGAGAACTTTTTAGAGGGAGAAAATAAGCTAGTAAGCTAAAAAGTTTGAAAAATTTTCAAATCAAAGAAAAGTGGGACTATGTTTGGAGTGAGTGAGTGAAGAAGAAGAGGAAATTTAAATACACCATCAAAATCACCCTTAACAAGATCAAGATCAATTAGCTTAGGGATTTAGGTGGGAGAAAGAGAAGTGTTTCAAGTGTGGCAGAAGAAGGAAGAAGGATAGGTTAGGTTTTTCTTGTTTAATTTTATTTAATATCATTTTATTAAAATATTATGTGAATTTTTCATGACTCATGATATCCTACATGTATCATAACATAACTGACATAATTTGTCACGTTAACATCGTTAACGGAGAGACTAATGTCGAGCTATTTTTGTAAAAAAAAATTGAAAGATCGGATATTTTATTGCTACTGTTTAAACTTCGAGCTATAATTGCAAAATTATATAAAGTTTAGGATTTTTTTAGTAATTAGCACTTTATATATATATATATATATATATATATATATATATACTTTTTTCGGTGGGAAAAGCTTGTTAGTTCATTTTATTGTCACTATTATGTCCGATTCAATTATTTAGACAACTTTTTACAAAAAAATTGAGTTAAGTTTATATATAAAAAGTGAGTTAAGTTTATATAAAGTTTATATAAAGCTTGTAAGTTTATGTCGAGCTTTTTTCGGTGGGAAAAGCTTGTTAGTTAAGTTGAATGCTTATATATATTATCACTGCATAGTCTCTTTAATAAACTTAACTCAATTTTTTTGTAAAAAGTTGTCTAAATAATTGAATCGGACATAATACTGACAATAAAATGAACTAACAAGCTTTTCCCACCGAAAACTTTTTTCTTCCTTAATCGTTATCACCACAACTAATTGATCCTATACCTTCTAAGCATCCAATATAAGCATTCAAGTTAACTAACAAAAATTGGAAAAATATTCGTAAGGAGTTAAATTTCATCACATTATAAATATCACAACTCAAATTTTTAATCACATTGATAATTATTTAATGATTTAATTTACAATAAAATTATGTTTAAAATAATAATTTATAAATTATTTAGTAAATACATTTCAAATTTAGATTATATTAAGATCATAAATTTAAATTTTCAAAATAGTTATTTGTTAAGTAAGAAATCTAAAAACTTAAATATCTAAGTTTAGATAATAATAATAGTTTTAGAATAAATTTTGGTAAATAAGTACTATTTTAAAAATAATTTTACAAATTTATTATTATTTTTATTTATAGTATGATAAATTTATAACTAACATTTATTAGTAAGTATTATTAATTCATCTAACTTTTATTTAGTATTTCATTATTAATAATAAAAGCATAGCTATATTAATTTTAATAATCAAATAAGTTTTTTTAGAAAAAAACCAAAATTAACAAACTTTTGATATTTAAAGTTGTATTTGTTTAAAAAATCATTTTAGTATAAAACAACAGATTATCATAAGCAATTAGGGATGACAATTGTTGCCAGCTTGGCCCGAAATGTATGGGCTTAGTCCGAGTTGATTGGACTTTAAGTCAAGCTTAATTTTTTTAAAAAAATTTTAGGTTTCAGGTAAAGCTTGGATTGGAGTTGTCTAGCCTAGCCCGATTTGAATCTTGAAAATTTTAAGATTAACTGACTTCATTTTAAGTTAGCCACATTGTTTTTGAAATGTAAATATAGAAATAATTGAACTTAGCCGAAGTCTGATTGGGCTTCAAGCAATCTAAGTCTAATAAAGCTCGATTTAGACTGTGAACCTCAGGCTCATTCCTCGAGCTTAGTCAAGCCTATTACCAATCTTATATATAATAGTTATATTACTATTTTAAAAAGTTGTATTTAAAAAATATTATATTTGTATTTAAGCAACATTGTCAACATATACACCCTTTCAATAATTTTTAATCTTAGAAACTATTTCAAAGTTATATGATTTTCACTAAATTTTTTTGTTAGTAATTGCTTTATATTCAAATTACAATAGGCTAATATGATTTAAAATAATATTTTATGGTATTACTTTATTGAAATCATACTAAGTAGCAGTTTCATAAATGAATGTATTGAAAACTTTGTCCTAGTAAAGTTTTAAATAGAATCAAAGTTTGGTAAGAAAAGCTTATGATTAATTAATCATAATGCAATTTTAAATGTATTTAAGTCGTGGGGCCAAATTCTAGACAATCATTAACTTGTACAAATTTGTAATTAACATGAGTTTAACAAATAAAGTTTCATATCACGTGAATGATATTTGAACTATGATAACGTAAAGCATTCAACATTTATTTTTTATTAAGTTCATTTTGAAACTATTGAATATAATAATCATTATTCATGTTATATTAAAATGATGTTTCAAATAAATACAACTTTAAATTAAAATTTTTTAAACTTCTTATTTCAAAAATGTTATTAATAACGAATAAAATATTTTTTATATCGTTTTTAACTTTATAAAAGTTTTAAAGTTATAAAATTTTCTTTAAATTTTTGTGTTAGTAATTGGTTAATACATAATTTTAAGTGGAAGCATTTAAAAGATTATTGTATGCTTTAACGTTTGTTGAATATGTACTAAATAGTCATTTTATAAGAGAAATCGTTAAAGTTCTAATAAATTTGTAAAGAGTATGAAGTTCATCAAGCTAAGTTTATAAGTTAATTAATTGTAATGTGTTGTGAATGTATTCGAGCTGTGAGATAAAATTTTACACGAACATATTTTGTAAGAGTTTCTTCTCAACTTAAATATAACAAATAAAGTTTTATTTTGTCACATATACTAAGGTTGTGATAAACATTTGTTTAACATAAAGTATTCAGCATTAATTGTTTTAGAAAGTTCATGTTTTCTTAAGAAATTGTTGGACTTTAAAGTACAGAATGAATGTAAAATTTTGCATTATTGAACAAATTCTTGTAATAAATTCACTTTCTTTAAGTTAGAAAGAGCATCAAATTCAATAAACACTATATCATTACAGACAAGGTAGATAAAATAACATATTTTTAATGATTCAAAGTTAGAGTAGAAGACTTGCCCATATCTTGTGTTTTTTTTTTGCCATCATTATTGTTGTGTTTTTTTATAAGATTGTAAAACCATAGCAGAAAGGTCATGGTTATATGAAATGCAAATCAATTGTTAATAAGGTTCTCTTTTGTGGTTACAGGTTTTTTAAACATAAAAGGAGAAGAAACATTTAGAATAAAACTTCCATCATAACCATAATTCTTTTATTGATCATATACATATGAGTTTTACAAAACATCTTTTCATAATTTAAGGAAAATCATTTCTAACATAGTCCTTAAATTCTACTGTTACCAAATATAATTCGATACAATAAGAATAACAATTTCTTGCTGAACAAAATATAAATATCTACCTTAAATCACTTATAACTTATATATAGAAAAATCTTGTACATTAATACTCCTCTTCCTTTAGACAAGGACTTGATTAGTATATAAACAATTTGGTTCTTAGATCTAGAATGTAGTCATTAAACCTTTTCATCCTTTTTAGATTGCCTGATTGTATGACAATTAACATTGATGTGTTTGGTATGCCCATGATGAACTGGATTCTTGGCCATGGAAATAGTGAATGAATTGTCATTAATAACAATAGACCTTGATTGGGGTTGATGAATATTAACCATTACCTTTTTAAGCCAGATGACCTGATTTGTAGTAACAATAGTAGTTGTATATTTTACCTTTATTGTTGACTATGCTACCACATCTTGCTTCCTTGACATCAATGAAAAAGAACCAATATCTAGAGAAAACACATATCCAATTGTACTCTTCAAGTCATTAGGAAAATATGTATCTAATTTTGCTCTTCAATTCGTTATGGCATCCATCTAATCACTATCAATAAATCCAACTAAAATTCTTTGTTCACTACATGTATATTAGATACCATAGGTACCCTTAACATATCTAAACACCTTTTTTTTATGGCTCCTAGATAAAGTTAACCAAGGGAGTACATGTTTCTATATAAGACTTACAATATTCATCAGGTCTATCCTAGAAGTAGTTAAGTATGAAAGGCTCCCTACTAGAATTCTATGCATACCAACATTAGCATCATCACCCTTATCATCGTTAGAAAAATTTTCATTGTGAACCAATAGAGTAGCAATATGATTGTTCTTTTCCATTTTAAATTTCTTTAATATTTTTAAGACATATTTCTTCTGATAGATGAAAATACTTGCATCTTGTTGACTTATTTCCATCCTGAGAAAGTAACATATCCTAGGTTAGACATATCAAACACTACTGTCATTTTTTTCTAAATTTGGTAAGTAACAATTCACCATTCCCTATCACCAATATGTCATAAACATAGATCGAAATGATTAATAACTTGTTTCCTTCCCCATCTTTAACATATAAGTTAGCTTCATTTTCACTTATAACAAGTTAATATTGAATTAGATAAGCGTTAAATTGACTATAATAAGTCTTAGGGTACTTGTTTGGCCCTATATAATGCCTTATGTAACCTATGCACCTTATTTTCACATCCATGAACTTTAAAGCATTCTTATTGATCAATAAACAACAACTCCTTAAGTTCGCCATTGAAGAAAGTTAATTTGACATCAAGATGGAACACATTCCACTTTAATTGAGTAGTCAAGGCCAATAACAACCTACAGTTTCATGTTTGGATTATGGATGGCAATTTTTGGCCTATGGGCGTAAATTTAGTTGTTTTCAATGGGTTGGCTCATGGGCCAAGCCCAAGCCTAGACTTACTCGAGACCTAATTATTCTAAACAAAATAACTTCATTTTACTTAAAAGAGTTAGACCTCGGGAAAGCCTGGGCCTAGGCAGCCCAAACCCTAATCCAATTAAAAAATAAATTGTTTTATAATTTTAATTTTAAAAAAATTATTTTAAAAAATTGGCGAGGGCTGGCCCATTTCCATCCCTAGTTTGGATAATGTTGCAAATATGCCATCATAATCCACTCCTACTTATTGGGAATATGCCTTTATAAATATCCTAGCCTTATCTTATCTATAAAGCTATCAAGATTTAATTTAGTTTTGAAAATTCACTTAACTCCAATAATATTTTTGCTCCTGTTTATCCACTAGTTCTTATGTTTTATTCTTTTTAATCATCCTAATCCCTTCCTTCGTTACATTTCTCCATTCTTCATACATCACAACTTCTTCAAAAGAACTAGGTTTTAATGTTGTATAATTATATTTCTCATGCATTACAGAAAATGACTTAGTTTTGATAATAGGTGAATTAGGTGAAGGATCTTCATCATTACACTCACTGTTATCACAATTAGGTAAAGTATCAATAGTTTTCATGGTTGGAAGAGAAGCTAATTGTCTACATTCCTCATCTTATTCTACATAACCCTTTTCCCAATTATAGTGAGCATATTCATCTATTCCAACACATCTATTAACTAAAACCTTATTTGTTTGCAAGTTATAAACTTTATACCCTTTTGAAATTGTAACATAGCTTAAGAAGATCCTTAGTTCTACTTTTAAATCTATTTATGACCTTTTTATAGTGGAACATGAATGTAGCAAATTGAACCAATGGTCTTTAAGTGATTATAAGTAGGTTTAATCACACTCCATCCTACTACCACTTTACTGGGCAACCTATTTAATAAGTAGATTATTATATAAATAGCCCTAACCTGGGACTTAAGTGGAAGCCTTTTATCCAAAAATATGCACCTAGCCATCTCCATCATTGTTCCATTCTTTCTCTTAGAGATCCTTTTTTTTATGGTGAATAACTTACAGTCAGCTGATGTCCATTCCTTATATTTACACATAACTCATTAAAATCATTGGAGGTATATTCCTTCTTATTATCAAATCTTAGATACTTTAAAGTATATCTACTTTGAGTCTCCATCATAGGTTTATATTTTTTAAACACTAAAAATACATAGGCATTATTATGTAAAGAATAAACCAATGCCATATAGTCATTAACAAATAACATAAAATACTTATTATTGCTTAAAAATTATATGCTCATAGATATATATACATCAATATAGACTAATTCTAACTTATCATTGTCTCTCCATATTGTATTGGTTGGAAATGACAACTTATGAGTCTTATCAAGCTTACAGGTACCACATAAATCATTCATAATAGAGATGTTAGGTAAATCTCTAGCCATGCCATTAATTGCATATCCTTCAAGCGTACAAAATTAAAATATCCATACCTTCTGTGCTAAAGTAAAAACTCATCATTCATAACATAATTATCCTTATCATATGGCTAATACCAATTTAAAGTAAAGATTTTATTAAATATTGGTACTTTAATAAACAAACAATTATTATAATCATAAATAGAACATAACTTGTCATTATAATCATTATAGTCATAAATAGTAAGCATTTTTGAACATTCGTTTGACAATTAATAAGTTTTTAGCTAAACAAGGTATAAACAAAATAACACAAATATATTTAATACCTTGTTTAGTATGCATAGTTATTGAACCCTTCCCTTCATTCTAAACAAAATCTTCATCTCCCATTTTTACTTTAGTTTTAACTAACGTATCTAGGCTATTGAACATGCCTTTACCTTTACACATGTGGCTAGTGTACTCATTATTAATGAGCCAAATTTGATCATAATAGCCTTGATCTGACATAGAAGCTATAAATAGTATGTCATTAACTTCCTTATGCTCATATGTGAAATTGATTTGTTATGAAGGTTGCTCTTAAGTTTGTTTTTGCTTCATCTTGCAAGCCTTTTCAATATGGCCTATCATTTTATATAATGTACATTGAATAGTGATAAGTGTAAATTGTATTGTGTTTTAGGGCATAGTTTGAAATATGTTTAGCTGTTAATTCAACCATTTAGTATATGTTTAGGTTAGAGTTGTGGTAGTTTGTTAATTATTTATGTTTTAATTGTTTTATGGGTTAGCACAAGTCTTTGAGCTTAAATATTATATTTTTGAGATACCTTGATATGTTTGCTAGTGTTTCAGGGTCAATATCAGAGAACAAAGAAGTTTCGGAGACATTCAGACCAAAACAACGACCCAAGATTATGGCACAACAGGGTACGATCGTGATAGAAGCACCAGAGTTAGCCCACTATTTTGACCTACATGCCACGATCATGACAGAAGCCCAAACAATAGCCCACGATTGTGGCCTGCATCAGGCAGATACGTAGACACTCAAGAAAGTCAAGTTTTGAGGGCTTTTTTGACCTTTTGGACCCCAGAAAAACCCTAGAACTGCTCAGAACATAAGAGGATATTTAAAGAACAAAAAAAGAGTCAGAAGGGAGTTTTGCCATAAGCCACCTTGAGAAACCCTAGAGAGAAATCATCAAGAGATAAAAGAAGAGAAGAAAGAAGAGAGAAGAGGAGAAGAAGCTGACTCGACGTACTTCCCGGATCAGGAGGTTTCCTGACGTCACTGCCTCCCATCATCCATTTAGATTATATTTCCTGTTTATTCTTAATTTTATTTTTGTATAGAACTGGATGGAACAGTTGATGATAGGATCTAAAATGTTGAGGATATTTTAAACTCACCTTCGAAAATTTATTGTTGAATTAATGGAAATATGATTATTTATGTGTTTATTGGATCTTTTTTGGTTTGATTCTGCGATTGTATAATTCAGTAAAAAAGTGAGAGGGTGAATCAAATGAAACGATTAAATTGGACAAACAAGAGTTAGGTGATTTAATAGAAACAAGAATTGAATCAGATCGAGAAATTGTATAGCATCCCACTCCCGCAAGACCCGAACCCGACATCGATGGGTGATGTCTGAGCTCGTGCCCTGCGAGGGTGGCGTACTAAGACACTCACTCATTCAGAAATCGGTATAAAAACTTTTTTTTCTTTGTTTTCTTTGAAAACCATAATCACACATATTATGCGGAAGTTAAGCATCACATAGAGCCCACTCTCACTCATAAACACTTTCAATCATAGTATTAAAATCAACAATAATTTCAATACCTATTTGGGCCCTTTTCATAATTACAAAATGCTTTAGTTGTTTCGGAATACAATTTTATACAAAAAGTTGTGAAATAAACAATTCAATACAAATTAAGGAAATGCAATGCAGACGCGAACTGATCCCGATCTCCATCCTTCACTTGTATGCTATAGGTATACTCCCATTGGCCTAATGGGGTATTCTTCTGATCCTGAAAAATAATTGCAAATTTTTGGTGAGTTTTGCGAACTCAATGAGTGACCATCATCGATGGCTCACCCAATCACATAAACCATAATTCACATAACACA
>JAOTAY010000191.1:37893600-37904245 GCA_025629805.1 Erythroxylum baracoense
CCGATCTCGATGTCGGGTTCGGGTCTTGCGAGAGTGGGGTGTTACAGAAAGCATCCATGCCTCCATCACTGTAAGGTTGTGTTTCTAACCCTTTTCTTTTAAATTTAGTCTTTATTTTTGTTTTTGTTTTTTTCTATTTTATGTTACTTCTCATCATGTATGTTTGTTTGTCTCAACAACACATTGAGGACAATGTGTTGTTTAAGTGTAGGGAGGGTTATGTATTTTCCTTTGAGTGTGAATTTTGATATTGTATGATAGTTTGTTAGGTTGCATTTTGTGAATTGTACAAATGTGTCGATGGCTTAGATGGAATGAAATTAATTTAATTTTGAACATAATCTACTAGGTTCAGAAAAGTCATTAGCTCACGAAATTAGTGATCTAGATCCTTTGGCTAAGTATGCAAATCAATTAGGATTTAGTGTTAGTTTATCACCTTATAAGTTGTCACATTCATTCATAATTTTAGGTCTTTTGATTAAAGTAGCTTTGCCAGTATTTTTTCATGAAAACAAGTAGCTAAGGCAACAAGGTAGGCATTAAATAATAATATAATAAAAATGTTTGATAATTTTAAATAAATAACTATTCTGCTAGCCTTTGGGTTATGGATAGAGTTAGTAGCCAGTTGAGAACGTGACATAGCCGAGTAACCGGATCGACACGCATAAAAAATGTGTGCCTTTGTGTGAAAAGGCCATAATGACGTTCCAAACAAGTTACTTAATAAAAACATGACTTAGTCTAGAAATCGGATTGATATTCATCACCAATGTTTGCCTCCGTGTAAAAGACTACGTCCATGTCAACAAAAAAGTAAATAAAAAAAGGTTTCTAATAAAACCTACCGAACTTGTAAATAGCTTGACTTTTTATGAAAACGTACTTAGAAGTAGTTATAAAGTTTAAAGGACCAAATAATTATTAATGTATGTGTACAATTGAAAAGGGTGAGTTAACTCAACATTTAAGTTTTGATTAATATGTATGTTTAGTCCAGAGCCCCTAGACGAAGATTTTGCATGTTAATGATTTGGAATAACTTGAATGATTGTGTTTAAAGTTAAATTTATTTCATAAAGTTGAAGCCATTGTCTCATTATTGCATTGTGTGCTTTATGATTTTTGTGTGTTTGTTGTTTTGTTTGCTTGAAGACAACAAATGTTTAAGTATAAATTGCATCATATTTTAGGGCATAGTTTGATATGTATTTACCTGTTAATTTAATCATTTAGTATGCGTGTTAAGTTGTTATTTTTGTACTAATTTTGGGATACATTTCTTTAAAATTTTGAAATTATTATTCAAAATTAATGGACTTGTTTCTAAATTGTTCTTAGATAGTTTTTAACACGTGAAAGATGAAATTGGAGCAAAAACATGGAAAGAAAACAAAGACAAATCTAATTCTCAGTTGGTAAAAAAAATAGTTGTTTATTTATAAAGAGTTAGAAATTCATCTCCAATTTTGAAAAACTTATCTAAAGGCCAGAATCAAGATATAATGGTAGAAATTTTTATCGAAGTATATATAAATTATCTACTCATTATGATTAATAAATAGAAATTAAATGGGTGGAGATTATTGACCTGATTATGCATCGAAAATAGACACTTATGTCTCTGGTGATGTTCAACTTTTCTAAGAAATCAACAATAATCATCATATTGTCACTATCAACTGATAATAAGTCTTGATTAAAGGTCATTTGGTTATCAATATGCAACATTTACATTTGATAAGTTGCCTTTTAACCTGTAAACATTGTGAGATTGAAACATTTTTATTATTCTTAGATTGTTGTGGATTTTTAATATTAAAGATTACTAAATATTTGTGAAATTAATTTCTCATAGTAAAATAGACTAACCTTTAATATATTTTAAAGTATTTGAATAATATTTTAAAAATTAAGATTTATAAGTTGTATTCACTTGCTTGGGCAATACTAGAAGCAACACTTTGCAATCAGGAAAGATATTGATGGAACCATATGGTTGGGTATAGAACACTTTATTAAGTCTTGCTTCAATGTTGTCTAGTTTAGTATATAGCCACACCTAGAAAACATATAGATAGTTAATTTGAAGAACCAAGAGTCATTTTTAGTAACAATGAAAGCTGTTAGGAAACATTGTATTGCACTAACTCCCACTTGTTTTTAATTTGTTCTTATATCCAAAAACTTGGTTAATATATTCCTAGTAAAGCCCCAAATTCTATTTGTTTTTTGAAATCAGTATATAATTTTTCGTGAATCACTATTATTGCTTGAATTGTGTGTTAATGGAGCCTTTATATGATGACAAAGAAAGTGTGTAGGAGAATGCTTGTGTTTCGAATAAGGATGGTGGTTAAAGTACTCCAAATACTTTAATTTATATTTGATTTCTCAAGCATATTTGGATTTTACTTTTTTCAAGAACATGTTTAGTCTTTAAGTATAAAATGAATGTAAAATACTCCAATCTTAATATCTTATTAAAAATAATAATAATTTCTTGTATTTAGAGAGGGCACTAAATTTACAAATATTATATCACTATGTTTAATGTAGATAAAGTAGTGCATCCTTAAGAGTGTAGGGGTTATGATTTTATACTTCATGTCATCATTATTTTTATGTTCTTTATTGTAAGATTATAATATCAAACCACAAAAGTTATAATTATGTAAAAAGCATATCAATTGCTATTAAGGGTCTATACCTTAACTATATTCTTTGTTATTTTATATTTTATGCAGTTGAATAAATAGTTGATGTTAGGTTCTATTACAAGGTTTGTAGTGTAAAAATTTTCATACACTTTAAAAATTTTGCAAACTAATTATATAGCAATTTGGTTTTGTTTAACAACTTGAATAATGATAAAATCAAACGGAACCAACAATTTATCTTTTCTGGTTAATTATAAACTAATTATTTGACATTTTAAATACTTAAGCAATTTAAACAATTTGATTTGAGTAACTTGGACTATATGAGTGCTTTGTGCTTAATCCTAGTTATGACAATGTTAATTTTAATGGTCATCAAATTTTATTCCTAAAGCAAAAGGTACATATAATTGTTTTATTATTTTTAACTCTAGCAAATATGTACCCAATGTTTCAATCTTAATTATTGAATCTAATTGATGGCCTTGGATGTACTATACTCTTTCATCTTCTTCCCTAATGACTTTTGCCTTGCTTTTGGTTGATTTCTTGGCCTTAATTTGCTTTCAGTTGTTTCTTATGTTGCTTTCCTTGCTCTCTTTGTATTCAATCTCTTATGCCTCTCTTTGTTTTCTAGCTCTCGGTAGCTTATTGTCCCCCCTACCTATTTCCATTTTCTCTCCTTCGAGCTGCTTAAGGGTAATATTATCCTTTCATCATCTATTTTATCTCTTGGAACAATCTGATAAAATATTGTTTCTTATCATTATATGCTACTCTGTAGCTCCTAAACCTCTATCATGAAGTCTATTAATGTTATAGTTAGTGGGGTTTTTCCATCTTTATCATCTTCACCATCTTTTTTATCCTCACCTGTCAAGCGGACTCTCGATGAATCTGCCCCTCCTCCCTCGACTCTTCCTCCTCAGCCTCTAACTAGGAGTTAGAAGTATGTTTTGGTAGATCACCATGCTTCCACTCTTCTTTTTAGCCTACCTATGGAGCAAGATGGAAAGCTAATTGTCTGCCTTGATATTGAAATTCTAAAGGAGGTTGATCATAGCTAAACTTCAATCTTAGTTGATTTTTTCTTTGATTAAAGACCACCATTTCTTGTTATACATAAATGGGCTTTCAATCTCTGGAAAAATAAAGGACTGTTTGAGGTTCTTCTATCTGAAAAAAACCTCATCCTCTTTTCATTCACCTTAGGTTTTATTGCTCTCAAGATCTTGGAGGAGGGACCATGACATATTGACCATCAACCTTTATTTTTTCAATCTTAATAGTTGGGGTTAAACTTTGAAATAATTAGGCTACAAAGCATTTCACTACGGATTAACTTCCATAATGTCCCATTGGAGTACTAAACTACTCAGGGACTAAGCTCATTAGCGAGCTATATAGGGAAACCCATATGTTTAGATGAAAACATAGCAAAGAAATGCTCGTATATGTGTGAGTACTGACATCAAAGGATCTCCCAAATGAGATTCAAATTATGAAGTTTGTGGATGGGAATAAACTCTTTGAAGATAGTGTAGCTATCTTTTATCATTGAAAGCCTCCACCTAAAGTTCAAGAAAAAGTGTCCAAGCCTACTGGTAGGAAGTTTATCATATAAAGTTACAATGAGTTAATGAGGTTAGAGGAGAAAGGGGATGCCATGTAGAAGGAGGGAACTGACCCAAAAAATGAAGTGACCAATCTAGCTATCAATGCTAACTAATCTACTAAGGTGGTTGTCATTGTTCTAACTAATGGTATAAGTGACCCCCTATACTAGTGAATGAGAGCAATGTGAAAAGAGGGGAGGAAACACCTAATACTAACTGTTAGGAAAGTTCATGCATAATTGATGGAGGTAAGGAGTTGTTTCAAACTGTTGAAAGAAGAAAGTCACAAAGGAGCAAGATTAAAAGCTCCAAAGGTAAACAAAAAGAACATGCCCATTTTAGTATGGAATCCTAAATGACTAAACTGCCATAGCAAGCTCTTTTCTTTCAGGGGTTTTGTCATGAGAGAAAAGTTTCTCGTATTAGGTTTACTAGAAACAAAATTAAAGTTAAAATCTGAAAAAATTGGAAGTCTTAGGACCTCAATGGAAATCCTATATAACCATTCCCATCATGTTTATTGTAGAAATGTAACCTATTACAACTCTAACAGGGTTAAGGTGGATTTTATGGGATCAAATGACCAAGTAATGCATCTAAAGGTAGCTTTTCTTTAAGAGAAAGCAGTGATCAATGCTTCTTTTATTTATGTAAGTAACTTTGTTTATCAAAGGAATGATTTGTGGTGTAACCTCATGAATGTTGGTAGTTGTTACAATGGCCCTAAGATAATTTATGGTGATTTTAATTCAACTCTTTATAGATCTAAATCTTAAGGGAACTGTAATTTGTGAAAATTTACTAAGGATTTTAAGGAGTGTGTTGATCAATTGGGGGTTACTAATATGAAGTTTGAAGGATGCACATTTACTTAGATAAACAAGCAAAGTTCTAACTGGTTTATTAAGAAAAAATTGGATAGAATTCTTGTCAACGTTAATTGGCTAAATATGTTTCCTCATAACATAGCCAAGTTTAAGGATCCCCACTTTTTAGATCACATCTTGGTGGGAGATTTGTTCTGGAAGATAGTTAGACATTTCCCATTCATAATTTCTTAGCAAATGAGCGAGGTTTCTTAGAAGCTTTAAAAAGGGGATTGATTGCTTTACTAGTACTAAATAGTTCTCTTATGTCTAAAAGCTTAACATCATTAATAGGGAACTTAAATTGATGAATATGACAAGAGGCTCAGTACTAAGGAAGCCATGAACTCTACCAAAGATTAACTTATCTCTGTATAATTCCTCTTCTCAGTCAATCCCAGTGATTCATCACTGCTCTCTAAGGAGAAATTACTTCTGTCAAAGTATCTTCATATTGTAAACAGTCATTCCTCTTTACTTAAATAAAGATCTAGAGTGAAATGGATAAAAGAGGATGACTTGTGTTCCAGTTTCTTCTTCAATTTTATCTTTTTTAGAAGAAATCAAAATAAAATCAGCTCCATCTTATCCTGTGATGCACATTACTCCAAGACCAACATCTTATTTAATAGGAAGTTGTCAAATTTTGCACTTCTTTACTTGGCATTGTAGATTCATCTTTAAATTCTTTATCCTATTTGAGCAATGTCATATCCAGAAGAATCCCATTTGAGGAGGTAACAAGGTTAATCAGCCCTATAAAGGATAAAGAGATAGAGGATATAGTTTTTAAGATGAATGGAATAAAAACACTTAGTTCAGATAGATTGAATGGATACTTCTATCATAAGTTTTGGAAAGTGATAGGGCATATTATTAAAGATGCAATTTATGAATTCTTTTCAAGAGGAATCTTACTTACAAAAATCAATAAGGCATTTCTTTACTTAGTCCTTAAAGGCCCCAATCCTTCCTCTTTTGGGGACTATAGCCCTATAGCTTTCTCCAACTATTTGATTGAAGGCTTCCATCACCTATTTAATTAGTGAAAAACAAGGGGCCTTCATGGAGAAAAGACACAATGGGGATAATATTTTGATAGTTCAGGTACTACTAAAGAGGTATTCAAGAAGTAAATCTCCTCCTAATTGCATTATCAAAGTGGATTTTAGTAAGGCTTTTGATAGTGTAAATTGGGAGTTATTGTTATAGTTACTAAAGGTGTTTAGTTTCCCTAAATTCTTCATTAGATGGATCAAAGAATGTGTCACCTCAACATCTTATCGTGTTATGGTGAACGGTAGATCTTTAAAGGTGTAAGAGGGCTAAGGTAAGGGGATCCTCTATCCCCTTCCCTCTTTATATTATGCATGAAAGCTCTTACACTCCTTATAAAACACAATGTTGGGATGAACACTAAGTCCAGATTCCATTCCAAGTTCAAGAAAGTTGAATTAACAAACTTATGTTTTACTGATGATTTATTATTATT
Organism: Erythroxylum baracoense; assembly: GCA_025629805.1. Lineage (NCBI taxonomy): Eukaryota > Viridiplantae > Streptophyta > Magnoliopsida > Malpighiales > Erythroxylaceae > Erythroxylum > Erythroxylum baracoense. The sequence continues at coordinate 37,900,238 of JAOTAY010000191.1, forward strand.
TTGTAGGGAAGAAACAGGTTCAGTTTAAACTTTAATAAATTCCCTGTAAGATTTTAGATGTATCTCTAGTATGGATATCAATCTCAATAAAATTCATTTCATGATCTCTAAAGGACCAACTCAAATGGAGTCTTATATAGCCAGAATCATTAGGATGCAAAGGAAATATCCTCCAATGATGTACATAGGGCTCGCTATCTCTATAAGAAGGATAAATCTTAATGAATGTCTTCCTTTAATTGAGAAAGTTTAAAGAAGACTATCCTCTTGGGTGAATAAGTCTCTATCCCATATGGGTAAACTTCACATAATCAAATTAGTGCTTTGCTATCTCTATATATATTGGTGCGTTCACATATTTTTATCCAAAAACCTTATCAAGTCACTAGTGAAGGGGGAGTTACAAAATTCAAATAGACTAATATCTGTTCCTTTAAAGAAGATGGTGGATTGGGTGTCAATCCAATCAAAATAACTAATCTTGCTTTAATTCTAAAGAGATTGTGGTGGATTTTAGAAGCAAGGAATTCCTTATGGTTGAAGTGGTTGCATAGCTATTTTCTTGAAGGCAAGAGTATTTCGGATATTGATAAGAGCTCCACCTTCTCCTGGTTCATTTGTCAACTGCTTGAGCTAGGAGATAGGGCCCGACCTAAGTAGTCAATGGTTGCTTTTACCATAAGTTGAATGAAAGATTTGGAATAGGGAAACAACTTTTGTGTAGTTCGATAATTGGTCTAAATATGGACAGCTTATTCATCTCCCTAGAACACTTGTTGGTAGGAAACATCCCTCCCTAAAGGCTAAGGTAAGCTCATTTTTTAAGGTGATTGGCAAATACTTGAAGAGATGATGGGGTTTAAACCATACTACTCCTCTAACACCTCTTCACCTGCTAGATTCATTCGGCAAAGGGAACATATTACCTCTTAACTAGCAAGGTCAACAAGGATTTAATAAAAAATACAAATCCTAGAGTTACTTGACATAAAATTGTATAGAGTAAGTGTTTGTTGCCTAAAACCTCTTTTTTGTCGTGGCTTATTGTTAAAAATAGATTAATCACAACAGATAGATTAAATTACTTATTTTTAAGTAGAACCTATCCTTTATGTCTGGAAAATGAGAAATCCTTATATCACATCTTCTTTGAATGTAGATTTATAGCTAGCATTTGGAATGTGGTGAAAAGGCTAAGCCTATGGAATTGTACAGGAATTTATTCTCTAAAACAATTTAATGGATTTTAAACCATTCTTAATTACCAAGGGCTAAAAGTTTTCAAGTATATATAATTGTTATGGGGACCTGTGTGCAAGCAACTAGAAGGAAAGAAACTTCTGAAGGTTTAAAAGTAAGGCCACTACTCTAGATGGGGTAATTTCTAAGGTGGTTTATAGCATTAGGGAGTTGATTTTGTTAAGGGAAATAGCTAAAACTTGCAATCCTATCCTAGCTTCTTCCTGGAGAATCTAATTTCCAAAATTTCATCACAAACTTTGTTGTTTTGTAAATTTACTAATGAATTCTTAATTTTTCTATAATATAAATAAATTTTTACTAAAAAGTCACTAATTCTAATTTCATCATTAACTTGTGTTGAAATAAATTTTTATTTAATATTAAACATTGATTTAAATAAAATTCATTTTATTTGATGTTAAAGATTAGTTTATAAATATCAAAACATTAAGAATATATTTGAATTCTTATAAAATTTTTAACAATAAATAAATAATTTTGTTTGTTCTTAAAACATAAAGTAAACTATCAAAACTTTTAAGAGAATGGAAAAAAATAAATCTTTTTCACGTCTCAACTAAGAAGCAACTCTATGATGGTGACAATACAATTCTTATGATAAGTTATAAGGTTATCTTTAATTAATTAGACTCGAGATTAACTTTGTCATAAATCCATTTTTTAAGAGTAACTATCCATCCTCTTTTCTAGAAACTTGGTTTACCTTTACTTAAAAAGGTTTAATGATCAATTTTTTATTAACTTACATTATTAAGTCATTTTAAAGGCTTCAAAGTGTGTAATAGATTATGGAGCATAATAGTGTCATTTCTATATAATTAATATTTATAACTTATGACATACATTCAATCTTATTCAATTAATTCATATTTTTATTTTTTAATTTGTGATAGAGATATACTATTACAAAGAATGTGAGTAGGTTGGTTTGTTTTAAGTTGACATTTCAATTTAATACTAACATTTAATTGCACTATAGATCCCACAACTTTGGTATCATGATTTCTTATTTTATTTTGCGTTAAGGATTAATTTATAAATATCAAAACAATAAGAATATATCTGAATTCTCATAAAATTTTAGGAGTGAATACATACCTTTAATTATTCTTAAAAACATACAGTAAATTATCAAAACAATTAAGAGAATTGAAAACATAAAATTCTCTAATGTCTCAACTAAGAAGTAACTTAATGGTGGTGACAATATGGTTCTTGATGAACAGTTATAAGGTTATCTTTAATTAATAAGACTTCGGATTACTTTGTCATAAATCTAAATTTGTAAGAGTAACTAATAATCTTGTCTTCTAAAACTTCATTTACCTTAGCTTAACAAGGTTTAACGATCATATTTATATTAACTTACCTTATCAAATCATTTTAAAGGCTTCAAATTGTGTAATTTACACTATGGAGCATGATAATGTCATTTTTCGATAATTATTATTTGCAACTTAAGACAGACATTCGATCTCATTCAATTAATTCATATCATTTTTTTTGTGAAGATATGAAATTACAAAGAATATGAATGGGTTGGTTAGTTTAAATTTGGCAATTCAATTTAATATTAACACTAAGTTGCATCATAGATCTCATGGCTTTGTGTGTCATGATTTCTTATTTTATTTTATGTTAAGGATTAATTTATAAATATCAAAACATTGAGAACATATTTGAATTTTTATAAAATTTGTAAGAGTAAATAATTATCTTTAATTATTCTTAAAAAATAAAGAAAAATATCAAAACTATTAAGAGAATAGAAAATATAAAACTTTTTAATGTTTAAACTAATAATCAACTCAATGGTGGTGACAATATAGTTCTTGATGATAAGTTATAAGGTTATCTTTAGTTAATTAGATTTATGGTTAACTTTGTTATAAATATATTTTTTAAGAGTAACTAACATTCATATCTTCTAAAACTCCTTCATCTTTACTTAAGAAGGTTTAATAATCTATTTTTTATTAACTTACCTTATCAAGTCATTTTAAAGGCTTTAAATTGTGTAATTTAGATTATGGACATTCATATGTAATTTTTATATAACTAGCATTTACAACTTAAGTCGGACATTCAACCTTATTTCATTAATTCACTTTCTATTTTTTATTTTGTGATAGAAAAATGCAATTACAAAAAATGTGAGTAGGTTGGTTGCTTTAGAGTTGACAATTTAATTACCAACACTGAGTTGCAATATAGATCTCACTACTTTGTGTGTCATGATTTCTTATTTTATTTTATGTTAAGAATTTATTTGTAATTATCAAAACATTGAGAATATAATTTAATTCTTATAAAATTTTTAATAGTGAATACATATCTTTAATTATTCTTAAAACATAAATTAAAATATTAAAACTATTAAGAGAATAAAAAGATAAAACTTTCTAGAGTTTCAAGTAAGAAACAACTCAATGGTGTTGACAATATAGTTTTTGATGATATAAGTTATATTTTGTTAATAATATAGGATTATCATAAATCCAATTTTTTAAGAGTAACTAACAATCTTGCCTTCTAAATCTTGATTTACCTTTAGTGATTAAATTCTTATTAACTTACCTTATCAAGTCATTCTTAAGACTTCAAACTGTGTAATTTAGATTATGGAGCACATTATGTCATTTTATATGTTACAACTTGAGTCGTACATTCTGTAACACCCCACTCCCGCCGAACCCGAACCCGATATCGATCGTGATACCCGAATCCGTGCCCCGCGAGGGTGGC
>JAOTAY010000191.1:37905744-37928289 GCA_025629805.1 Erythroxylum baracoense
AAAGTGCTTTTTATTTTTATGTTGCCAAACAGTCTACTGTATGAAGCTCTTTTTAAAAAGCTATTTTTTAATTGACAACCAAACAGTCTACTGATTTTTTAAAAAAGCTCTTCTCAGAAAAGCTCTACTGACAAAAGCTCTATTGACAAAAACTCTACTGATATAAGCTCAACCAAACAGGCACTTAGTCTTTACCTCAATTGGGCTAAGTTGATACAATCTGGATTTTAACAACATGGGCCCCAGAATGAGAGTAGTTGGAGCATTGTTAGTTCCATTATCGTACATATAGTGGCTGTCCATTAGAGAACCTGTGCTCCTGAACGACTGTGACCACATGTCAACTTTCGCTATACAAATCCATACAAGCTTCTTTTTTTTGTGATTTTAATTTTAAAATTTTAAATAAAATAAAAATATATTTAATTATTAGTATTAATATATATAATTTTATTTATGATAATAGTAAATAAAAATTACAGACAAAAATTTTTTTTAACTAATTAATTAATTGTATCTTAAGCTCATATCATATTTATAAATATTCATCATACTTTACTAAGTAAATAAGTAAAAACTTGCAAATTTTTTATTTATAAACTAATATTATTTATCGACAATATTCTTAAGATATGAAATTTATATACGTTTAATATATTCTAAATTTAAAACATATTTATAATTATCGTAAGAAGTGAAGTAAACTTTGTATTTTTGTGTGTATAAAACTATTACATAAAGGGGTATTTATTCATGAATTTACAAAGAATATACAAAAGAATGTGTTTTGTAAGTAGTTATATACATATAAAACGTATACATTATATGTTAATATGTCCCAAACTTAAGATAGGAAACTGTGAGGTATATAAGATTGCCAACTAATTGGCAATAAAGGGTATCGTCATTGAAGAGAGTCTCATCAATAACAAAGAGATAAACATTGGATTCAAAAGGAGTGGTAGTAGTCTTGGTATCAATAATGCCTGATCGAGAGATAAGATATGTGGCATTTTACTTGTGAGAGATAATAGACGGATGAAACTTCGAGACCCAAAAAATAACTCAAATTGCCCAAATCCTTCATCTTAAATTATTGATATAAAAATGATTTAAGAGTCGAAATACCTTAAGTATCACCATCAACAATTATCATATCATCAACATAAAGAAGAAGAAGAATGTACCTTTGAGTCGTTTTACGAATGAATAAGACATGATCATAAGAGCTATACTGAAAACTAAGAAGACCAATAATGGAACTAAATTTGGCAAACCAAGCTCGAGGAGTTTGTTTCAATCCGTACAAGGCTTTGCAAGGTCGATAAATCTTATTGGGTGGATGATCATAACTAGGTAAAGATTGTATGTACACTTCTTCTATAAAAACACCATTAAGAAATGCATTCTTAACATCCATTTGGAATAATGGTTAACGTTTGCTAGGAGCAAGTGCTATAAGACTACGAATTAATGTAAATGTTTCCTTATAGTCAATATCATACTATTGGGTAAATCCTCTAGCAACTAGTTATACTTTGCATTGCTCAACTAATCCATTAGTTCGAGTCTCAATTTTGTACACCCATTACAACCAATACCCTGAAGGTAAGTCAACCATGTCCTAAGTATTGGTGCTAATAAATGCCTATTTTTTTTTGCTATTGCTTACTGCCATAGATGTTTAGAACTTGCCTCGTGATATATGTCAAGTTTATATAAGGAGATAATAGTAGAATAAATATGAAAATATTGAAGGCGAATAGAAGGTTAACTTACTCGATTGCTACGACAAAGAACTAGTTGAGACATAGGAGGGTCTGATGAATGAAAAGATATAGAGGAATTGTTTGAAAGAGGTAATGAATCGACAGTTGGTGGAGATATGTTGGGGTCAAATGTAGGTTGTGTCGAACTGTTAGAACTATTATATGATCCTACAAGAGAAATGTTAGGGAACAAGGATATAGTAGGATCAAAGAAAATTTATCAAGAAGGTTCATTGACGTGGAATTTTGAAAGAGATGAGAACATTTTAGGGATAATGGATCCCAACACCTATACCCTTTGTGTTCTATCCAATACCTTAGGAAACAACATAATAGTGCTTGTGGTTTTAGGTTGATATATTTATATGGTTAGAGGAGAACAAAACAAACACTGCCAAAAATTTTAAGTGTTTTGTAGTTAGGAGCATGATTATATAAGAATTTATAAGGAATGATATTACCTATAATAGGAGTAGCAATATGATTGGTAATATAGACATTTGTAAGAGCAACCTCTCCCTAAAAATATGGACAAGAAGAAGAAATAAAAAGAGCTCAGATAGTATCAAGTATATGTCTATGCTTTCATTCAGCCCTACCATTCTATTTGGATGTACCTAGAAAAGACCTTTAAACGACATTTCTTTGTTGATCAAGAAAATGAGTGAACTATTTTTCTTTGTATTCAATGGTAGTATCAGTGCACAAAGTTTTAATTTTATAAGGAAATTGAATTTGAACCATGTTTGTGAAGCGATAATAAACAAGAAAAATTTCAGAATTATAACGTAAGAGGTAAATCCATTTGTATTTAAAGAAATCATCAACAAAAATCACATAATATCATAAACCTTCTATAATTTCATAAGGAGTGTTAGCTCAAGGTTTATTATTAATGATTTTGATGATAACTATATAATATTTCAAAAATTAAATTGGATTTATTTCCTTGTATAGGTAACGATATAATTCTTAAAAGGAAACGATATTATAGGATAATTGATTCCTTTCTTGTAGGAACCTTTTTAATGAACTTACCTTATTAGAAATGATTAACATCCGGAAGGATCTTACTAATTCGAGCAATTAGCTCTGGAAATTTTTGAAAAACTTTTCTCTTTACGTATGAATATTAGAAGGTTCCAGCTGAGATGATATCAAAGATTTATTAGATACAAAATCAACTCATAATTAAAATGAAGCAACGACTAGTTTAAGAAAATGTCTACTTAAGAAAGAGTCACTGCACCTGTGAACAAAACATAGATTTGTGAAATACTTCAGCAGTACCAATATTCTTGAAAGTTATATTTATATCAAGGTGAAATCACTTTATTGAGAGAGACTGTTAAACTCTTTATACATTTTTTTGTTTAGAGCTTATAGAGGCCTGTTAAACACTACGAGTGTGGAAGGTTGAAGAACTTTGAAAAATAAGTACTTGTGAGCTTGGAGAAGCTCATGAAAATTTATTATTTGAAGTTTTATAGTGAAATACTCAAGTTAAATACTTGGGGACTGGACATAGGCTTCGTTAACAGCCGAACCAGTATAAATCGACTGTGTCACTCTCTCTCTCTCTGAACTTTTAAATTTTTGCATTATAGTGTGTGTGTTTAATTCACAAGAGGCTCCTTCACTTTTGGAATAGGCTCCTTCTATTTTAATATTGCAAGAGGTTTCTTTCACTAAAAGGCTCCTTTTGTTTTAAACATTAACAGGCTCTTTTCATTTTTAATAGGCTTTTTTCGTTTTCTTTTAAACGTTAGCAGGCTCCTTTCATTTTTTTAACAAGCTCCTATTTGCAGACTTTTATATTAAAATTTAGCGGGTTTTTATCATTTACATGAATTGATAGTAACTAATAAATTTTTAAAGTCACACATAATTTACCCCCCTCTTGCGTGTGTTTACTTTATCATTTGGTATCAAAGCGAGTTTTCATATTTAGTTTGTTTTACAGCACGTCATATATCATGACAAACAATTTGAGAAGCCTTAAAGGACAATCCGTCTCAAAGCCTCCTTATTTCAATGGAAATAACTATTCTTATTAGAAAGAGAGAATGACCATTTATCTTCAATCAGTAGATATCGAAATCTGGCAAGCTATCAAAGTTGGAGTCACACCTCCTGCTACTGACAAGGTAGAAGTGTGGAATGATATTGATAGAAGAAACATAGCTGAATGCCAAAGCAAGACATTATTTGATCTGTTCACTATCTCCAGAAGAGTATGAAAAGATATCCTACTATTCTACAGGAAAGGAAATATTGGACAAACTCCAAGTTACTTTTGAAGGAACAAATGAAGTAAAGAAACATAGAATAAGTTTTTTAATGCATCAATATGAAACTATGTGCATGAAACAGGGAGAAACTATAGACGAATTCTTCAGACGTTTCAACAATGTCATCATAGCGTTAAAGAACTTGGGAAAGGTATATCCTAATGAAGAGCTTGTAACAAAGATTCTAAGGTCACTAACAGCTCTAGAAACTGCAAAGGATCTTGACCCTATTTCACTTGACTGGTTAAGAGGAAACTTGATGATCTATGAAGCCGAGCTTAGGTGAGATGAAGGATCTTCATACTGAAGAGGAATGAAACTAAAAGCAGCTGATGAATCAAATCCATCAAATGGTGATGAAAGCGACACTGAGTTGCAAATAGATGGAGATGAAGAATTCAATTTCGTGTTCAGAAAATATGTCCGCTTCTACAAAAAGAAGTTAATGAAGAAAAGAGAAGGAAACAAGAAAATTGGAAATAACAGATTTCCATCTAAAGGTAGTAGCAGTAATAGCAATTCACAAAATAATCATATCATATGCTATCACTACAAGAAGCCTGGACATATAAGACCAAAATGTCCTCTTCTTCAAAAGGATAAAATAGAGAACATAAAACCCAGAAAGCAGGCTATGACTGCATCATGGTCAGATGAGGATTTTGATAACTTTGAAGAAGAAGAGCTTGAAGAAGTTGACAATGTTTGCTTTATGGCTGAATCAGGAGATGATGAGGTATATTATTCTGACTCCAATATTGAAATTGATGAATTAAAAGATGCATATCATGAATTGTATGATTAGTATAAAAAATTAACAGTGCAGTATTTCAAAAAGGTTGAGAAGTCCAAGAATAATGATGCTTCCTTAACGAATAAGATTAAATCATTAGAATATGAGAATAAGAATTTATTGTATAAAATTATGTCTCTTGAAAATGACAACAAGCAAAAAGTCTCTGAAAAGAAATTCTTGGAACAAAAGGTAAGTCAGTTAGAAAATGCATTGCTTGAGAATGACTGTGATAAGGTAAAACAATTAGAAGAAAAAGTCGCTACCCCAAAACTTGAGAAAGAGAAATTGGCAATTTTTATTGATGGAAGGAACAATCTTGATGCATTACTTGAGAGTGGTAAAGGTGTCTTTGATAAGGCTAGAATAGGATATAATGAAATTAATAATATTAGGTCATATATAGAATTTCTTTGTTGAATCCAGCAGCAACCATAGTCAAAACAGTAAGAACCTAATAAATAGCAAAAATTACAGTAATTCTCATTCATCTGTTTCATGCAATTATTATGGTAGACATGGTCATATTAGTCATTCCTATAACTTTTCGAAAATGAAGAAATTATCTCAAAAGTATGTTTGGAGACCAAAATTTCAAACTACTAGCTTAAAAAGACTCAAAAATTTTGGGTATCTAAATGAGATAATTCATTTTGCAGATATTCTTTAGAATAAAGACAAGAGAAAATCAAGGGATAGTTGATAGTGGTTGTTCGAGACACATGGTAGGTGAAATATCACATTTCAACGATATTAAAAGTAAAGACGGAGGCAATGTTGCCTTTTTCGACAAAAGCAAGGCGAAAGTCCCTGGAATTGGTAAAATTGGTGACTCTAATTTTGCTTTTATTGATAATGATATTTAAGTTGATGGATTGAAACGTAACTTGTTAAGTGTAAGTCAATTATATGATAAGGGTTATAGAGTCACACTCTATGCATCCTACTGTGAAATTATTGATAATCTTAATAACAACATTGTATTTGTTAGCCCTAGAAATCATAATATGTATTGTGCTCAATTGGAGGACATGTCTTCACAAAATGTTAAATATTATTTCTACTAACCAACGACTTGAACTTGTACATATGGATTTATTTGGTCCTACAAAGACTCAAAGCTTTGGTGGTAATCACTATGGTTTTGCTATAGTAGAAGATTATTCTAGATTTACATAAATTTATTTTCTATCAAATAAGGATGATACTTTTAAAGTCTTTGAGAAGTTTTGCAGAAACATTCAGATTGAATAAGGGTATTGCATTACATCTATTCGAAGCGATCGTGGAGGAGAATTCAAAGACAAAAAATTTAAACATTTCTGTAATGAAAATGGCATAACTCATATTTTTTCATGCCCAAAGAGTCCTTAGCAAAATGGAGTTGTTGAGAAAAAGAACAAGACTCTTGTTGATATGGCCAAGATAATGTTGTGTAAAAGTAGTTTACCTCATGGTTAATGGGCAGAAGATGTATCAATTGCTTGTTACATACTTAATAGATGCCTTATAAGACCTATTTTTAAAAAAACCCTATAAGTTTTGGAAAGGAAGAAAACAGAATGTTGCTTACTTTCAAGCTTTGGACTACAAGTGTTTTGTGCTAAATAATGGAAAGGATAACCTTGAAAATTTTGATACGAGATCAGATGAAGCTATTTTTTGGGTTATAGTACAACTAGCAAAGGATTCAGAGTTTATAATAAAAAAACAAAAAGGATAGAAGAATCAATAAATGTGGGATTTAATGAAGCACTGCCCTCGACAACAGTAGCTGATTCAGATGATGAAGAGCATCCTTCGATTCCTAAAAATACATCATAGACTCAAACTACACCTATAGTATCTTCGGAATCACAAGATCAAGAAGGTCTTTCTAAAGCAAGGACGGAGCAGGCTCTTTCATCTCAGCAGAAGCCTATGCAACAGAGAAGACCAAGAGAATAGAGAGGTCAAAATACACATTAATACATTCTGGGAGACCCTTCTGAAAGTATAAGAACTGGATCTTCCTTCAAAAACAATTATGTTGCCCTCATCTCATAATAGAACCAAAGACTATTGAAGAGGCTCTTATTGGTGAAAATTAGGTTTCAGCTATGAAAGAAAAACTAAATCAGTTTGACAAAAATAAAGTATGGAATCTAGTACCTCATCCACAAAACAAGTCAATCATTAGAACTCGTTGGGTATTTCGAAACAAACTTGACGAAAATGATAAGGTGGTAAAAAAGCTAAACTTGTAGCTCAAGGTTATAATCAACAAGAAGGTATTGATTTTGGTGAAACTTATAACCCTGTTGCTAGATTAAAATCGATTAGAAATTTACTTGCTTTTGAATGCTATAGAAAATTTAAACTATTCCAAATGGATGTTAAAAGTGCCTTTTTAAATGGATATATTAACGAAGAAGTGTTTGTTAAACAACCTTCAAGTTTTGAAGATGAAAACCATCATAATTACGTGATAAAGTTGACTAAACCTTTGTATGGTCTAAAGCAAGCTCCTCGAGCATGGTATAAGAGGCTAAGTAACTTTTTTCTTGAGAATAACTTCGAAAGAGGAAAGGTAGATAAAACCTTATTTATTAAGCAAAAGGAGAATGATTTACTCATAATGCAAATATATGTTGATGACATAATATTTGGTGCTACTAATCAATGCTTCTATGAAAAAATCTTAGAATGCTTCTATGAAAAAATCTTAGCTTTAATGCACGGGAAGTTTGAAATGAGTATGATGGGAGAACTATCTTTCTTTTTTAGGTTGCAAATTAGGCAAAAAAAAAAGGAATCTTTATCAGTCAAGACAAATAAACAACGAAACTCATCAAAAAGTATCATTTTGAGAATGCCAAACTGATGGGTACTCCTATGTATTCTGGAACTAAACTTGACAAGGATGAAGAAGGCAAAGCTACAAATGAGAAAAAGTTAAAAGGATTGATTAGATTACTATTATATCTCACAAGTTCAAGAATAGATATTATGCTTAGTGTGTGCCTTTGCACACTCTTTCAATTAAAATCCAAAAGAGAGCCACCTTTAAGCAATTAAGATGATCTTTTGCTATCTTCGTGGAACTATGGACTTTGGATTATGGTATCCAAAAATTGGTGCGTACTCCTATATATTCTTTTAACTCTTTGATATCATCTCTACTGGAATCTTACTCATTTGAACAATTATCTCTAGAAATTTTTGGAAAAACTTTTCTCTTAACATATAAATATTGGAAGATTCCAACAAAGATGATATCGAAGTTTTGTTAGATTCAAAGTCAACTCAGAATTAAAATAAAGCAATGACTAGTTAAAAAAATGTTAACTTAAGGAAGAGCCACTGCACCTGCGATCAAAACACAGATTTGCATGTGTTTGCTTTATCAAGGAGCAAGTCCCTAAATGTCAAAATGAATCAAATAAAAAGGTGCCAAAAAAACAGAATCAATATTGGTAAAATGTAAAATATGATTTTTGGAAAGTTGGCATGAGATATAATTAATATTTCCATTCTAACTTAACATAAAGAACTGTTAGAAATTAAAGATTGAAGTCTAAGGTTGGAAATATGACCGAAACAAGAGTGCCAAATATTAGATGTAACAGCACCAATAACAAGTTTGGATGGAAGGTAAAGGGAGGCAAGTTTAAACAGTCATCTAACCTTACGCCATGTCATAAGAATCTCGCCTGTCTGTGGATCCACCATAGTACAACCATGACTTGAAAAATATAAGTTAATACCAATTTCACATAATTGACTAACGGAAATAAGATTTAATGAGAGTTTAGGAACAAGAAAAGTATCGGCAAAGTTGGCATAGATGTTTGAATAATGCCTATACTTTGGAAATTCATAGTAGAGTTATCAACTTTATAGACACTATGTGAAATTGAAGGAGTTTTTAAGGAGTCAAATATGTAAGAGTTGGAGGTCATGTGGTTATAACAAGCATAATTAAGATACCATGAAGAAGAAGCACCTAGTGTACAAACAAAGCAGATGAGGAAATAGTACCAAAATATGTTTGAAGTTGCTGCAAAAGAGCTTGAAGATCTTTACAAGAGAATTTAGGAGATGTAGATGTATTTTCCATTGTACCCTCTGTGGTAACAGTAGCCGCAATAAACTGTGTGAACTTAGAAGAATTAATTTGTTTGGGTTGTTTTCTACATTCGGATATATGGTGACCATTCCTTTTACAATAGTTGTAAAGTATCTTCTTCTTAGTTGTGTTCTAAAAAGCATGATAAGAGGAGGCTTGAATGGCAAGAACAACATCTATAGACGGAATAAATTTCTTCATTCAAAGGGTGTTTAATTAGGTTTTTTCTATTATCAATTCTTTGATTATTGTATTAAGATTTGGTATAGATCCTTGATGAAGAAGAGAACTACAAATGGGTTCAAACTTATATCTTAAATAGGTTCAAACTCATCTTTGATAGTCATTAAGAGAAGTCAAATATGCTTTTGATCACAAAGATTGACATAGAATGTGGCTGCTTGGGTATTAGGCCAAGTAGGGTCTCAAGTGCCAATTAATCTCAAAGTTCTTGTAATTCAAATATATAACTATGGATGGTTTAACTAGGTTGTTATTTCATATGATGAAATCATCTATAAAGTTGAAGTTAATTGACATCATCAGATACAAAACAATAACTTTTAAGAAAATCTTATACCTCTTTGGTAGTATCAAACCGTCAAAAATCAAGTTTGATTAATTTGGCACAGGCATTATGAAACCATGTTAGAATATAATGGTTCGTACCATTTTAAGATGCTAGACATTCTACGAAAATATCTTCTACTTCATTTGGCCTCTGAGTAAGTTTAGGTACTCATTAGTAACTACACGCCAGAGAAGTCTTCTTTTGAGAAAGCTACACATTTATTTAGCCTATAAATCATGGTAAGATCCATCAAAGATGACATAAATTGGTTAAGTATTGTATTGATGAAGCTTGGAAGTATCCATAGTCTATGCAAGACAAAAAAATCCTTAGTAACAAAGCTTGTAAACACAAAAAAATAAAGAAACTTTTCTTTAGAGCTAGAATTTGAAAGTTTTGAGCCCAAAATTAAGTTTAAAACATAATTAAAAATTGGTCTAACTCTTAAAAAATTGGCAACAAAATAGTTGAATCAAACAATCATAATTTAGTCAACAAATTTAAATCGAAATGATTGACTTGAACCAGTTGAACTAGTGATGACATAAAAGCCACGTGGGATAAAATGATGACGTGTTATTGTATAATGTGGTAGACAAATAGAACCGGCAAATGATGTGTTAGTTATGTGGCAGTGGTATGACAATCGACTATTACGTGGCACTCTAACATGCCAATCACGTTGCAATTGTTCCTAACAATGTGGACTGCTTAGAGACTGACACATGTTACCTCTGCTAAATGGGTATTCTTGTTGCTTAAGCTGAAACAATGCCATTTTGGCTGTGAAGTAATCAAAATGATGTCGTTTTTGGTTGTCTTCAACCTTTGGAAGCTTGAATTTCAAAACTGGGTGTTGGTCTTATTAGGGAGTGTGAGTGCGCATGAAGAGGTCGTTTAGGACAACGTTTGTACTGTTGTGATTGTCGTGAAGAGTAGAAGACTTTGGTATATACCAAATGCTACTTAGATAACAAAATTAACTCTGAAAATCGAGAATCAAAAGATTGCTATCCTTTTTACAAAGGGAACCGTGACACTGTGAAAGAAGTGACGAAAACTTTACGGTACTATGCATATAAAACTATTATAAGAATATACAAACGAATATGCTTTATAGTTAATTATATAAATCTATAACGCATATAACGTATACGTTATATGTTAACAATTATAAAAATTTTGATTTTTTATTTTTCAAAATAATTTCAATTTTTAATTATAAAACCTAAAATAAATGAAATAATTAAAACTATAATGGTCATAATTCTTATTAGTAGTTAATGTTAAATAATTAAATTTTAGTGAATAACGAAATCATATCATATAAAAAAAACTAAAATTACTTTTTATAATTCTCATAAGTTATGATATATAAAAAATTAAAACCAGAAATTAAAGAAACAAAATTTTAAAACCAAGTATGTAAATCATGAAATGACTAAAACAAACATTGACAACATTATGATTAGAAGGATGTGGATGGTTTATGTAATGAACATGAGCTTTTTCCACATTTAATTCTTACGATTGCAGTTTTAATCATTTTGTCCTTTTAATGACAAAAACAATATCAAAGGAGGACAATTGGTGCTAAAAAATAAAAGTAATAAGTTAATTTGAATATACTAATTCAAAATTAATTTTGACTAACTTAAGCTAAATTTTGCTAATTTTTAGACTTATATTTTGCTAATTTTTGACAAGAAAGGATTGATAGTAGATAGACTTAACAAATTCAATAGAGATCATGCTGGAAATGGTCAAAGAAACCGTGAGACAGGTACCTACCTCTTGATTGAGAGTGGATATGTTAAGTGACGGGCCAGGCATCGACGCAGTGACAAAGACACTGACTTTCACCTTCTCTGGGTATCTCTCCATGGCTTGAGAGACTGCCAACCCGCCTAAGCTATGACCAACAAGGATCACCTTCTCATGGGGTGGCAGAGATGCCATGAAGTCCATCAGCGGCCGGTGGTACTCGGATACTGAGGAGAGAGTATTAACCTGCTGAGGATCAATACCTGAAGCTGCCATGTCTATGGCAGTGACCTTGTTGCCTGAAGATTTTATCAGGGCCACAATTTTATACCACGACCAGGCACCATGACAGGAGCCATGTATGAGCACAAAGTGACTGCTCGGGACAGACATGGGTGATTCTGATAAATTCCCATGAACCAGACAGAGAAGAGAGATGGAAAAGGAAATTAAAGTCCATGGTTTCTCTTTTAGCTTCATTTCTGTTCTTAAGGATAGGAATTGAATTGCCGTATCAATATATGGGGGTTTGTTTTGATCATAGACCTATATATTCAACTTGGCGCAGAAGTTGACTAAGGACATCACTTACGAAGGCTGTGCCAAATGTTGACAAAGAAGCTCAATCTTGCTCCCCAAGATTGCACTTCTTTAAGAAGGGTAATTCATTGTTTATGTCATCACTTTCTGGGTTTGTCTTATTCATTTTGGCATCACTTTGAATCTTAGACAACACAAGACACGCGATACAGAAGTGGGACTAATTTATTTGCAGAAGTTTCCTTTATTTTTATACAGAAAATTTGATAGGTCTCTTACAAGGAGTACACCTTAAATCCAAAGTCACTCTTCTGGTCTACACACATATATTTTATGCTTATTGTCAATTCTAAATGGCTAGTGCACCGTATAAATTGTTTGCCAACTCTTAAACCCTGAAATGATCAATTTGGACGTTCTCAACATCAAGCTTCTTGAAATTACTGTACTTTCTGGTGACTATAAACTTTCCCCAGCTGTATCCTTTGTATCTTGCAGGACTATGTTCATTCACCAGCTCCTCTAGGGGCTTAACAATGGTGTAGTGGGCAGGGGCGAAGAAAAAGGGAATAGAAAACCTTTCCTTCTCAGAGTTCACCATTACTCTATGTTCCACACTTTCATAAGCCTCATTGCTCCAAACCTATACACACACAAATAAATAGAAGTTAACGATCCCCCCCCTTTTATGCTTGGAAAATGAAGGTAACTTTTTTGAGACTGGAGTTATTGCTAACTACTAAGCTACTTCCTAATCTCTCCAAATTAGTTACGTGGGAGTTAACTGAAAAGCTGAAAGTGTTCCACCTGAATAATGTCACCAACATTAACAATATAAGCATCTGGGTTTGGCTTGACGCGAATCCACTCTCCATCTGTTTTACGCTTCACTTCTAGTCCTCCAACATCATCTTGAGCAAGGATGGTCAAGGCACCACTGTCTTTGTGTCGACCGACGCCAAGAGCTAGCTGAGGAACAGGGCAAGGAGGATAATGGTTGAGTCTAATGAAGCTGGTTTGGTCTTTGAAGAAGCCGTGGAACCTTTTTGCTGGCAAACCTAAGCTCAGGGCAATGAGTTCCATCAACTTGTAAGCCAACTTCTCCACCGCTTTAGCATATTCTTCACATACCTCCCTGTGCACGGGAATGGCATAATGCATCAGGGAAAACATAAATCTCTAATGCCGTCACTTGTTATCAATCCATGCATAGACATTATCTTCATTATACTGAGGAACTTCAACTTGTGCTTACAGTTACAATTTTCTTGATTCAGTTATATCTGAATTATTGAAAATATATAATTTTTTCAAAAAAAAAAGAAAATATATATTTCCAATACAATAATAACTAAGGAAACTTGTGAATGATTATCGGAAAACAATCCTGAAGGGAAAACCGAATAGCAAAATAATAGCAGTATATCATATTCAGAGAAAGTACCTTAGTTCAGGGGGGTTATCAGGCCACTGATTGAACCACTTGGTGACTTCTTTATCTTCAGGCTTATAAGAAGCTGGTACAAGAGTTGGATTCTCCACAGTGAAATCAAACACCTCTTTCCAGTCTCTAACATTCTTGGTATGCTCAGAGTCATAGTACCCCAACACTCTCTCCTCGTCTCTCTTAACCTTCCTTTTCTCCTCTAAAGACTGAGCAAAAAACTTCCTCGATGCACTCTCAA
This sequence comes from Erythroxylum baracoense, assembly GCA_025629805.1. NCBI lineage: Eukaryota > Viridiplantae > Streptophyta > Magnoliopsida > Malpighiales > Erythroxylaceae > Erythroxylum > Erythroxylum baracoense. Next base: position 37,919,266 of record JAOTAY010000191.1, read on the forward strand.
TCTTCTGTCGCTTCTCCGATGACACCCCATGATTTATCACTTGAAAAAAACCCCAGTTCCTGCATGCACGTCCTATCTCCTTGACAAGACCATCAAGTGCAAGAGGGTCTGAAGTAGCATCATGGGAGCTTAACATGGAGAGGTCAATCAAGGGTATTCCTTCAGCTTCAACGATCTCAAGTTTTGGCCTGTGTTCAAGGGCTTGAACAAAAGCTGGATCCACCTCTCCCATGGTTGCGCGCTGACTAACTGGCCAAAATTTGTGAGCTAATGATTAAATGGGTAACTAGCATTTATAATCACGAATTGGGGATTTGTTGTAGATTGAATCTAGACAGGCTTCTGTCTGAAATTCCAGGTGGCTTAACTAGGTACAAAATAGACAAATTTGTTTTGGCAAGTTATGACGTTTGTGCTGGCATATAAGGCTTTCCGGGTGAACAGAGAAAGCAATATACTGGTAAAGTTTGGTTTTGGAATTACGAGTTCAACTCATATTTCTCGTCTCTTAACTTCTACACAATTAGAGAAAAAAAAAAAACATAACCACATACATTAGTATATCTAGATTTTATTGGTTTTATAATAAAAACTCTTTACCTCAAATATGCATTAAGTAAAATTTTAAATATAGGCAAAATGTATTAAATAAATTGTTAAATGCACATATGGATTGGTCATGACCCAATTCTCAATTATAATTGAGAATAGAGTTGATATTTTGATATGAATCTAATATGAGATTAATTGATAAAATTTAAGTTCATTAAATTTTAAATTAATTGTGAGTTTAAATCAAAAAGAGGTTCAAACTTTGAATTTAGGAGATTTGATATATGAATTAAACTAAATTCAAAGTTTAAAATTGAAAGGAATGCAGTGCAATTGAGTTGTTTTGTATTTTTCAAATTGTGTTGATATGAAAGTGTACAATGATACTCACAAATGTAAACCAGTGCTAAATATGGTGACTCGAGTTTATCTAAGGAAACTACAACAAAGTGAAGATTTAAATCAATGAAATTACAACAAAGTGATAAGATTTAAATCAACAAATACAAGAAAAGATTAAGATGAATCTCTGCTAATAACTCCATGTCAACTCATGTTTAGAGCAATAAGTGAGCATGTCACGCAGCTAAAAGAATGCAATAGATCCTAAAGATTTTGTCAGTACATCAACGTGTTATTGAGAAGTTGGTACGTAATGACTAAACAAAGACTTGTTTTCAACTAAATCTGAAATAAAATGAATGTCAATCTCAATATGTTTGGTACGAGCACGAGACAAAATCTACAGCAAAGAAAGTAGCTCCTAGATTATCACAATACAAGAGTTGCTTAATGTCAGATAAACCAAATTCATTGAGAAAAGGGTTAATCCAACAGAGTTCAACAGTAGCAAGGGTAATACTCATGTATTTAGCTTTAGTACTAGACCTAGCAATAATAGGTTACTTTTTATAACTTTGAAAAATTAGAGAAGGACCTAGAAAATTGCAATATTTAGATAAAGATTGGTGATTATTGGGGCTACCCAACTAGTGGACATTGAAAAGGAAGTGTAAGAATTGATAAACTTTGTTAACAACAAATCGTATGTCTAGTTTAGGGAGACAAAGATATCGAAGGAATCTAACATTACAAAAATACTCAGTAGGGTCAAAAAGAGAAAGCCCATGATTTTTTGAGAGAGGTAGCTATAGGGTAATGAGAGTAGAGATAAGTTTTAGAGAATTACGATGAGTTCAATAAAGAAGATCACAAGCATATTTTGATTAAGTGAGAAGAAGACCAATGGCTATTAATGGAGCTTCAATTCTAAGAAAGTAGTGAAGAGGGCCAAAGTCTTTAATGGTAAAGGTAATATGGAGATCATGAAGGAAAGTATGGATAAAGTCTTGTGAAGAACCTATCACCAAGATATCATTCACATAAATAACAATAAAGTTGGTATGAGTTGAGTTCGAGCGAATAAAAAGAGAAGTATCTAGTTTGGATGAAATAAAACTAAGGTTAGTAGGTTTTTGACTTAATATGTGAAACCAAGCCCTAAAGGCTTGAGACCATAAAGAACCTGATGAAGATGACACACAAAGTGAGGATGATTAAAGTCATCAAAACTAGGAGTTTATGTATAAAATATATTATTGAAGATTTTCATGTAAAAATTTATTATTGACGACAAGTTGACAAACCAACCAATTTTTAGGGAAAGAAAAAGTAAGAATCATGTGAGTTATGGTTGGTTTAACTATTGGACTAAAAGTGTCTCTGTAATCAAGACTAGGGGATTGATAATAGCCTTTGACAATAAATCTAGCTTTGTAGTTATCGAGAGTGCCATTAGTGTTAAGTTTGATTAGGAAGATCCATTTGTAGTCGACAATATTTGCACTTAAAGGGGAAAGAACAAGAGACTAATGCTATTATAATGGAAAACCTTGAACTCATCAAGCATCTCTTGATGCCAATGAACAAATTTGTTTGCTTGAGTAAATGAAATGGGATCAGCTTTAGGAGATGTAATGTTAGTGGTGTTGTAAGTAATATGATTATGAAAAGTTTTGGGTTTGTGAGAGTGATCACGAGTTCGAGTGAGTACTAGGTGAGAGGAAGGTGGTGGTGTTTGATGTTCTGGTAGTAATGAGAGGAGAAGTGATGCTGAAGCAGTATGTGATTTTGGAGTTTTAGCAATAGTTGGTGACTAAGGATTAGGATTTTTGGAGAGTGGGTAAAAAATTGAAATGTACTGGTAAAAAAAAGAGAATGAGGATGAGAGGAAGAAGAGGTGGGCGTAAGATGAGGGAATTGAGTTTTAAGGAAACGAACACTATGAGAAATATATATTTTATCAGTTGAAGGATCAAGACAACTATCTATATTATAATTAGGAGCATAACCATAGAATACAGATGAAATAGATTTTGGTGTGATTATGTTAGGTTTGGTTGAACTAGAAAAAGGAAAATATGTACAACCAAAAATATGAAGATGATCAAGTTTAGGAAGTGCATGAGAAAGAAGTTCATGGAGATTTTTATTGTAAGGTGTAGAAGGCAAGAGATTCATGAGATAAACAATAATGAAAAAGGCCACAAACTGGTAACAATTAGGAATGGAGCTATGAAGAAAAAAAATGTGATCCCAGTTTTAGTAACATGATGATTTTTTTTTGATTATGAAGTACAGGGACATTATATCTTAAAAATAATGCCATGAGTGGTAAGAAAATGAGCAAATGATCCTTTAACGAATTCAAAGGCTTTATTATGTGGAAACATTTTAATTTTGATGGAGAATAAGTTTTCAGCAGTGACTTTGAAGGTATATCTAGTAAACTCATCAATAAAAATTATAAAGTAACATTAATCAAATAGAGGTAAAGAGGGGGAAGGTTTGTATAGATTCCAGTAGATGAGATAAATGGAAGATGACAACTTTTTTCTTGAAGACACAAGGTACAATCAATTTGATGGTAGACACTTTGAGTGATTGAAATAATTTAGAGAGAATTTTACTACATAGATGACTGAGACATTGTTGCCAAATGTGCGGAGAAACTTTACGAGTAGAGAGTGCAATGAGTTTTGTGAAATGAATAGTCATCTCTAAAGGATAAAGATTATTGTAGATACTTCCTGCGAGGAGCGAAGGATTGGTTGAAAGGCCCTTCACATTATAGCTAAAGGGATTAAATTTAATCAAACAAGAATTATCATTAACAAATTATGTCATAGAAAGTAAATTAGTTGTAAGATAAGGAACAAAGAGAATATTTCATAAATATAAAGGTCTATGGTGGGTAGGTAAGGTTAAAGAGCCTTTAAAGGAAATAAAAAGAGTATAAGAATTTTTGACAGCCTCTTAGTCAGTGCCTTGATTTGGTTAAACCAAGTCAACAAGTAGGAGTTAAGTGTCAAGTGGAAGGAAGCAGCTGTATCTGAAAGTCATTCTGTAATTTCACTGGAAGGATTGGTGGATGGGGTTATAATGGGTTAAATATTTAGAGCGGAAAAGAAAAATTGAACTAAGGTCAGTTCATGAGTAAGGATGTCAATTTTGGCCCAACCTGACCTGATTTTAGCCCAGGTTGACCGAATCACAAGTCAAAATGGTCTGTAGCCCGACCGGAACAACAAAAACATCGTTTGGTAAATTTTTTTAAAAAGGATGGGCTGAGCCAACCCCCGACACCAGGGGTTAAGCCGGGCCAAGCTAGGAGAGACCTAGGCTTGACCCGGCCCATTGACATCCTTATTTATAAAGAGGGGTTAAGTGATTATTTTTAGATTACATGTATAAGAAAAGACATGTAACAACTATATGGCCAAATTTTTTTACAAATTTGACACTTTGGAGGTTTCTGATTAGAATTGGGTTAAGAATAATAAGGGAAAGGTGGGTCAAAGAAAGGGATATGAGGCTAGGTTTGCATTATAGTGCTGGGTGGAAATATGAGTGAATGGGTTTGTAGGTTAGGAATTTGGGCTTGGGGCTGAGTTATTGAGGTTTAAAGGTATAAAGGTTTTATGTGAATTAGGCCCTTATAAAAGGTTTCATGGTCTATCTCAACGGCTACGAGGAGAACGTAAATTATTCTACTGGATGGCTACAGCTTCCCCTGTGACAAGTTCTTTGTTCCAATCGGTCAACATATTATACATCGAGATACTTTTACCATGAGGAGCCACAAATGCTACTTTGAATGGAGATTGATGAAGAGATAACAATCACTGTTCATAAAGTATAAGCTTCACATACAATTCTGAGAATGAAAGAGTGATGTCTTGACTCTCCATGACAATGACAAATGATTCATAATCAGGAGGCAAGCCATTAAGTATAAAAAGCACTAAGTTTTAGAGGAGACAAGGTCATCAATGGTTGATAAGTCTTCAGCTCTTGATGTGATAAACGTTAGGTAATCAGTGATGGAAGAATCGACTTTTCTAGTACATCTAAGCAATGATCTTTAGGTCGTCGTCTGCTAGAGAAACTATTCTTCAAGTGTAGTCCAAAAAATTCGAGTGGTTCTACAACCAAGAAGTAATGAGGTCATATTAGAGGCGAGGGTAGCGATAAGGCAATAGTAGACAAATTTGACCTTCTTTGCTAATCCAAGAAGTCTGTTGAGGGAGTTGAGGTACTAGCAGTAGTGTTGTTATGCTTCAATAATGGGGAGATTGACTCACTAACGTATTAGAGTAAATCACAAGTGAGTAGTATAGATTTAACCTGATTTCTCCAAATTAAATAGTTATTGTTGTCAAAAGTAGTGGTGATAAAATTGGTAAGGTTGGTGATTGAACATAGGTTTTCTATATTTATTTTGTGAGTGAGTTTGAGAATTGTAGGTATACTTATGTAGGTTGCCTGGTGTAGATGACAAGGTTAGGATGGATAGAAAAAAAATGAAAAAATATATGAAGAACACACTCAAGTGGGCTCTAATACCATGAAATAAATAAATATGCAATATACTTGATTTAAGTTCAGAGTATATTTTATGTGAAGGTATACAATGTTATTTATACATGTAAATTAGTGTCAAATATAATGATTTGAGTTTAACATATTTAAGGAAATTACAACAAAGTGATAAGATTTAAATCAATAGAATTACAACAAATTAGTACAGATAAGAAGAGATTAAAGTGAATTTAAGCTAAAAAAACAAAGTCTAAAACTTAGAAAAAAATTTGAAGTCCAATTAAATTGGATTAGACTTAGATGTATATCTTATCCTATTGCTCTGCAAGAGTCTAAAATCTCTTCTCGACTATTTCCAAATTGTGTTTTCAAAATTTTGACAAGTCTAAGAGTCAATTGTCAAGATAATAAAAGTTTAACCCAAAGAAAAGTGTAAGATCAAAGAAAAAGATAACCCACTGTAGTACATAATCAATTAGAAAATAGATAATTATTGATGATCAAGTTAGGAGTATTTAAATAACAAGTCTTAACTCCAAAACTATTGTGTTTAGAGGTGGTAAGAAAGCCTAGCTGATTTAATTTGAATAAATTTTGAGTCGAGCTTATGATTTTTTTTTAAAAAACTTTGAGCTTTGAATCAAGGCTAGGTTGGGATATAAAAGTTATAATGAGTCGTTTGGAATATAACGATATTAATTTATTTTTAATTTAAAAAATAAAAAATGGGCCAAATCAAATTGAGACAAAAATATTTAGACCAGGCTTAGACCCCGTTGGTCTTTGCTTAAGATTTGTTGTTTATTACTTTCAGGTACATTGAATGTAGACGGTGTTGTTCCCATCTAAGCATGAAGACATCAATTACATCACGAGAGATGCTGAGAAGAGATGCAATGGAAACCATAAATTTGAGAGAAAGGACCAAGTACACAAAACAAATAGAAATTGAGCATGGAGCGACACATGTCCATTCAAAGCTTTTACTTTTTATGGGATGGGGCATCATCCATAACGGAGATACTTTTTGTTTTCGAGGGATCAAAATTTCTCATTACTTGTTTGAACTTGGAGACATTTGGTTCTAATTTTAGAATTTGTTGTATGATGCAACCCTAGTAGGTCATTTTATTAATAAATGATATAGGTTATAAGGTAATTTAAAAAATAAAAGGGACTACTTAATTTATAATATAATTAACCAAAAATAATTATTATCTCTAAAGTTTCAAAATTTAAATAAAGGCTTCAAAATTAAAGAGTATGTAATTTATAATTAATGTTTTTTAACAAAATGATGAAACATATAAAAATAAGTGGGAATTTTTGTACTAAAACAAAATTGTAGCTTATAAGGTAAAGAAATTGTATTATCAATTATCTAGATGGTTCAAGAGATTGTTAATCTAATGGCGGATATCATTGAATAGAAGTACAAAAATAAAATTTATATGATTGAATAAAAAAATCAGTTAAATATGAGTTTCTTAACTTTAATTTATTCATTTTAATGTACTAATTTGTCTTATCAATTAAGTGGACAAAATTAGGACGTGTGTCCTCTTCAATCTTTTCTTTATCCTCCACCTAACACCTAATGCTCGCTACGATTATGATTCTAGTTTCCATTGATTAGCTCACCTTCTTGACCAATGATCAATGCTTTTTACCTTTGCATAATTTGCACTTGAAAGTAGGTGGTGTTGGGTGGCCACTACACTTGACGAAAGCATGTGACCCAAGCAAAGCCAAATTTATTAACTAGTAAATTCCAATAAACAGGCTGGTATTACATGTAAAAACCATCACTCAGAACCCTGACTTGTAACCTTGAAATTATCTATTTGAATGTTCTCTATCTCTTGCCTTTTGAAGTCACTGCGGTTCCTGCTAGCAAAGAACTTACCCCAGTTGAACTCCTTGTACTTTGCAGGGTTTTGGTCGTTTATTAGCTCATCCACAGGCTTAATCTGAGCGTAATGAGAAGGGAAAAAGAAAAATGGAAGTGAAAACCTCTCTTTCTGGGAATTCACCACTACCCTGTGCTCTGCACTCCAGTACTTGTCATTGGTCCAGACCTGCATAATGTAACATACATTAAATAGCAGAATATTTGTTTTTCTTCATCTTCTAACATTTCCGAGCCAACCGTAAATCTTCTTTAAACGTCAATACCGGTGGACTACAGATTGTTGTATGTAGTAAAATGTCAAAAGGATTAACATTTGATTCTGAGGAATCCAACTAAGCTTAGGGAAGATTTGGTAACACTACCTGCACACAGTTGCCAATGTTGATTATGAATGCGTCTGGTATTGGCTTAACTGGGATCCATTCTCCATCTGATCTGCGACTAATTTCAAGTCCTCCAACATCATCTTGAGCCAGAACAGTCAAGGCACCGCCATCCTTGTGCCGACCAACACCTAGAGCCAAGTGAGGGGCAGGACAAGGAGGGTAGTAATTAAATCTGCAGAAACTAATTTGATCTTTGAAGTATCCACTTAATCCATCAGCAGGCAATCCCAAGCTTAAAGAAATAAGTTCCAGTAACTTGAAAGCTAGTTTTTCCACCTCCCTGGAGTATTCTTGGCATACCTCTCTGATCATGACAACCATCCAAGTACATGAAGCAATTTCAAGACTGGCTAAAAACTGGAAATTATTGGCTTTTAACATCTAAAGGATTGAAACATTGATTAACTTTTTAGCTGCAAATCTAGTTAGTATTGTTTAACAGAGTACTTTGCCATCAAATTACCTGAATTCAGGTGGGTAGTGAGGCCACTGATTAGTCAGAGTTCTTAGTTCCTTGTCATCAGGATCAGCAGATGCTGGAATAAAAGAAGGATCAACCACCAAATAATCAAACACCTCCTTCCAGTCTCTCACGTTTTTGGTATGCTCACTGTCGTAGAATCCCATAGGATACAACTCATCTCTCTTCACCTTCTTTTTCTGTTCGAGTGGTTGATCAAAAAACTCTTTGGCCACCTTCTCGATTCTTCTCCTTAGTTCCACTGACACCCCATGATTTATCACCTGAAAAAATCCCCACTTCTCGCATGCACTCCCAATCTCTGAGACGATTTTTTCAGTGTCTCCAGGGTTGGAAACGGAGAGATTAATAACTGGGATTTCATCGACTTCTGTTGTCCTGAATAAAGGCCTGTATTCTGCTTCTTGAATGAAAGCCACATCAATCTCTCCCATGGCTGCAATAGTCAGTAGAAACAATCTCTTGGAAATAAGTCAGTGGAGGTAATATCGTGTCAGGTAGCGGGTTAAGGTTGTCAAACGCATAAACTAAATACAAATACAATTCATTCGTAATAAACTAAAATAAAAAACCGTGGTAGGTGCTTGGCAACTTTTGATGATTACTTGAAATGGAGGTAGAAAATGCCAAAGAAGAGAAAACTCAGGTCCACATGCAAGGCAACTTTTTCTACTAGTTGTAGTTGCATATGGCACTGTTGGAATCCAACCGTGATCGAATCACGGGCGCAGCGGAAAAACAAAAAATTTTTACGGATTCCGAGCGGATCCCGATAATTGTATAAACTTGAATAAAACATTAAACGATTTAGA
>JAOTAY010000191.1:37942747-37964104 GCA_025629805.1 Erythroxylum baracoense
TCCATCAGATCCTCTCTTCCTTTTGAAGATCCATTTACACCCTATGACTTTTACACCTGGTGGTAGATCTACAAGGATCCAGACTTCGTTGGCATACATGGAACCTATTTCCAATTCCATTGCCTTGAGCCACTTTTCCTCATCAACATCATTAATAGCCTGTGTATATGTAATAGGATCCATTACTTCTTAGCCTGAGATGGCAATTATGCCTTCTCTAAGAGCTAAATAACTATCTGGTTGTCTCACAATCCTCCCACTATTTCTAGGCACTACTTGACTTTTAGGTTGCTCTTCCGATTCAACTCTTGAATCCATTTCGACATCTTGTTCCACTATATCCAAATCAACTCTTGGTTCAGATGAAATAGTTAACTCCTTCATTACTATTTCACTTCTTCCTTTGTAATTTCTCACAAATTCTTCCTCTAAGAAGGTTGCATTTGTCGACATAAAGACCTTCATGTCCCAAGGATTGTAAAAATAATATCTTTGTGTACCCTTAGGATATCTTACAAACAAACATACTTCTGACCTTGGTTCCATCTTTGTGGATTTAGGCCTTAGAACATGGGCTGGGCAGCCCCAAGTCCTCAAATGCCACAGTGAAGGCACTCATCTAGTCCATAACTCCCTACATGTTTTAGGCACACATTTGGATGGAGCAAAGTTAAGAAGATAAGTTGTCATTTGTATGGCATATCCCTAGAATGATTCTGGAAGGCTAGCATAGGACATCATTGATCTTACCATCTCCAATAGAGTCATATTCCTCCTCTCAGCTATATCATTCTGTTGAGGTATTCTGGGAGCTAACAAGTTGGAAACAATTCCATTGTCAATTAGGAATTGTTGGAACTTTCCAGATAAGTACTCACCACCTCGATCCGATCGAAGTTGTTTTAATGGCTTGCCAAACTGCTTCTCAGCTTCATCATTGAATTCTTTAAACCTTTCAAAGGATTCACTCTTTTTGTGCATCAAATACAAATAGCCATGGCTAAAGTAATCATCTATAAATGTTAAGAATCATAACCTCCTCTAGCTTGTACGTTCATAGGTCCACACACTTCAGTGTGTACCAGGTCCAACGTGGATTTAGATCTGTTTCCTTTGGAAGGAAATAAGGCCTTGGTCATCTTTCCATCAGTACAAGACTCACAGGTGGGTAATGGACCATTGACCAAGCCTATAAGGATCCCATCCTTCACAAACCTGTCAAGACTTTTCTGATTGATATGACCCATCCTTAAGTGCCATAGATATCTTAAATGAATGCTACAGTCATTGAATTTTCTTAGTTTTATTAATTCTGTGGTGTTTAGTGAACCTGTCATAAGTTCTATAAAGAACAATCCCTGTTTAATTACCTCATTACAAATAAAATCCTTATTCTTATATATTGAAACAACTTTTTCAAAATATAAGGAATAACCAGATTTTATCAAACAAAAAACATAAATCATGTTCCTTACAACCATTAGGATGTAATATACATCCTCTAAATATAACCTATAACCACTAGGAAAGTCTAAGATAACTACTTCCACTGCTTCGGCCGAAATGTAAGATCCATCCACTATCTTAACTTGAAACTGACCTTTAGGTAGTCTTTTCCTTTGCCCCTGTATAGAATTGCAAACATGGTCAGTGGCTCTTGAATCTAATATCCAAGAATTAGACGAATCTGCTACATTTCTAGTTCCTAACAAGCTTAGGAAACCCACACCTTGTTTGCTCTTTAGGGTCTTAAGGTAGACTACGCAGTTCCTCTTCCAATGGCCCTTCTCACCATAGTAGAAACACTTTCCCCTGGTGTCCTCTTTGGCCTTCTTTTTCATGGGTTGGGCCATGACTCCTGTTTGGGCCTTCCCTTTCTTTACACCCTTCTTCTTTTGCTTGCCTTCCCTTAGGCTTAGAAGAAGATGCCACATAAGCCTCTAGCCCATTGGCCTTGATATTTAATATCTCCTCCGTGTTCTGGAGGGTATTCATCAACTCACTCATTATGTAATCCTTGGTGTTGAGCTTATAGTCTAACTTAAACTATTGAAAAGAAGAGTTTAAGCTGTTGATGATCATGATCATCTGCATTTCCGCCCCAAACAACTCGGCCTCAGTAACCACAGAGATTACCTTAAACATGTAATCGTTTATCGTCAAGCTTTTGTCTAAGATTGTGAAAGGTTTGGATAGCTTTCACTCTTATAGACCTGGTGTTCATACCAAACATCTTATATTGGTGATCGACCATTGCACCAGCATTTTGCATGTCTACAAATTGCTTTTGCAATGTTGCGCTGACAGAAGCCAGAATATAGCACTTGGTAGTCTTATCAGCATTCTGCCATCGTTCATATTGTTGGACTTGCTCAGGAGTTAATTTGTCACCTGGAGTTGCAGACTCATTGTCCATTAATATCCATAAAATTCGTTCATATTAGAGAACGTTGTCGAGGTAACGTTTCCATTCACTAAATTTTTCTTTGTTTTCTAATTGTTTATTAGTCAAAAGAATTGTGAGTGGATTCATATTGTGGTAATAATGCCTGAAAATATAAATTATTAAAGAATAAGCATACTAGTCAAAAATTGGGACCTTGTATAAAATCATAATGCATATATGCATGATGATAGCTTTAACAAAACTAAAAAATTAAATCTTTATACGACGGTTATTTTTCTTATCTATAACGGACTAAGTGATGGTGTGCCATCTTATCCATTAAAAGAAAAATTGGGACCCTACCACTCAAAAAACTACTAAGCATCTTCATGCCTAACTCTTTGAGAAGAGCCATAATTTGGTCCATGCATTTATTAACAAAGCTACGGTGGGCAGGTTATTGATAAACTATGTTGAGTGTGCAACCATTTGATTCATCCACTAAAGGTACTTACAAACCATGCCTCGGTGGGAGGTCACATTTTCTACCAATGAGTAGACATATCCTTGAGGAGACCCAAACTGTGCAAGATTTAGGATTCATATCCTCCGGTGGGGAGTAACGCTTCACCACATGCAAATGGGCTATCACATAGAGACTGTGGACTCTCACATGAGCATACTCTCCCACTCAATCTTTTGCGGTCTTTAAGTTTTAATTAATCCCATGTTATCTAGATGTAATTTATTAACCATCCTATATTGTTTCGTTATATATCTCATACATAACGAATGCATGGCAAAACCTAGGGTTGAGAAGTTTTCTAAATGGAATACATTCACATAATATCGCGTATTATTTGTATCCATTCATCCATTCATCTCATGAATTAAATAGCTACTTTTGGTTGTCCAACCTAGAAAATTAAAAGAAAATTGGAAGGCCTTTAGGCCCAAAAATTCTTCTTAGACTTGGATCTTCCACTTCGAACTCTTCGCCTGCATGACCTAGCCCATTCGATAAAACCAAGTTAATGGCATTTTTAAAAAAATCTAATTTGTATATAGTAAAACAAAAATTCAGCACTTGAAAAATCATGAATTAACAGAATTTAATCAAAATAAAAATGTCATTAACACAAAATAAAAACCAAAAACATTTACCTAATTTTCTTCGTTCCATGGCTGCTCCGTCTTCATAATTACAGAATTTTAACAATTACAAAAATAATGAAAACAGAAAAATTAAAACAAGGAGGAAACATGGTGATGATAGGCCACCCCCACCCTTCTTGTTACAAACCAATCGAAGAAAACTTATAGGTAAATTGATTTTCTATGGATAACCAAAAGAGCAAACCAAAACATATACAGTATATAATTTTATCACATTAAAAAATTACAGCATACATAATTTAATATAATTGCTAACTCATGCCACATATAGGAACCGAATCATGCATAATAAAACCAGCTCTGATACCAATTGTTGTATTGAAAACAAAAACATGCTTGGTTTGGCTAAATGGTAGATTTTAAAAACTTTTTCTGAAATCAAAATATAGCGGAAGCGTAAACACCAAATCAACATGCTTTTAATCCAAACATGATACGGAATAAAGAAAATAAATGAAATAAAAACAAGGTTGGAATATTACCTACTCATTACTACAACTTTGATTGTGACATCCCATTATCCCATGATTAGGGTTAGAATCCTAGGATATTATATATAAGAGTTTATTGAGAATTTAGAAGTAAATTTTATGCATTATATGGCATACACATACACGTGAATAATGTTGTCACTCATAAAAATAATTGTACATGCATTCATTGACATTTTCGGGTATAAGTGATTTTAATGTGATTAAAGTGTGAATTATGGATTAATTGTCTTGAAAATTGAAATGGTGTGTATTAGAATTAATTTCATATTTTTGGAGGTGTTTCAGATATTTTGGAAATTTATCAAAAAATTTGGAGTATTTTGGACTAAGAAAAATATAGAAATAAGAGACAAATAAAATTATTGACAAATGGACTAATTATGGAGTGACAAATGGATCAATTAATGTGTGACAAGTGGAGCAATTAGTAAGTGACATATAGGCTAATTAAATGGATGACAAGTGTATGACATGCGAAAGGACTGAAGTAAATCACTTGTTATTATATAAATCATATAATATGTAAGAATACACAAGAAGGGGGGTTGAATTGTGATAAATCATCTAAGATTGAATTCTTTAAAAACTTCTTGATATTTTTGAAAGATTTATACAATTTACAAAACAACGCACTTAATTCGTTTGAGTAATGCAACAGCGAAAATAGTATCTATTTTTTCTAATAACATGAAATTAAAGAGATAAGGGTTAGAGAATATGACACTGCGATTCATACTGGTTCACCCCTAACCTTAGGGTTATGTCCAGTCCTCAGAGTATATCTGAGATTTCACTATCTCTTTCAACTTTTACAAGTATTATTTCACACTTCTAGAGCCTCTTTAGGTCTCTTTCACAAAGTATTCTTTATCTTCTATCTTAGCCTCTTCAGGCTATAGCCTTCCCTTTCACTGAAAAGATTTTGAGTTTTCTAAAGTCTAGTTACAGGTTGACTTGATCTCTCTTCTTTCTTCTTTTCACTCAATCTATTTTTACAGTATTGTAAGTAAAGAAATGAGAGTTGAAGGTTCAGAGTTGTAAGGTTGTGTCTTGTGTATATTGTATCTCTTTTTATGACTATAAGTGATATTTATAGTCTAAATCTCCAACGACCTTCTTAAAAACTACTTGTAGAATCTTCAGAGATCAGTTATTATTTGAGTCCTGTAACTAACTCCAACTAACTAACTAACTGACATTGTAAGTTGTTCTTCAATTATAACGTCTTGATTTGTTTTGTATAATTCATCTTATGTCTTTGCTTCGTCTGATGTCTTTGCTTCGTCTGATGACTTTGCTTCGTCTAATAACTTCGCTTCATCTGATGACTTTGATGATTTGTGCCTCTTACATTTTTCTGCACACTTAACAATCTCATCAAAACAGTTCACGCACTCTTATATTATTATTATTATTTGACTTTCATCAAAATCAATAGAAGAAATGAAGTCTTCTTGACTTAACAATTTTGACACCCTCCTAATGGTAGTAAGTTATGACATGCTTGTATGAACACATATATAGATGTTATAACTTGAAATGTATATCATATGATTTGTTGATATATGCATTATGAAATTTGCAAATGGTTAAAGGAAATGTTATAGTGCCTACTTTATTGTCTTGATTGTGGATAGATAGGCATGCCTATAGGGTTACAGTACAGCTGCTAAAGTTTGACACCACTAGTGTCGACAGTTCGATACCTTCGAGTATTTATAATTTGATACCTTCGGGTATCTACAATTTAATATCTTCAGATACCCATAGCACCTGTTATCCACACCCACATAAAATATGCAGGCCTAACATAGAAAGTAAAGTAAAGAGATATAAATAAGAAATACAATATGACAACATAAATAATCGGTATATGAATGAGCATTTGCATTATCATTTATATTGATAATTTGTATCATTGAGTGATGAATATTAGTGTTTGAGTTTTGAAGGTGAATTTATGGTATATGAAAAAAAAATATTGAAGCATGTTTGCATTATTTATTTGATTAATTATACCATCATTATTTATATTTGTGCAATGTTTATGAATGTATGTTATTGGTGGATGACTGCTATGAGTGGTCATCAAAACTAAGTCGTTCCCCACTAAGCTTTCAAGCTTAGCACGAGTGTTAATCCATGTAGGTCCAAGTCATAGGAGTCAGGTACAGGGAGTATTTGCAGGGACCAAGACCAACAAATGGAAGAAAAAGTACTTATGGAATGCGTTTTTAGTTACAAATGATAGTATGTGTAATGTTCAAAAGAAATTGTATATTTTCTTTTGGATTACCATGTAAATGTAAAAATGTTTTACTACTGTTAAATGATAATGTTAAGCATTGGAGAGTTTTGTAATATGTATATGTATAGCATTAAACTAAAATGCATATCATGAATGTATGTACAGGACATTGGTTGCCTTATGTGTGGATAGTTGTAGGTTTTGTATAGAGGGTGTTACAATAAAATCTTCATCATCTTCTTCCATATGAACTTCGAATAACCCATCTTTATTGTCGATATCAAAATCATATTCTTCATCATTTATTACATTATTATCATAACTATACTCATAATAAATTTCAATATTGTGGTTATTTAATTACTGCATATGGTGAAGTATAGATAACATGTCCTTGTCATGGTGTAAGATCAACTCTTTCAAGCATTTCATTGACTCTTTAAGAAATTTGTAAAATATAGATATAACTCTATATCCTT
The DNA here is from genome assembly GCA_025629805.1 of Erythroxylum baracoense. Lineage (NCBI taxonomy): Eukaryota > Viridiplantae > Streptophyta > Magnoliopsida > Malpighiales > Erythroxylaceae > Erythroxylum > Erythroxylum baracoense. The sequence continues at coordinate 37,949,531 of JAOTAY010000191.1, forward strand.
TAACTTCTAATACTCCTTTTAGTACTAGCATGCTAAGTTTATTAACACTCATATCCTTCTTCCTTTTGATCTTACCCTCAATATATTTATTATTTCCATTTATTTCCAATACCCCACTATAATAAAATACAAAAGTCACTAACATCTATATTACAAACAATTTTAATGTTAGTTTCCAATAAAACATATTAAAGTTTATGTGATTCTAAAGCTCTCAAGAATTATTCATGGAAAAAAACATCTATTACATATTCTCAATTGCATATTCTCATTTACATATTCTTATCCAGAAAAAAAAACTTGCACACAAGAACTTCTATGAGAAAAAAATAATAAATGACTATGTAATTTATAATTTAGGGATATAGGAAGTGTTACTATGACATTTATAGGCTCAAGACTATAAAATATTTGTCATTTAAGGTTATTTATTCTCTCCCTAGTATTTTTTTATTTACACTAGATTTTAGAAAGTATCATCTCCCCTTTTTGCAATTAGCATACAACACCAAACAACAAATCATGGAATACATATAAACCTCAGTAAAAATGATTCAACAATCCTCAATCTCCATACATGTTGGATTTTCACATGCCTTATTTTTCCTAATTCTCATGCCTTCTGCTAAGGTTTTGTTATTATGTATATAAACTAAATATAGCACTACCCATTTCTTTATACTTGAAACACTTCCATCCATCATATAATTCATATGATACAAAAATAAAATAGTTTATACCTTAAGTTTTTGAAATTTTAAACAAATTATAGTCACATAATGCATACTATATTAATTCCTTTTGGCTATAGATCTTTGTAAAACCAGATAAACATATAGAAAACCATAAGCAAAAATATAGAGAAAATCACAAACCAAGCTAAAATAAATAACAAAAACATGGACACATAAATCTATGACATTTAAGAGCTTACATTGCTAGAAATCCATAATAGAGCAAAGAGAGGTAACCACGACAAAGCAAGGAGAGGTAAACACATTGGAGCAAGGAGAGGTAACCACAACGGAGAAGGGAGGAAAAATAACAATGGTTTTTTGGTCAAAGAAAGCCTTCTTTTATTCTATGGAGGGTAAGAATAATTGACAAAAAGCATATGGAGTAGTGTGCTAATGGTGATTATAGAAGTACAGTGCCCTGGAGACAATATCAATAACTATGGTATTTTAAAACATTTTAGGATTAGATTGTTTTTAGGGATTTAAAATTTTGATTTTTTAAAATTATTAATTTTATAGTCGCATAACAAAAGAATTATCTAACATGGCTCACTGTGTCATCATGATTGAGGATTTAAAATCAAGTTATTTTTGTAACAAATTAAAAGTTTAAGCATTTTAGTACCACATTTTCAATTTAGGCTAGTATTGCAAATTTGAGTAAAATTTAAGAATTTTTTACAATTAACCATAATTTTTATTTATAATATTTTTAAAATATTTAATAACTAATTTGATTAGATTTCACTGCAAATAAACAAAATTCTATAAATTCATATAATCTTATGACGTTACTATATTTTTATAACATTATTTATATAAAAAAGTATATATTATTTAATATGTGATGTTCATACATTTTATCCGTAATTAAAGAATATTAAATTACCATATTACATTAATAATAAATACTATATTAATTAGTTATATATGAAAATAAATTATTTATTTTATTATTTTTTACTTATTACTTAATAATAATTAATTTCTTATATCTTATTTACAATTCATTTGTTTCAAATATATAAAAACTAATTTATTGATTTTTACTATTAATTGATAATTTTTATTACATCATCTCACTTACTTAATATGCAGCGTGATTATTTCCAATCCATTTATTAAAATGAAATCAATCAAATTACTTAGTATTTACAAATTATGAATCATAAATAAAATATAAAAAATTAATCATCTTACTTATTATTTTTAGTATATTATAAATACAAGTTTAGTGAAAATTAATTTATTATCATATAAAATTTGATCAATATTTGAATAATCATTAAAAATTATATTAAAATTAATTTAATAATATGTTAAACAAATTTCACCTGTATAATAAATCTACCATCCACTTGAGCTTGTTCATATAGATAAACTTTCTTAAAGAGTGTTTTTTCATCATCATTAATGAAAGTAGGTCTTGAGAAAGCACCTACCTAATGATAATCTTTCTTTATATTTATTATAGATTATGGTCAGAGTTGGTAATGGGCAGACAAAACTCAGATCACCTATAACATGAGCTCAGACTAAACTTTTTAATTTCAACCTAGGTTTGAAGTTTGGGCCCTTGCAGCTTGATTAGGGTCAAAGCATGCAAACCAAATTCAAACTTGAGCTCTATAGAGCTTGCCTAGGCCCAAATCCCAATCGAAACATCTCAAACCCAAAAATTAAAAACTACGAGTAAAAACTGAAGTAATCAATAATCCAAACACAAGAAACCAAAGTAAAACCATAAATGCAACATGATCGTGATGTTAAAACATGACATCCACATTTTTATTCAAAACAACCAAAAAGCGCAAAATACTTTAAGGTTCTGTCAAAATTGTTAAATACTCGATAAGTGGCATCAAAATGCCTCATTTTGGCATTATGGGAATGGAATGAAGTGCATAAATCATGAACAATTTTATAGTTACTATAAATGCAACATAAATACATACTAAGCATCCTTTTTTGATTGGATTTACATAAAGCTATTGCGATTAAGGATAATATGGCAAATAAAAAGAATTCATCAACCACTCAACAAAATAGGCGACCAAATAAAAACTACTCCAAGTAATGTTGATAATAGTATGTATCTCCATATAAAAAAGAATAATTAGTTGGTGAGGTCTTAATACCATATGCTCAAAAAGTTAAGAACTAACCCCTAAAACACGTCAATTAATGAGTAGTTTTCAAATAATATATAGTTTTACTCGAGTGGCAAAAGATTGATATCGTATCTCTTATAGGATCTGAAGACCTGAGAATCACTAGAAGTAATCAAGCCACCAACTATGCTAATACCTATAGTTTTTTTCCTTTTTCCAATGATAAGCATATCTTAAATAGGATTCAATCACTTTTAGCTTATAGTTGTAAAATCTATAATTCATTATTGTCATTTTTCATTGTAGCATCACTCTAGATGTAAAACTAAATACATACAATAAAGGAGATATAAGATGATTAGGCCAAATCATAAGTGCTCATGTTTCAAATAGCTATAATCCTTAATAGGTGATGAATATATAAACTTTGAAAGTGATTTAGATACATAATAGTCCAATAATTTACTAAAAGCTAAAATAGAAATGTCAATATGGAACAACTAGAAATGTTACTTTTATCCTAAGAAAATGATTGATATGTAGCTTTTTTCCTTTCGTAGGCTTCTACTTTTGCTCCCACTTTTACTCTGGCTTCTTCAAGGTAGGATATAATTACAATGATGATGTAACAACTGGTGAAGAATGTACCTAATTCAAACTAAAGCCAAATGATGTAAATATTTTTTATAAAATACGTACATATTCCAAAAAAATATCTAACATAATGTTTGATCAAATATAACTCAACTTAAAGATAACTCACTGCCATATAACTTTTCTTATAATTATCAACCATCTGTATGTTTGATGTAATGGCAATTTGTCTAAGATTAACTGACAACAGCTTTAATGTCAAATATTTTTTGTTTAAAAATCTTGAAGATTTCTTTTATTATGGTATTATAAATTGGCATCTTGAAGGTCAATCAAAGTGACGTAAAAAGTATCTTGAAGTTTTAATTGTCCATAATTGAGAGTAGATATTCATTCTCTATAAGATTCTTCATAAAAAAATGCTTGGATTTCTCAAGATCATATTCCATGATAGTCATTTCACTCTTTTCTTTTATTAGATTAGAGGTAAAAAAAAGTTAGGTTTGACCTTCTAATACCTTCTTTCTTTTATTACAGGAGTTTATGTACTTTTTTTAAATAAAATGGTTCACCTTTAAAGCCTTCGACCAAAATTTGATAATAATACTTAGATTCTTTCTTATCAACTCTATCAATTAATTTATATTGATGAAGTAATTCCAAACATCACTTCTTATTTTTGGAGACTAGTTCTTTCAATTTAAAGTATTCTTCTCTAAGTATATAACTAGGTATTGGATTGTAACTCTCTATTATGTTGGTTTGTGTTTTTAAAGAATTAATTTGATCCATTTGAAACAATTATAAACGATGATTAATTTTAAATACTATAAAGTACATATACTATGTCTAAGAAGTGATATAATGAGATAACAAGAAAAAGAGATTTATTATGAAAGAATAAGAAAAAGAGATATACTATGTAAGAACAAATAACAAGATATTTTACATTATGTTACATATTTTAAACGTCATATATAAAAAAAGAACAAGACAACATGCTAAAATGGATTGAGGGTGACTATACATGCATATTCAATTTTCCCGAACTTTGGCTATAAGCATGATTCAAATAAAATATCAAGCAAGCCATAGCAAAATAGTCAAAAAATGGGAATGTAAGGTGGAATGACGTTAATGTGAATAACTTGAACAACATAAATAACTATTAAAAACTTCTCTTACTGAGGTTTATGAAGATTAGAGACATAAACATAATCTGTAAATATATTATAATATTGGATTTAATGTAACACCTACCTTTGTTGTTAGAAGGAGGTCATATTTTACTTGCAGGATGAAATAGTAATAGTCTAAAGGTGCTAAAAATATTTACTAGTTATGTAATTAATTTTTTGCAAAGAGGTTAATAAGGTTTTGCATTCTTATGGATGAAGAAATCATAAAAGGGACAAGTGTGTCCAATTCTTTAAGCAATCATTAAAGCATGGGGAAAATTGTTAACTAAAAGTTCTTGCTATCTAACTTCTCAAATTAAACTCTGCTGAGGAGAAAATTTAAGGTCATTTTCCTCTTATTTATACCCAATCTTCAGAGTAATGCTTAAAACAATTAGAAAAAGTACATTACCCAAAAGCAAGAGGAAAAAGATATCATAAAACAAATAAAGGAAAAAAGAAGAAAATTACTTTTCCTTAACTATATTTTAAAGATTTTATATGAAACATTATTGTCAATAATGTTAATCGAAGGGAATTGAATTCAATATTGAACAAAGAAAACAAGAAAGTAAATAAAAATGAAAAAATAACACAAGGAATGTCTTAGCTCATTAAAGCGCACTAGTAAAGTGAGTCACACTTTACATGCTAATCAGTTCAACATAACATAGTAGAATCTTTAATAAATGTAAACTACTCCTAACAACAAAGTTTTTAAAAAGCATTTAAATTTCAAAACATCCCTGAATCTTTTAAAACTAGGGACGGCAGTCTGGGCCCAACCCAACCCAACTTGACTTTGACCCTAGTAGGCTAGGCCACGAGTCGGGCAGGGACTGAGGCTATCCTAGCTTGTGGTCTGAAGGGAAGGTGCAAAACGACATCTTTTGCAAAATTTAAGTGTAGCCAAATTGGGCCAGCCCACGGACCTGCAACCATCAATCTATGGGTCAAGTCGGGTTGGGCCCTATTGCCATCCCTATTTAAAACAACACCAAAATTTCAACACAACCCTGAATCATTGCATCTTAAATCTAACTAAGTGATAGTAAAAAAGAAAAGAAAGTTAAACTCCATATGCTTCTAGAAATCACAAAATAGTAATAAATAAAAGAGACAACAAGTTAATATGTATTTTTTTTGGAAAATGAAAGAATAGTGATATTAACATAGCAAAAGCTAATACAATGTTACAAAAACAAATTTTATCAAAAAGACAGTTAAACTAAGAGTTATAGCCCCATTTGGAAGTTCACAAACAAAAGTTAACTAGATAACATCAAGACCTGCCGCCTACACTTTCAAACAGAAAGTTATAAGCACCATTTTTCTTTCATATTGGCTAGTAAAAGATGATCCACTCGCTTGGCTAGCATGGCAGCTCAAATCCAATTCACAATATTTTGGACTATCTTGTATTCATCTTCCTCCCTGTGTTTGTACAAATGATAATTACGGTCCTTCCATATCATGTATACGGTAGTGATAAATGCCAATTTCAATAGGAATGCATTCTGTTTTCTAGGCTTGGAATAGTTTGTGAACCATCACAGGGTAGTCTCTCACTCGTCGTTATGGTTTACTACATTTGTCATGTAAATAATTATATTCCATATAGCTTTTCTATATTCACAAGCAAAAAATAATTGGTTTCAATCTTCATCAGCATTACAACATAGAACACAGTATGTTTCAGTCGGAATGAACCATCTACATTTATTCCTCAACCTATTTTTGACAGCTAGCCAAGCAATAAAGGATGCTTTTAGATGTAGGGAATTATGCCAAATGAGATTATACCAAGGGACTTTCATTTATACATTCTAGAATAACCTGTAATAGGATTCATTTGTGAAATTACCTTACGGGTTTGGAGACTGGTATATTTCATCTTCCATACCTATGTTCCCCAGTTGAGGAAGGTGCTCACCCAGTGTCTGGAAACCCCTAAAGTTAACCTACCATTATCCATTTTGAATTCAGATTGAGACCAGTTGGCAATCTCCTTTTTAAATATGCAAACCTTAGGTTTTATATAAGAGGACTAGCTGTAAGCCAATTATCATAACATATCCATGTACCCTTACCTCTATTGATTCTGTGTTTGATATAAGGGTATTAAAGGCCTAATCGTCAACATTTGGTTGAAAGACCAAGAGAAGTGCTTAGAAATGGCAAGATGCTAGAAATTAATGTCTTAGAGATGAATGGCATATACCTATTTTGTCCATAACGATTCCTTATCGGAAAGCAACCTCTAAATTCTCTTACTAAGTAGCACCTTTTGCATCTTTGATACAGAAAAGATGTGCAATCCTCCTTGTTTCTTAGGTGTGGTGATCTCATTCCAAGCAACTTTTGCCTTTTTACCTATTTCATCCGTGCTAGCCGATATAAAGGCTTTCATCAATCTATCAATTTCCTTCATAATCTTCCTAAGTAGAGAGACGTGTGCTATCTAGTGAATGTGCAGGTTACTCAAGACTAAAATGATAAGAGTTGCTTTTGACGCATACAAAAGGTGTTTACTTTGCCAACAATTCACTTTCCCTTTAATCTTTTCCAGCAAAGGAATGCAATCAGAAACTTTTAGTTTGTATGTAGTAAGAGGTAAACCAAGATACCTAAAAGATGGAGGTTGGATGCCTAACCCTGTTGCTGTCCTTAGTTCCTGCCCATTGCTAACATCAGCTAATAGATACATACTACTTTTCTCTGTATTTATGTAGAGACCCAACCATTTAGAGAATAATTGCAAGGCTTGCAAAAGAATGTTGATAAAGACGTTCTCTAAAACACAAAATAACAAAACGTCATCTATAAAAATAAGGTGAGATAGTTTAACCTTAGTACATTTCTCTTGGAATTTGAACAGTTGGAGGCTATAAGGGAATGAAAAAACTAATATAAATTGTAAGTTTAAACTGAAAAATCTTAACAATCGATCAATATAATAACATATTTAATTGGTATAACAATAAAGATAACTAAAAAATGCTCTAAACTTTGAGATGCAAAGTAAGGTAAAAGTTACAGCCGTTGTTTCTAATATGAACTAGGATTTGTTATTCAATTTATGTAACTTTATTATTCTAATCTCATAATGTCAGGAAAGTATAACAAAACATAACAAAATGTCATTTAACCTAAAAAACAATAAAAACAAAACAACTAAAAACATAAAGAAAATAATCAAACTAGAGATAGAAACTTTTAATTGATATAGTAAAAAAACTGAAAGAGTTATTAAATCTAAACCATAAGTTGACTAAAAAATGTTGATGATAGCTTTGTTTAGTGTCAGACTCTGCCTCTTCTATGATTTGTTACCTTTACCCAAGTAATACTGATGCAACCCTTTTAAAGATGCTTAAAATGGTTTTCTTTCACACTCCAATCTCTTTTTAAATGCTGAGACAACCGCATTGCTATTTAGATGTTACTAAATATGAGGGAAAAATAAAAGGGGTTTATTGGATTCAAGGGATTTTACTCAAAAACAAAATAATTGAAGAGAAAGTAGAGTTGAACTATTAAAGGAAGCATTTCTGAAGTGAAACAAAGAGATGAAGTAGTGGGATATTTTTGGTGAAATCAAATAGAGATGACAATAGAAAAGAAGGAACAAGCAATAGAGGACACTGAGAATGATAAGGGCATGCACAAATCCAAAGACTCAAGGGAGAAATACGCAGCCTAATCGCAAAGGCAAAATATTTAATTAGTAAACGACATCATTTGTTAAACAAAACAATATCATTTTATGTATGGCTGAGGTTTGGGCTTTGAAATGTAAAATCCTAGTCCAAGCTTGACCTAAAGTTTAAAAATCAAAAAAGAAAAAGGAAAAGAAAAGAGTCTAACTCGTAGTTAACTTGAGTGTCAAATTTATTAACTTCAAGCTGAACTAGACTGAATCAAACTCAGACCCTTTTACCATCTATGTTGTCTTTGTTGCTGAATATAGCTTAACGTCATTTTTAGTGTAAGTCCCTAAAAGATACCCTAGTTGAAATGAGACATGTTCATGAAAGTACATGTGGCATAGGAGTTAAAATTGTTCTATGATTTGAATGTGAAAGATATATGACTTAAATTTTAGTATTAATGGACTATAGTTAGTAAATTGGAATTAATTGATACCATTAGAGAATTGAGGTATTTAAATGTATATTTGATATAGGAAAATTATTAAGTGACAAGTTAAGTTGGTATATGAAAATTAGAATGACTAAGCCTATGAATTAGTGACATTTGACAAAGCTAATACATTGACATTTGGCATCATTTAATGTGTGACATTTGGCAGCATAATATGAGGACAAGTGGCCTAGTTAAATTGTAATGAATGGCTACTTAAATGGTGGGTAAGTGGGCTTCATGCCTTGGTGTTAAGTGGCATCTTAAGCTAGTAACACCTAGTTGGTGATGAAGTATGTCTCTGCTGGAGTAATTCCAACTTTTTTCATTCTTATTTTACTCTCCTCCGAAACCTCCCATCTTCTCTCAATTTCTGGACTTCTGATGGAGTTTGGATCATTAACACTAGGAAGTTTTGTAAGTTCTTCCATTAAGAAGTAGGTCTTGTGAATCGATGTATTATTACTTTGTTGATGCTGAAAGTTGCACATTAAACTTAGGTATGTGCTGGTTGTTTGAAAGCTTGGTTTAGCTGGATTTTGGGAGTTGAATTTAAAGTCTAGTGAGGTAAGGGAGTACTAAACTTGGTTTTGATATTTGAAGTGGATAAAATGTGTACTGAATTAATGAAAAATTGTGGTTAGAAACTTGATACATGCTGGATACTCATTAGAAGGAGTGGTTCCACTGAACAGGTACTGGTATATTAGCCATATCTTGACCTGTAGACATCAACGTGGATGATTTTAAATTCAATTTAAACTACAAACATATATCTACAACTTTCATGAAGGAATCGAATTTGATTTATGTCACTAAGGGATTTGAAATTTGGCTTGAAGTTGAGGCCTAGTTGTTGTCCACAGTTAAGAACAGTTTGTAGTATTTTGGGTATAACTCTTAGAATAATGAACCAAATTGAATTAACTTTATTTCTTTTGAAACTTAATACATAGAGGAGCATTTTTTAGAAGAACATATTGTCTAAAAACTTCAATTGTTGGGTCAGAATGGCCATAAAATTTGATCCAAAAATCAGTCCTGTGAAAACAGCTATTTGGAGGTTTCGGGTCACTTATCCCACAATTTTGGGAAATGGTTAGGAAGGTGAAAAAAAAGAGATTTTGTGCAATTGATAAACTATACAAGGTTAATTCAATTTATTTGCTACAATAGGACTTAAATGTACTTGTTTAAGGTGTGTTTGAACTTAAATTGTTATTCGATGTAATTGAGTAATAGTTAGTTTAATTATGCATTATTAATTGAGATGATAATGTAAAGGATGTATAGTTTACAATGTTGAATTACTTAGTGTGATCATAAATGAATGTGTTACAAAGAATTATGTATTATGAATTAGATATGAATGCTTGTGAATTGGGAATTTCTGCGATAATATTGTGATAATTTCAAACCATCAGTTGTCCGAGGAGTTTGATAGTTGGGATTGTGTTGGAAGTGCTTTCTATTTGTGTGAATATACATAATTTTTTATGACTCAATACCTCTATTGATGCATTATTACACATACTTGTAATTACATGACATGTTAGTTTGTTTAAAAATCAGTGAATATGTTAAGTTGAACAAAATGGAGTAAAGTAGTATATGTTGCAATATGTTCCTCATATGAGAATTCTAAAATGAACTTATTTTGTTTTAAAATGTTTAAGACCTAGTCATAGGTAAATAGGCATACCTAGAAGGGTCTGTATTTGCTCCTGTGACACTTTGGTGTCTCCTATTATTGACACTTTGGTATTTGCTGTTATTGACACTTCGGTGTCTCCTATTATTGAGAGACAAGTCTCTCTTGTTCTGTGATACCGATCACGGTATCTCCTATATTATTCCCATTACCCACTTCTGTATAAAGGATTAACAGACTAACTTGTTTTGTATTCCGTTATATGCTCATTTCTGATATAGATAAGTTTTGATCTAAAACACTTGAGCTCTGTTCTGAAATCAACAAATTCTGTTTTGTTACAAACAAGTTTTGTTCTGTTATGTTTTGTTCTAAGATTCATGATATTTTGATTCAGTTTGAAAATGGATAAGTAAACACTACTTATAATCTAATGTAATTTTGAATATGTGAATGTTTGGATGACTGTTTGAAACGTTTATCAGCTTATATCTAGTTTAGTTTATTCCCCACTAAGCTTTAAACTTAGCATGGTAGTTTTGCCTCGTGTAGGTTTAGATAGGAAGGTTTGAAAACTGGGACAATAACATTCACAGTGGCCAATGAAGAATGTGTTTTGTTTTGGGAATGTATGTTTGGGTTGTATGTAATAATATGTGACATGTTGTATTTTGTTAAAAGTTTGTAAATATTGTAATACAGAGTGTATTTGAACTTAAGACATGTACTGTTTTGTTTAAGGGTTTATAATGTAATAACTTTAACTCAGGATAGTGTTGTAATTGAAGCATGTATTCATATAAATTTAGTGTGTTGGTTAAATTTTGTTTAAAGTCGAATATGTATAGAAAGGTAATGATTGGTTGTTTGAATTCTGGCAATGCTTTGTATTGTTTTGATATGTTTAAGTCCTGTCTTAGGTAACATCCGCATATCCTTCCAGGGGATATTTGGGTGTTACATCGTTTGGTATTAGAGCATGGTTTAGGCAATTCTGGTGTAATCAGTGCTTAACTATTGCTTATACTTAGATATAAAAGTTATGTTTTGGCCTAATACGGTTTGTCCCATGTTTTGGTTATAGAATTAAAGATGGAAAGATCTCATGAAGCCGTTAACGAGGTTGCTGAGAGTAATGATCCTAAGCGATCTCGTCCATCTATCTCTAGACCCTCTGAGGTCAATCGAGATGAAGCTAAGATTCCACCTCCCTCTCCAGCTTAGGGAGAGGCTTTGGTTAAGTTATCGCAGGACATGATGACATTACTACACCGTATGATCGCATCAAAGGCTCCAATTGGCCAATTGCAGAAGTATGAAGCTGAGGAATTTACTGGGACTTCTTTTGAGGAATCTGAAAGAGCTGAGTTCTGGATAGAGAAAGTAAAGAGGGTATTAGATGAAATCAGTTGTTCTCCAGATTAGATGGTGCACTGTGCTGTCTCTCTTCTTCAGGGAGCAGCCTATGAGTGGTGGAAGTTCGTTTTGAGAAATCCTCAGCTGCCGATGCCTCTGACTTGGGATTTTTTTACCCAAAAGTTCAAAGCTAAGTATGTTACGAAGTATAAAAAGGAGAAGTGGAAGTAGTTTTTGAACCTGAAGCAGCAGAGTCTGTCTGTTGCTGGGTACGACAAAGAATTTAATCGGCACAGCAAGTATGCACCTGAACCGGTACTTATTGAGGAGTTTCAATGTCATCAGTTTGAGGATGGTTTGAAAGATTCGATTAAGGAGCATCTTACAGCATTCACTTTACTGCAGTAAGTAAATTACCATAAGCTAATGCAAGTTGTCATGAAAATAAAGAGGTAAGCGATGGTGAAGAGAGAAAGGGCTCAACGAAGGGGCTTTACTAGAGGAGGCAAGCAGAGTCGTGAAGGTGTTTCCTCTATACTAAAATTTACTCAAAGATCTATAGCTAGCGAAAGGTGACAAAACTTTCCCTCATCGGCTACTTCTGGTAAAGGTTCCTCAATAGGTCAAGGTTTTGGTGCTCCGGAGCGTCCTCATTGCTCTAGACATCATTAGGGTACTTGTTGGAGAGCTACAAGTGCATGCTTCCGATGTGGCAGTATTAAGCATCTAATAGCTAGGGACCCTATGAGACAGTCTCAGACATTACAAGCTAGTAGGGAGGTCTCTCTTGTGTTGAAAATCGTGTATCTACTGGAATCAGAGGATGAGGTAGAGGTCGTGGAGGATTTGGTCAGAATAGACCTAATCCAAATACCCATTCAGAAACTGTTGATCGACTAGCTGTTGCTTTTCCTTCGGCTCGAGCTTATGCATTGAAAGCTCGTGAGGATTAGGATGCACATGAAGTCATGTTGGTATTATTTCTCTTTTTAATTCTAAAATGCATGCACTGATTGATCCTGGATCTACTCATTCCTATATCTGTGTTGTAGAAATGTCTGATAAGGAGATGCCTATAGATCAGTTAATGTATGACATTCATGTAACCAGTCCTCTGGGTTATGTGTTGGTTAATCAGGTGTTTAAGAATTGTCCTATTATGATCCAAGAAAATGAATATATGGCAGATCTGATTAGATTGCCTTTTCATAAATTTGATTTGATTCTGCGTATGAATTGGTTATCCAAGCATCAAGCAGTGGTTCATTGTAATGTTAAGATAGTTGTGCTTAGGAAGCCTTATCAGCCTGAAATAGAATTACATGGCATCCACACTAGTTCTTTAGCTAATGTGGTATCTGCTATGCAAGCCTGAAAGCCCCTCAAGAAGGATGTGAAGCTTATCTAGCTTTTGTGTTTGATTCTAAGAAGGAGGGTGGTAAATTGCTAGATATTTTTAGATGGTGAATGAATTTTCAAATGTTTTTCCTAAGGAATCACCTGAACTCCCTCCTGAAAGGGAAGTGGAGTTGTCTATTAAAGTCATTCCTGGCACTACTCCTATATCTAGAGCATCATACAGAATGGCTCCCACTGAATTAAAGGAGTTGAAGGTGCAGTTGCAATAGTCTCTTAATAAAGGGTTCATTCGACCCAATGTCTCACCGTGGGGAGCATAGGTCTTGTTTGTTAAGAAAAAGGATGGTACACTACAAATGTGCATCAATTACAAGCAATTAAATAGAGTCATAGTGAAGAACAAGTATCCGTTGCTAAAGATTGAAGAATTGTTTGATCAATTAAAAGATGCAGGATTGTTTTCAAAAATAGATCTACGATCTCGGTACTATCAACTTCGTGTAAAGGATGTGGATGTACCGAAGATTGCATTAAGGACCCATTATAGACATTATGAATTCCTGGTAATGCCATTCGAGTTTACTAATGCTCCAGTAGTATTTATGGACATGATGAATAGAGTATTCAGGCCTTATTTAAACTAGTTTGTTATAGTGTTTATAGATGATATCCTGGTCTATTATAAGAATAAACATTACCATACTGAGCATCTCCGAATTGTGTTACAAACCCTACAGGAAAAAACAGTTGTATGCTAAGCTGAGCAAGTGTGATTTATGGCTTTAAGAGGTATCTTTTCTGGGACAAGTTATCTCTTCTCAAGGGATTATAGTTGATCCTAGTAAGATAGAAGTGATTAGTAACTAGAAGCCACCACAGAATGTGACAAAAGTGAGAAATTTTCTAGATTTGGCTGGTTATTATCACCGATTTGTGAAGGGATTCTCGGTGATAGCATCCCCTTTAACTAAACTGTTACAGAAAGGAGTGGAATATGAATAGTCTGATAGATATTAGAATAGTTTTGATCAACTGAAAAAGTATGCTTAGTGAAGCTCGTGTATTGGCTCAATCTACTTCTGGTAAGGAGTATGTAATGTTTAGTGATGCATCTAGAAATGGTTTGGATTGTGTTTTGATGCAGGAAGGAAAGGTAATTTCTTATGCTTCTAGGCAACTAAAGCCACATAAACAAAAGACATGTTATTGGGCCCCGAATTTTTTCTTTTTTAGTAAGCATAATTTGAATAAATTTTATAGTATTGTTAGATAAATCATTTTAATTGGAGTTAATTATTACGTCAAGCTTAGGAGGATTAATTCATGAATTGACGGAATTAAAGTGTTGATGATATATGGTGCATAAGAGCATTTTTGGAAGATTACTTAAGGTTAGAAGCACTAAGGCATTAAAGGAAGGGTAAGGTGGACTTCTCTCACCCATT
>JAOTAY010000191.1:37968775-37983152 GCA_025629805.1 Erythroxylum baracoense
CCTAACTTCTCCGATTGACCTCACTTGGGCCCGTTTCTCAGGTCCGACCCGTTCTATGGAAACGGGATGTTACAATTAGTAAAAGTGTTTAAGAGAAATAAAGAGAAATATGTGGTTAACTAGGTGTTAAAGAGATGACAAAGGAATCAAACCATTACCAATTAGGAATAAGAAAGAAATTTTTGCTTATATTCAAGATAAGGTATGCTAACTTCTATAAAGATAGAATAAGAAGTGTTTCTCACTTATGAGGAAAAAGATATTACTTAAAACAATTGCCTAAACAATGTCGAGTAATATCATGAAACATATACTTATTTCCAATGGAGTTGTGTGTGGTAATTGGTTAAAATGAGGTAACTTGTGTTAAAAGAAGAGGTATAACAACATAGGCTTTAGAGCCATTCATTATTTTAATATAACATTGTTAGGGAAGTAAGATTGGAGATTAATCAACCATCATGATTCCTTAGTGGCAAAGATTTTCAACACTAAATATTATTTGAACTCTAATTTTTTAGGGTAAAAATGGGAAGTAAACCAAACTATATTTAGAGAAGTTTGCTCATGGCCCAAAGTGTGATCAGAAGAGGATCTAAAAGAAGAATTGATAATGGGAGGCGTATTTTAGTTTGAAAGGATCCTTGACTGCCTAAGAGAGAAAGTTAATTTTGGGAGGGAATATTCGGTCAAGAGCACATGTCAAATGGTATACTAAATAGGGCAAGAAGAAAATGGTATGGAAGTGAAACTAGTTTAGGCTAAGTTATGAAAATTGAATATCCCTTCTAAACTTATAAACAAAATTTAGAGACAACAAAATATTATTTACCAATAAGAAATAAACCTAGGACAAGAAAGATGTGAACAGAAAAAATATGTCCAATAGGTAGGGATGGAAAATAAAGTTCGTTATGACCCAGAGTAAAAGATTTAACCTAAGCTGATTGGACTTCTTCCTGAATTCGAGCTTTTTCCTAAAAAAATTCAAGCCTCAGGTCAAGTTTGTGCCTATTATAATCCAAAACCCTACTATTTGAATCCTTTTATTCCATTAAATAAAAAACTAACATATCAAAATATTAGACAGTTTGGTGGTATCAAATGGTAATAAAAGTCTTAACTCTACCAAAAAAAATTGATCTAGATGAGTTATGGGAGAAGAAAATGACATGGGATAGGCATTGGTGAACAAGTTGGCAAAGGTGGCCAAGTACGTTATGCTTCTTAGAGCTATGGTGGCTGCCCTTGTGTACTCTCTACCTAATTATGCTTCTTTTTCTTCTAAAAAAACCATTAATCTTCTAAGCAAATTCTTCCTTCAGGTTCATTTTATTTTACTTATGAATAACTTTACTATAAAAATTATTGCTTGTTTACCTTGATATCTCAATCTAAGATTCATTGTAAAAATGGCATTTCTAAAACTTTGAGTCTTAGATTGGGTATTTTCTCTCTTTATTTTACTTCCTTACAACTATTTTCACCATTATTATAATCGATGGAAGCCTTTTGGGGTGGGATACTTTTCCCATGACTCTTATTTTCTCTTTCATGTCCATGTCTTCAAATGGTTTTCATTATCTACTAGGTATAGATGTCTTTTTCTTGCTATTCCTTGCTTGTGCTCTATCTCTTTTAAGGGTTTGGAAGAAAACACTCATTTTCTTAAGGTGATCAAGTTTAGGATTGAGTTGAATGGCTTGAGTAATTCAACTCAAGTCTAATTAAAATTTCAATCATGCTTAAATTGAAATAACAAAATCAAGTTGAATTGAAACCATAGATGACTTGAACCCAGTCTGACTTATTTCCAGCCCGACTATATATAGAACTAAACCAAAAACCAATGTGAATTCATTAATGACTTTCTCTTTTACAATAGAGTGTTAGGAAATTAAGGGCCTAAATTTTCTCAGAGTGGATGCTATATCTTTCTTAAAATGGTTAAAATTATTCACAGTTTCCCCCTCAACCGAGAGTGAAGTTATTCTTTCCAAAAATACTTCTTATGCCAATTTATGAAGTCATAATGATGATATGATGTGGAATTTGACAAAATAGGAACACGTTTTTATATAAAAGGAGAAACAAACAAATTACAAGCATGGTATATCATGTAAAAGATTTCCTTAACCAATGGAAATAGGTGAAAAGGAAGTGTGAAGGCTCAAACCAAACTTAAGCAGAAGATTGGAGCAGTTTATAGTGGAGTAAACTAGGAAAAGCAGTAGTCAAACCCAAATAAAAATTTACTTATTTCCCATACAGAGAAAAGTCTATAGTGGAATTTATTATCCAAAAACATAAGGAAGAACTGATAGTAGCTAAAATAATTGTCTCAATATCAATTATTAACTTATCATAGGATAGACAACTAGGACTAGAAAAGTATTGGGATAAATAAAACAATTTGGTCTATTTAAAGTAGTGGTTAAAACAAATACACTTTTGTCAACCAAAGTTTTGACAAGAACCGTACAAATTCATCAATGATAGAACTAATAGTTGAAACTATTTGTACTTATATAAAGAGTTAGAAACCATCAATTTTTAATGTAAGAATAGGACTGCTTTATTCATATCCTAGTTAAGGCAACAATTTCTTATGCAAGTTCTATAGTTTTGGAGTTTTTTTTTTCTTAAATACTTTAAAGGGTTACATACATTAAACCCCTTTTTTAATTTTTTTTTTTTACAATGTATCCCCTGAATTTTAAAAATTATCAATAGCTTCTTTGTAGTTTTAGTTTTATAATATTCATCAGCCTAACCATCAACTTCCATTAGAAAACCTAATGACTAACTCTGAAGTGACATATTGTTTTCCTACATGGCATTACATATGGTAAGTAAGTGCCAATTAACAAACATTGTTGTGTTGCCTTAGGCAGTGCCAATTTTGCAATCCACGTGATGTCGTATGAGAAAGAATTTCATAGAAATAAAGATAAAGTCATCTTATTGTAGTACTATGAAGTCACGTTAGAGAGAAAATCAAAATTGAAGTCGTAGTGGACATTACAAAACATTGGTAGTCAATTGGATAACACAACCATTATTGTTGAAAAATCTTCATCCGGATAAATTAACGTTCGTCAAAGTTGTAGTGGAGAAAAGGGTTTGAGTTTAAGCTTGGCATATATGATTATGGTTTGAATTTTTAGATTTTAATTATAATTCTAATTTGGAATTTTAATTTGACAATTAAAATTGGATTTATAAGTACATCGACAAAATCAGATTTTAGGGACTAACGTTATATGTTTTAAAGGTTTTTGAGGTTATATTTTATCTTATCTCTTTGTTTTTAGTGTATATTATTTTATTATCTATGTATTTCTATTAAATAAACTGTTTTTCCTTCCCTTTTCCTCCATTTCTCTTGTGTTTATCAATTATAAGATGTAGACACAACAATTATTTGTACTAGTTTCAAATGGTGATCATAGTTTTAGCATTTATACTACTTCAAAAAAAGCAAGAACATGTGATCAAGATGTTTTCACTATATGACAATCATTACACAATAATGTGAAACTGGAAAAAGAAAACATAATAGTTTTCAGACATAGTGTGCATCTTTAAATAGAAACATGTGATATCATTCCATAAATGATTGAGATTTTGGTTGGGAATAATTGAGACAAATAGTCACTCTCATAATCAGTTGTACATAACTCAGTAGATGTTTCAAATTCAAATTAGAAATAACATATAAAGTTGAAGAGATAATTTTCTTTTGGTTTTGAGGTTAATGAGATTCCATTTATTGATCTGATGCTCAATACTAAGAGGTTAGGATATGGAGAAGCACCAAATTTTTACCTATAAATTATCACATGAGTCATTTAAAGATAGTTCAAGGCCATCATAAAATGATATTGATGACACGAAGTTGATAAAAGTAATTGAAGAAATTAGAAAACAAAAGATAGGTAAGGTCTAAACAGATGGAGAAATATTCTTAATGACCCTATAATAGATATTCTTATTGAGGTAACTAAAGATGATGATGGCCTATTATTCACTGATGCAGGTTTTGAAGAAGCTATTGTTATATTCTCTTGCAGCAACCGTTAAGGCACCCACATATATACCCATTACAGCGTCCACTAAAGTAGACCTTAAAACATCAAATGAGTTGGATGACCTGTCATTTTATGATAGCCAGTCAATATATTTTAATGAGTTAAGGTATGCAAATGAAGAAATTCTTGATTATATATTTAAATTTGGTATATAATAAGAGTTTCCTAACATGAGTAAGTGGTACATGGTTAATCAAACTACTGATTTAGGGGATGATAAAAATGAAGTTTGTAATAAAGACATTGGTAGCCAAGAAGGAAGTTCAGATTATGTGAGGAAGAAGCCAAAATATCTTCACTTTTGTTCTTTTAGTTCAGATGATAAGAAAGTTGTTTTGAAGCAAGGAATGATTTTTTATTCTTTCAATACGCTTAGAAAGGCTTTGAAGAACACGAGTATCCAATATAAAAAATAAAAGGCTGACGGTTATTGTAGAGTGCAAAAAGAAAGGTGTGTGTAGAATATATGCAAGCCTTAAACGTATTTCAGATCAAGATATTCCAAAACACTCATTCTTGTGGTACAACATTTGATAGTAAAAAAATTGATTACCAATGGATTGTTAACAAGTATGTGACACACTTCAAGGATAATCATAGATATTTTAGAATTGAAAGAGATATTTTACGGGATTACCAGGTAGAGATTTTAGATATTAAAGCTTATAGAGCAAAGAGGCATGCCTTGCATTTGCTGCTTAAAGATGATAGATAACCATATAGGAAGTTAAGCGGTCACTTCTTAGGTGTAATAGAAAGCAACAGGTACATTTTATTGTAAATCATATCTCTTCAAGGTATACTTGGTTCATGCTACATTTGTCTTAACAAGTGAAATCCTTTGATGACTCCACATATTGCAAGACTTTTATTGGTTGAATTTTAACTAGTTGCAAAAATGACAACAAACACAAGAAGCAAAGTACTGTCAGGAGTTACTGGCATTGGAAGAATGCATAGGAGATGTGAGCACACGGCTAATTGAGTTAAGTTAATGGAACGCAAGAAGTATCTTGCTCTTTCAAAGGAATCTCAAGCAGATGTAGAGCCATACTGTACCTGTCAGGTATGAGTTGGTGGACTGATGCACATAAGTGCCTTAATCTCTTACACATTTAAATTGTGCTATTCATTTTTTAACTTTACTCAGATTCACTTTATCATATCAATACGGACATGGTCACAAGACACTCAACATTGATGGTTAATAATTTTTCGAACGAACATTGGATGGTTATTAGCATTCAAATTGGACTCTACAACGATTCTCAACAAATAAAAATTATCATTTCGATTTGGATTTAGGTCATCTGCAGTGAAACCATACCTACATAAGAAGATTTATGTACAAATGGAAGTAATGATCAGGCTGTAGCCATTGAAGATTTCTATACAAATACAAGTAATGATCAGGCTGTAGCCATTGATGTGAAGATAACTACGTATGTCAAATATTGGAGTCCATCCTGAATCTTGGCCACAGCTGTGGTTCGATCAGCTCGCAGGTTTTCAGACAAAGCCTTGGCTTTTTCCTCTATTGATGCCTGAGCCTGAGGAAGTTCTTTAAGGGATTCAGCTGTAGCACCCTTGAGAGCAGCAGCATAGGCTTCAGCTACATCAGATATGGCTGATAACACACGAAAAACAAGCTATTACCTGCTTTATCTCCATGCATATGAAAATAGGTAAATTTCCGACGACGTGGCAATAGCACAACACAAGATATACAGGAGCAATATAAACACTTCGTGTATGCAACAAAAGACTTTGACCCAAAGTCAGTTGCATCTTGTAATGACATGAAAATACAAAAAAGCCAATAAGAACCTGTTATAAAGCTGTTGGAAACTGCTTCCACATATCCTGTCATAGATTGTGCCTTTGTACGGATTATCTTAGCCTTTTCAAAAGAATCTTCGGGCCAGTCAATATTTACTATGTCCCAGTCACCATCTTCTTCCTGAATTTTGTTAGCACTAGATATGATGGACTTACCAAGCATCAAAAGTCGTGTAACTGCAGAGCAGCACATTTCTGAGATCCTCTGCATATACACACATCCATCCAATAAGAACACAGTAAAGAAAACGACTCACAAATTTTAAGAAACAAAAAAAGATAAAAGTGATAAAACATATATACATGAACTCCCTCTGAATGAAGAGTTTCTAGCCTGCCAGCAGTCCTTTGAATTACGTCATCAATGTTTGGTCCCGCTAAGGCACTAGTGAACCTGCAAAATGGTAGTAAAGGGTTTAAGTGAATCAGAAAAGACAACCAGAAGTGCATAAGAGCAGTCATACTTTTATCAACCTAAGTTGACGGCTTTCAACACTGGAATCATCAGTTAGGTCAGATCACATTCTACCCAAAATGCATAGTCCAACATATCATAGCAGGAAACAAAAGTAAAAATGGGTATGCAAGGTCATGCAATATCCAGAGGACTTGAACAAGGGAAAGATCAAAGCCAGGAACAGACAAACTTTAATTGCATGAAATAAACAACAGTTTTAATATTTCAGCCTATGCAGTTGATGCAGCAAAAGGGGAAAAAAATGCTAAAAGAAGCCAGAAAAAAGAAAAATATGCCAAAACTAATCCAGAACATGTTATCAATCAAAACAAATTTTTACATAGTGAAGTGTAGAGATTGCTTACCCTGCTGCCATGTCAGCGGCCTTGCTCACACTAGCATCATGCAGAGTTTTCACTTCATCACTACTTCCTTCAGCTCCCATCTCAACTGTCTTTCCTTTATCGAACTCTGCATCTTTTAAATCCATTTCACCACAACTAAAAATTTGTTGAACAAGTTTAAGCTTTCCATCATATGCAGACTTCTGATCCATTGGTAACTTAGCTTTTCTTCGGTTAAATAACAAGGCATAGTGGTTTGACAATGCCTCTAACTCCTGAATACATTAAGATTCAGAATTTCAATACTAACTATCATTTCAAGAAGTAGATTTCAAAGAAAAAAGGAGCATAAAATGACCTCCAGCTGTTCAGGACCTCCATATATATAGAAACACCTATCAAATGTCACATCCTCAAACAGTTGATCTTCATCAGCATCATTTGCAGAGCCTACAGAAATTCTCTCAACTTCAATGCCAGTCTCAGTGATTAGCAAATCCATGGTCTCCTTGCCTACATACGCAAGCACTTGCATGCCCTTTGTTGTAAAAGCTTTTCCAGTCTACAATATGAAAACAACAATAAGAAAGGATTATAGCATTGATATACGAACTTCTTAGTTCCAAACCAACCTCCAGTATAGATGGCGCAACAGAACTAGTTGCTCCTGGTAGACCACCTTGCTGAATTGATTCCGCAAGATTAGCAGCAGAATGCTCAAGCCTAGAAATAGTTATAAGAAAGAAAAGACGGCACAGATGAGCAAACAGAAGCAAAAAATACTTGCAACAGTGCTACTGTGATATGTTCCCTCTTCCCTTCATATCCCTAGGCTATGGCATCAAAGATCGCATGAACCTTCACACTAAACATCAAATTTTCTCATTACTGACTTCCAGCATGCCTTAAACATGTGAAGGCACGGTAAGTTTAATGAGATGATACTCTATATGTTTATGGACAATAGAGCCTTCAAGAATGAGTAATAATGCATGTCATTCCACACAGTGATAAATCCACATCTTATATAAATTCCACAACCAGCATGTCTAGGAAGCAATATAGCTACAAGGGAAATTGAAAAAACTTCCAAATACTAATCCATCATGTTAAAAACTTGATTCAGAAAGTATCAATTCATTGATATACCAAAAGATAAAAATAATTAAAAAGCGTCCTTTGAAAAACTCTTTTCCTTCCACATGATACTACTTATAAGTCTATTCATGGAAAATATGAAACTCAAATTCCTTCAAGGAACTCAGATATTGGCATTAACTATTAACTATTACCAATGTTCTATTAATCATGTACACTTTCTCAACAACAAAAAAGTGTCCAACTGTAAGCTTACTTTTGAACAAAATTGGAACCGCCTCTCAATGCACTTCCTAAAGCTTGCCATGCTCCTGAAGCGAAATTCTCCACAGAGTGATCAAGAGCCTTCAAACTCTATGAATATGAACACAGAAGTGTTAAGAGTAGTTAATAAAACAAACAATTTCAACATAGAGAAACAGATGACAGAAATTAACAACCAGTGAATGAGGAACTTAGACTAGTAAAGGCATTAACAAACAGCATCACAACAGCAATATAATTGTGATATTAAGAGAGCGACTATAAATTGAAAACAGACAAAAGAATGCTTGTAACTAGAATGGAGAATCCATGAAAAGTATAGTTGCAGGGAAGATGCAATTGAATTGCAAACGGTGTCATAACACAATGGATCACATTTGAAATTTTAGCACAAAGACCTGGTAACAGTTCAAAACATCATTGCTATACAGGCTACAACAAGAGTCATATGTATCACATTCACAATGGCAATCATAAAACTTCCAAATACAACCCAGATACTCAAAACATTATATCACAGAAAAGCTTCTTATATCACAGAAAAGTTAAGAAAAAGATCAAGTTGAACTTGCCTGGCCAAGGATAGAATCCTCACTTGCTTTCTCCAAGTTATCCAAAGCAGATTTCCGTTTCTTCTCATCCTGATCTCCACTTTCTTCATTGCTTGAAGACTCCTGTCTCTCATCTTCTCCCTTGGAAGATTCTGAATCGTCCGCAATTTGCATATCTGCAATGCTCTTTGCAGCTTTCTCTGCGGCCACAGCTGCCTGTATCCAGGTAGAACGACTAAGCACTAATTCAAACAATTGACAGGCCACACCAGAATGATATTATCAGAATAAAAGTTCCCGTCTTTTGCGAGGAACCACCTTTACAGAATCCTTTTAGTGATTCTACAAAAAAAAAAGAAAAGAAAAGAAACGGAAAAGCAACTGATAGCACTAGGTCACGTCTAACCAAGATTTTCACTGCGTATCCCTGTCGGAGTTCATAATTTTCAAGCACAAAAGTTCTTAAATTTTTCCACTTTTTTTAATTTGAACATCAGAAATAACCAATATTTTACAACATGCAGTTCGACCATCGACTAATCAACGCAGTTGTCAAATCTAATTCCATTTCCCACAAACTTGGCACTCAATCACGAGGATCAACAGAAATAACCATTAAATTGAATCCCATTTTCAATCACTTTACTCTAGAACTCCAAATCAGTCTAACCCAAAAACTAGATCTGACACGAAATCGGCCATACATGGTAAAAATTGAATCTTTATACAGTCGAAGAGATAAAACAAAAACATACACTTCGAGAGATCTCTCCAGCAGCCTTCTGGAAATCGGAAAGAACAGAGAAAGAGGAGCCACCCCATCCTCCGCCACCCACCGGTTGACGTGGTTTCGGCTCGGGCTCTACATTATGCTCTGTTGTCTGTTGTTCTTGATGTTGGTGGGTAGGATGGCCTTCAGTTTTAGGTGGGCTGCTGTTCTCTTCCATTTGGTGAGTAGTGAAATGTGAGTTCTAAGCAATTTGTGAGAAAGAGAGATACAGAGGCTCTGACAATGGAGCCATTGAGAGGGGCGTCCCAAAATTCCGCAACGTGGAAACGAAGGAACTTGACGAGTCTGGCTTCGTTTTGATGAAATATTCCTTTTGTTTTCCTGTTTTCTTCTTTATTTTTTTACCTTTTTTTCAATCAGCTTTTAGAAATATTAATTATAAATATAATGTACTATTCATGCATCAAACTCTTCGTTTTAAAAAAAATGTTAACGGAATGAAAAGATAATAAAATTTGCTTTTGATTTGATGAGGATGAGCTTTCATTTGATCAAACAACTCTAAAGAAGAAACATGGAATGGAAGAGGCATTGACTGGTTTTAATATATTTTGATTGGCTTAACTGAAATTGACAAATTTAAAGTGAGAGCTTTTGAGTTTGACTGCTGTTCTTTAGTTGATTGACTTGGGCTTGACTAATCACCATGCCCTTTTGATTTTTTGGGATATTTAAATTGATTTTGGGTTACACAAACTAAAAATAACAGCAATGACAAGTCTTTCGCAATGAGTGTTATTTTAAATTCACCATCGAATTTATTCAAATTAAAGTCTAAGTGATTTAGTCATATACATACACTCCCACAAAACGTAGTTTTAATTGTATTAAGTGTAATTCCAATATAATAAAAAAAATCAACACTTATGCTACAAGTTATTTTAAACATCGAACCAACCAATGGGCCTGTGGTTGGACCTTTTTTTTTATGCTTTGAACTTGTTTTTTGAAAAGTTAGAAATTGAAATTTGCTTAAAAGAAATATGGGTTCATACATGAAAGGCACGTACTTTTAAAAGCCTATCATTAGTTTACCCAGCCATCCATTTAACAAGCCAGTCGCCAGAAAGAAAGGACGAGGAAGGGAAGTTGTCTATGAATATTTGTAATAAGAAAATTAGTATCTCTATTCCCAGAAGGATGACAATGATCATACCAAAACCAAACCTTATCTCTATTCTCAATCTTGAATTTGATACCATCATTCACTATATTCCTCATCTTGAGTATTTGATTAAAGGATCAAGAATTTGACTAGTTTAACCTAAGGGACCAAAGCCTTTGGCTTTTAATTATATACGTATGCACTCTTTTCATCCAAATACATTGGGGATCAAAGAACAACCTCTATATTATCTTCGCTAGAAGCATTTTATTTAAGCTTCTTATAGAGATAATGCCTAAGCCCCCTTCCTTTTTTTTTTTGAGCACACATTAAAATATTTGACCTTCGTACCTTTATTATTATCTGCTATCCTTGTCCACACGAATTTAGGCATCTCTCAATGTCTTTAATTAGCTTTTATGGCAAGAACAAGTGAGCACACCACTGAATATGCATACTGTTTAGAACCAAGTTGATCAGTTGGAGTATCCCCGCATAAGATAGGAAAAAAAAATTCGATGTTTAATTTTCCTTCTGATTGCATTAAATAAAGCCTGAAAATCTTTGTAGCTTATCCTTTTATCTAAGAATGTAATTCCTAAATATTTGAAAGATAATTCTTACATATTCAATCCTGATATGCTTGTTTGTAGCTCTGGCTTATTAATAGAATTTGCATAATGGATTCATAAAGAGCCTAGAAAGTAAGTTAAAAAGATTGAGCGATTTCACGAGTATTTTTAATAGAAGCTTGATCTGCATCATTGAAAAAAAAAAGATCATTTGTAAAAGCTAAATTGAAAGGATTAAGCTTCTTACATCGGTAGTGAAATTCGAAGCTCTTGGATTGATTGATCTTTGAGGGGAATTCTAACAAGAACCTCCAGAAAAATGTCAAATAAGCAAGGAGACAGAGGGACTCCTTATTTAGGGCCATTGGTTCCTTTAAAAGTTGGTGTAGGATCTCCATTAACTAAGAAGCTAAAGGAAGTCGATCATATACATCTTTTAATCCAAGATATGAAAACCTCTAGGAATCCAAAACTACTAAGTGCTTCTAATATGAAGAACCAGTTAACTATATCAAAAGCTTTTACAAAATCCACTTTCATGGCACAACTTAGTGCCTTCTTAGATTTGTAACACTTGAAAAGTCCTTGTGCTATCAATAGATTATCCCCCTAATACCTTCCACTTATAAAGGATCATTAGCTTTTGTCTATGAGGGTATCCAGTACAAATTTGAGTTTGTTGGCTAACAGTTTGGAGAAACAAATCAATATTTGGTTTGGTTTTAAGTGAAACATAGAACAAAGATTAATCTAAATCATAATTCTTTTTATTAATTTGAAGCCTATGGTCATAACAATTTGATTAAGTTTTTCAATTACTAACACTCTTAAAACCCAATCTTGAAAACAATTATAGCCAATATAACCAAATCTAGAAAAAATCAAGTGAGTATCTGAAACTAAAATAAGCATAGATTATTATGATTGTAAACCTAAAATATGGCATTTATAACTAAAAAAAATAAGGAAATGAATTTTAAATTAAAAATTTTGAAAAGTTGATTCTTAAAACATACCATGTTAAACTTCCTTACGATCCAAATGTAATGACCCAAATCAATAATCAAGGACAACAATATGTGATTTTCATAATACCAGCCATTATGTAACTAGGACTGAAAAAAATGCAAAGCAATCTATAGAAATTACTAATACCAGCATTTATAAACTTTATGAAAAAAATGACTCTTACCTTAATTATCTTTTGTTCTATGTCTCTTACGGCTCCCAAACATTCTCAATCTTCTTAGTAGCATCTTTTAACCAATAAAAAAAGTTATTTATCTACCATGATAAAAGAAAATCAAAGAAAAATGAAACCCCAACATTTATTGATGCTTGTAAACCAAAGTGAATCCTAACTCGTAATTGATGAGTATATTTTAAATGAGCATTTGGCTCAAGTCATAATATTCCATGATACTATATGATATTTTTTATTAATCTCTAATTAGGAAGAAGATGAATAACTCATATATAAGAAAATTCATATCTTTACTTATAACCTTAAGAGATTATTTATATAAAAAATTTATCATTAACTATTATTTCAGTGTGATGGTAAAATTTAATACTTTTAATGATTCTCCTCACTCCTTTGAATGGGCATATATGAATAGCCTATCGTTGAACTTGGTTCGTTATGTTATCATGTTATTTGTAAATAAAAAAAGATTTATATGTCAACTCATTTTTCATATATAAATCATGGCATTTCTCATTTTTCATATATAAATCATGGCATTTCTTTATTTACTTTTCATATATTAACTCATTTTTCATATAAAAATCACTATTTTTTTCACTTCTAATGTGAAATTTATTAGTCATTTTAACAAGGAGGGAGTAAAAGAGAAAGCAGACATCATATGGAAAAGCCATCTTGATGACTTAGAAAAGGTTAAGGATGCTGACAAGAGGGAGTGGTAGGAGAGGAGTTTTATAGTGGGAGTGGGAGGCGAAGATTTTCCTTTCAACGAGAGGCTATGGTATGAGGTCTCCACTTTTAGACAACATCAAACGTAGGTTATTCTTCTACAATCAACACAAATTTGACATTTTAGTCTATGTTTAGATTAGTATATGTTTTCTAAATGATAAGCAAAATAGGAACGAACACTTTGACTAAATCATTTAATTATGTTCTATAACTAAAAATTGGTGCCAAAATGGAACTAGAATCTATTATAAAGAACGATCAATGGCTAGCATATTTGATTGGTATACCTATTGGAATTGAAAATTCTTATTTGACAGTTATTAATAATAGGTTTTTATAAATTAAATTTAATCTAGATTAAAGTAATAAATGAGCTCAATAAAGGATCTGGATAAATGGATCAAAAGTCCAGTAAAGAAAATGATTATAAATATGGGCAAATACGCTTATTGAGTTTCAACCTCTTTGTAAAGGGAAGGCTGCATATAATTGATGAACCTCCGGGGAGTCTGGTGTACTGAAACAGCCCTTAATTAATTTTTCCATGGGGGCCTAATAAGATTTCTTCAAATAGCTACAAGGTCGCGGATAGCATACTGGTAGAAGTTTGTGAACGTAAGGTTACTCTAAATAATTAAAATGTTCACGTATTCAAAAAGATGCAGAAAGACGATAACATTATAAATGAATTTGCAGAAGCTCTTTAATACGTCGAAAAGCTTATTTAAAGTATCCAAAAGCTTATTCGAGTAGTTGAGAAGTATGTTCATTAAGTTATAGATAGCAAAATAGTTACTTTTTCGTATTATATATGTTTATACAAGTTTATGATAGATCTTAGGCCTAAAATTACGGTTTGTGGTAAGTTTTAAAATACCAATTACTATGGAAGATTACATGAAAGACAAATGAACTTGTTTTTATCTCCATAAAACATCTTGTTCGAACTTGAATTATCATAGCAAACTACACCATAAAAGCTTAACTTTTGTCAAATTAGGAAGTAGCAAAAATATTCTTAAGATAAAAGGAAAATAATATTTAGGTCTTGCATGTTATAAGGAATTTTTTATTAGTGCAAGCAAACATGTACGAGTATAGCCCCCTTTTCTTATTAGTTTCACAAAATTGTATTGTAAATGTTTAATTACTGTGAAGATAATCTCAGTTTTTATATGTTGATCACAAATTGAAGCTGAACTATTTAGATATGGGGGAAACCTTCATACTTACTAAATTAACAAACAAAATATGTAACACCCCATTACCCTAGGGTACGCACCGAGACGCCCGTAGGTCATTCCGATACATATCCTAAGATAAGGGA
>JAOTAY010000191.1:38002059-38020014 GCA_025629805.1 Erythroxylum baracoense
ATTATAGTGTTTGGTATGCAACAGTATTTTATGGAATGTAATCTAATTTTGACTTATGTTTCCATTTATATCCTTACAGACTGAATAAAAATTGAAATCGTTAAATAATGTTAATTTGTAATACAAGTTATTATTATTATTATTACTATTACTACTTCTTTTCTAATTATTCTTATTATAATTATTTATTTATTTATTATTATTAATTATTAATTATTAATTATTATTATTATTAGCTTTATTATTCTTATTAATTTTATTATTTGTAATAATAATAATAATTGTTAATTTTCTACTATTATTAATTTTATTGTTTTTTTTTTATTATTATTGATTTTATTATTCTTATTAATTTATTATTATTATTATTATTATTAAATTCTTTATTATTATAAAAGAGTTGTCATAGAGTTGAGAGAGAAGGAAGGCTTGAATTAGCTAGTGCATTTTTTAGATTAAATTCCTGAGGACAGTAATCTACATACCAAGGGGGTGGTGGGATTTAAAATCCAAGGAAAGTGCTACTACTTTCCCTAGATTGGGAAAGTTTTTACTTTCTTAACTACTCAAAAAAATGAACCAAACACAATAATGTAAATTTTAGAAAAAAGATTACTTTCCTAAGCAAGAATCTATGCCAACCAAACAAGGCCTTAAGGATATTTGAAAATGAAACAAGAGATCTGCAAACATTGAACAACACAATCTCATAGATAAGACAAATTATCATAACTACAAGATTCTCTCATCACACTATTCCAAGCGTAGCTATCAACTGGAATATAAACTACTTTTCAGATCTATCTCCTTTACCTTAGCTAACCTCCAGTTTATGTATATAGTAGCTTAAGTGGAGCTTACTTTTGTCCCAACCCTCACCAAGCTGTCAATTGGAATATAAACTACTTTTAAGATCTATCTCCTTTACCTTAGCTAACACCCAGTTTATGTATATAGTAGCTTAAATGGAGCTTACTTTTGATAAAATCAATGAAACTACTTTGCCCTTTCCGAAAATAAATTGATGTAAGGAATGGAGACTATCCATTACATATATATACAAGTATGGATGCATAAACTTCCATAAAAAATCTGATAATTGATGGATGTGATTAAAAACGGAAAATGAAAGCCGAAAACAAGGTGAAGATTCACAAGATTTAGGTAAAAAATTATAGTGAAATGGAATTTTATGGAACATGAGTAAGTGATGAGAGCAAGAAGAAAGGAGCTTGGGGAAATAATTTCATTAAGTTGGAGCAGTTTCATTAGCACACATAATAATTCTCATAATTCCGCTATCTTTTGGTGCCACTCCAAACACAAGTTAAAGATTTTCAGTAGCTGAACTTCTAACCCTTTTTTTTTATTTTTCTGTTGTTCCTTCATAAAATGCCTAGCATTAACAACAAAATCTGAAAACAAAAAGGAACCTGTTCATGTCTTATGCCTCCCAACAAATTTTGTCAGTATTCAAGATGGAAAATACTCCCAAACTGATTCAGAAGTACAGTAACTCAAGGACTGCAAAGGTTCTTAAGATCCTCCTCTTTTGCATACCAGCTTGGGATAATTTTTGATATGTGGGGATAAAGATCCTTATATGAGTTTCTAATTGTACCTTCAGCAACTCCAGTAGCCAGTGAGATATCTGCGGCATCCACACCACAATCATCAACCCAACAACACATTTATGCAACGCAACTTTGCAGCTAAGTATAACATTTAAAATAATGAAGCAATTTTCATGTTCCAAATACAAAAATTACAAGCGTCCTTAGATTTCATGTCAGTTCTCACATAAAAGACGTTAGCCTAGCATTTATGAAAGAAAAAACATTAAAAAACTCAATCTTCGCCCCACAAACAAATACCATTTGCATAGAGCAGTAAACAAAATGAAGCAAAAAGCTAACGTGAAGAGGACTGATTGCGATTTTGAAGTGGGTTAGTGGTTCTTTTTAAAACTGCAGCCCTATAGATAGATTTCGGCAGCTAGTAGGAGCTCGCAAAAGCTGGCTCCAAGGTATTTTGGACCCTACCGAGTATTGAAAAGAGTGGGGGCAGTTGCTTACAGGTTGGAACTACCTCCAAATTCAAGGATACATCCTACATTCCATGTCTCTCTACTGAAGATATGTCCTGATCCTTCAGCCTAGACATCCTCCTATGGATTGGCCTACAGCTCCTGAGAGTCATATTCCCGAGAAGATTTTGAAATAAAAGGATGAGCAGGGGGAAGGGGCAAATAATCACAGAAATATTGGTGTAATGGTGAGGGTTGCCAGATGAAGAGGCCTCATAGGTTCCACTATTTCATTTCCAGCAGCAATTTCCTCAGTTTTCTGTCTCAAACCCTTGAGGGCAAGGGTTCTTAGGGGAGGTGTAGGGGGTATTGATATGAAAATATGCATTTCGCTTTCTCTCTACTCTCCCAAATCTCTCCATTCCTCTTTGTTCTTCTTTTATTCCCCTCTCTTTCCCTCTATCTCTCTCTCTCTCTCTCTCTCTCTCTCTCTCTCTTTTCTCTTCTCTTTTCTTCCTCTTTTCCCCTTCATCTATCACTATCAGTGACAGGAACATACAGGCCATTGATCTTTATGAGATAAAATTCATGTTGATGCACAGAACTAGCATGTACACAGAAACTATAACCAAAAAGCTGAGAATTAGTATTCTCAAGAATAATAGACAAATCTCTATAAAACTCAGGGTTAACACCGTGGGTTAATAACATTGTAGTAGTGTCAACTTCAAGTGCCCCTTGCAAAATTGCAACCTGAGAGTGGCCACGAAACGACTTCCAGGATTTTTCAGAAAAATTTTCTTGTTCTCTTATTAGGATCCAATCAGAAAGAATCTTTGGCTAAAATCTGTAATTTGGTAATGCATCTAAATAAAACCATTATGATATTATTTTCAAAAATTATTTTCATTCCCAAAGAGAATGAGCTATTATTTCATTCCCAAAGAGAATGAACTAGCTTCTTCAATCAACAGAATATAAGATCAACAAACCTCGTAGTAGTTTCTTGTCATCTGAAAGCTGAGTTGTAATATAGATCACCGCTGCAGCAATTGAGATAGGGCTCCTCCTACAAATTTATAACCAACTAAAAAAATTTTAAAATATCCAAAGAACAATAAAAACACTATACAAGTTACTCATCTTTGTACATGCATCAACAGAGTCAGAAACAAGGATTGGAACCATATACAATAATTTTAAAGGGTAGCAGAAATTACTGCAGTACTTATTAATCCCCCAAGGAAAACGAGCATTAGCAGGAAGTTGAACAAATGACAAAACAATAAAATTTGTTTAGAATTTTATGTTTTTCATTCTTCTAAATTATCTCCAGTCAAAACCCTATACAGTTCTTTGCATGCCGATCTGGACAACCATCAATGAATGCCTTTTCTAGGCTTTACACTAAGCTCCAGGTCATCTCAAGTACAAACAAATGCGAAAACCAATAACCTCCAGCAGGAAGTTCATATAATCCACTTCTCACCTTCAACGTCCACATCATTTCTGCATATCTAGCAAAGTTCATTCTAGACAACATAATTACTCTCAACCAGCCTTTATGGGAAAGGGAAAACAATCCTGTCCTCAACAATATGTTAAAAAAGCTGCAATAAACAAGTATTGTGGTAAAGTGTATAAGGAAAGGTCGTATATACCTTATATCAAACTCTTCTGACTTCTGGACAGCTTCTTGGGCAGCTTTAACCGCCTGATTATTCATACCAAGATTGGAACAGAATCGTCTCTACATATGAGTTTGGTCAAACATCAATAATAAGAAGGTGCACTAATTCATACACATTTCCCACAATAAACATTCACTTGAAATGGATAAGAAAACTATGAGTAACTCAAGTATAAATACACATGGAAACAAAAAGAAAAGGCACACCCACCATAAAATCCCCAGCATGTATTGTTCCCATCTCAACAGACTGACCAGTTTCCAATCCAATTTGTTTAACTATGTATTCTCTTGCTCGGCCAATTTCCTTCTTGGTGGCTCCATTGGCGACAGAGCAAATTTCTAGTTGAAACCACAGGTTCAGGAAGCTCAAACACAAAGGCAAACATAAATCATGAAGCATCCAGATGTTAAAAAATCTTAGGTTGTACCCTTAACAGTGCGTGGTTTATCCTCTTGTCGACAAGCGATATAGAGGCAAGCAGCCAATAAAGCATCCTGATTTCTTCCTCTACTAGACTTCTGATCTTCCACCTTCTTATATATTTCATTAGCCCGGTCCTTCAATTATGTAAAATAAATTATTAAGGAAAAACATCATTACAAGAAGTAATATGGCATGAAAATGAGGCTAACGAAGAGAATGAATAAACAAAGAAAGTTCCAAAAGTTATAATTTTGAACAAAATGATTTTTTCAGCTCAATTCTGTTTTACATTTCTATCCAACCTCAAGAGGGAGAGTAAACACCATTTTGCATTTTTTTAATTAAATAAATAACCAACTTATAGGACCATACCAAAGCAAAATGTTTCCTTATCTCCAAACAAACCCAAACTCCATTTTCTTGCCATGAAAAAAAATACAAAAAAGGAGTGGACTTCATCCACCAAGCAGCATAAATGATTATCATGATCACTCAAATTATTCCATAACCACCTCAAATTGAGCGTTTAAAGTTTTCCAATTTTAAAGTACATTTTTACTTGAACAATTTGACCAAAACTGCTTCTGTATCTGATGCATTCCAGTTGAGTTCACATTTGATGTTGCAAATTCACTAAATTTTGTAAACTCATTGGCAAACAATTTTCAGTATATCCTTCCTATGCAATCTACAAATAATTGGTACTTGGAAGGTGATCACAAATAAAGATTAAACAACCATCAAGGATCAGAAAGAACCGTTATTTTGCAATACAGACAAGCAGATCCCACTGATCAGAGAATATAACTTACTCAAAATTAAGCTGGTAGCATAATAATGTTAATTGCAATTGTGAAATAACAGTATATTCATACCAGAAGCATTCTAAAAATAGAAGCAGATAGATTGTTTATTAGTGTGTTATCTTTTCCGGCTAAAACTAATAAAGACTCCAGAAATCATCAAATAAACATTTAACAGAAAGAGGCATACCTTGATAGTTGCGACAAGGCCCAGTCTGCAACAAAAAACTCACAAAATTAGTGACGTAGATTTAAAAAGTGTGTTATTACTTTAATTTTCTATCAACTGTCAATTAGAAATTTCGTTCACAAATACAAAAGGTGCTTAGGTACTTGATGAAATGGAGAGTTTGACAATGGCAGATGGTCAAAGCATTAAAGATGAAGAAAAACATGAGGAAAAAGATTCATTGGCAAATCCTAAAGCTGAAACAGCTGAACTACAAGTTAAAACACTTAGACAGCAGACTGAAACACCTGAACAATAAATCAAAACGCAAAAACAACAAACTGAAACAACAGGACAGTAAGTCAAAATAATAGAACAGGGAGATGAAAATTTTGACTAGCAACTAATAAGGGTTCAAGAGCTTGTTGGCTTAGAACTATATCTAACTAGGTTGGTGCAGATCCTGTCAGAGTAGGTGAAGAAGGAAAGAAGAATTGAATGAAGATGAAAAATTAACATAGCATATCAATAAATGAGGAGTTGTGAAAGCCTTCTCAAAGTCAAAATTCAGCAATGATGACAAGTTAATGCCTTTGACTACAAAGAAACAACAGTACTTATGTCCTTGATGCCTATGTGGTAAAGAGCCATGCGGCTTCATTGCATAACCAGCTCATCATCTAGCAAACTTTACCTCAAATGGCTAGTATGTTGAGTTAAGTTCAAAAGATGGTAAACTGCATGTTTGGAGGAATGATGTGTTATATTGGAACAACTAAATAGGAATTATATCCTCTTTGAAGCAAGGGCAGCAGGAAAAAAGAAAATGCTTGACAACATTTAGTCATTGATGTCGACCCTCTTCAAGCCATGGTGAATAATGGAGAATAAAAACAAAATTATTAGTTTAGTTTTCCTTCTTAAAAAGGAAAAAAATTCTAACATATATGTAATCAACCTCTCAATGAAAAGGAAAGTCTAAATTTTTCCTACGAACTTCAAGTTTTCAACTAGAAAGTGAAATGCTTTCTTTAAGAGTAATTCTTAGATCCTAGAAGTGATTCGTAATTTTCAACCTAAAAGCGATTCCTAGAACTATCCCTTTGTTTGCTTCCTTCACTAAAATTCCAGCAATTCCAACCCTTTCAACAACTCAAACCTAAAATTCCATAAATTCCAAACGTTTCAGCAACCTAAACTGAAATTCTAGACTTGGAACTCAAATTCCAATAGCCAAATTTTATAAGTGCTGTGAATTCTGGCCACTAGTTTGGCATATCTTCCATTCTTGCTGCATCAATTAGCCCGAAAATTTTCCAACAAAATTGAGAAGTATGAGAAGTTTTCTGTATATTACTTGGAATAATATTACAGTTATTTATACTGAATACATAGGTTTAAACTAGGAAAATAATTCCTAAAATCATGTTAAATCCCTATAACTATGATATTTACATTAACTACATAATCCCTATAATTACATAACTGATATATTCTGTAACACTCCCCCTCAAGTTGGAGCATAGATATTGATCATGCCCAACTTGTTACAAATATAATTAACCCGATTCCACAATAATGCTTTGGTGAACACATCAGCCAATTGGCTCCCTGTTCTGACATGTTGAGTTGAGATTGATCCATCTTCTAGATTTTCTAGGGTAAAATGACAATCCACTTCTATATGCTTGATTCTCTCATAAAACACAGTATTATTTGCAATATAGATTGCTGCTTCATTGTCACACCATAAGTTCATTGGTTTAGATTGAACAAACCCAATCTCACCAAGTAAATGACGTAACCATATGAGTTCACATGTAGTCTGCGCCATAGCCCTATATTTGGATTCTGCACTTGATCGGGATACAACACTATGTTTCTTGCTCTTCCAAGAAACAAGATTGCCTCCAACAAAAAGACAGTAACTTGTGGTAGAGCGCCTGTCTGAAAGATCTCCTACATAGTCAGCATTTGTGAATCCTTCTATAGTGTGGTGACCATTACTTCGATATAAGATGCCATGTCCTGGCACACCTTTTAGATATCTCAAAATATGAATAAGAGCATCCTGATGTGAGGTTCTAGGAGATGACATGAACTAACTTACAACACTTACTGGAAAGGCAAAATCAGGACGAGTGATAGTAAGTTCAATTTTCCCACAATTTTCCTATATTTTTCAGGATTCTCAAATAAGTCTCCATCTTCAACTTTTAACTTCACATTTGGTATCATAGGTGCATCAAATGTCTTTGCCTCAATAAAACCAGCATCATTTAATAAATCCAGACAATATTTTCTTTGAGATAGATAGATCGCTTCATGATTGCGAGAAACTTCAATTCCTAAGAAGTATTTCAATGGTCCTAAATCCTTTGTTTGAAAACGAGTCCCAAGGAATGCTTTCAACCTTGTGATCCCTGCTTCAACACTTCCAGTGATCACTATATCATCCACATATACAACCAATAAATTGCACCCAGAACTAGATGATGCAAAGAACACTGAGTGATCATATGCACTTCTTCACAAGCCAAACTCAATCATTATAATACTAAATCTTCCAAACCAGGCATGAGGTGATTGCTTCAAGCCATATATAGACTTCTGTAATTCGCACACTTTCCCTGACTCCCCCTGAGCAACAAATCCAAGTGTTTGCTCCATGTAAACCTCTTACGATAAATCCCCATGTAAGAAAGCATTCTTCACGTCAAGTTGGTGAAGTGCCTAATTGTAAGTGGCAACTAATGAGATAAATAGGCGGATAGGAGAAAGTTTTGCAACTGGAGAAAAAGTCTTAGAATAATCCACCCCATATGTCTGAGCATATCCTTTAGCAACCAACCGAGCTTTTAATCGAGCAACAGAACCATCAGGATTCATTTTAACAGGGAACACCCACTTACAGCCAATAGCCTGTTTTTCTGAAGGAAGAGGCACAAGATCCCAAGTATGATTATGCTCTAAGGCCATCATTTCTTCCTTCGTTGTAGCTTGCCAACCATCATGAGCCAGTGCTACAGCAAGGTATGTTGGGACAGCAACAGAGTCTAAGGAGGCTACCAAATTCTTGGAGGAGGGAGATAAAGCATGATAAGATACAAAAGAAGAAACAGGGTAAGTGCATGTGCGTTTACCTTTACGAAGAGCAATAGGAAGATAAAGACTAGCATCGGGTAATGGTGAGGAATCTGGAGACGAAGCAGAATGGGTTGGGTCCATGTCCTGGCCGATGGGAGGTTCCTCAATAGATTGTTGCACACGTCGAGAATAAACTTGACGAATAACAGATCGAGAGGAAGGAGAAACTACATGTTTACTAACAATATAAATAAGAAAATCGTCCCTTGAATCGCTAGACTGCGAAGAAGAAGGCATAGGAGAACCAAAGAAGGGGGTATTCTTGAAAAAGGTAACATTAGCAGGGACCAATTAATGACCCAACGAAGGAGAGTAACAACGATATCCTTTTTGAACACGAGAATATCCCATAAAGACACACTTGGGTGATTTGGGATCCAATTTCGAGACCTGAGGTCGCATATCTTGAACAAAGCAAGTACACTAAAAAATTCGAGGAGC
This sequence comes from Erythroxylum baracoense, assembly GCA_025629805.1. Taxonomy (NCBI): domain Eukaryota; kingdom Viridiplantae; phylum Streptophyta; class Magnoliopsida; order Malpighiales; family Erythroxylaceae; genus Erythroxylum; species Erythroxylum baracoense. The sequence goes on from JAOTAY010000191.1 coordinate 38,010,763, forward strand.
AAGAGGGAACAATGTATGTGAGGGAAAGAAAAGGGAATATGGAATCTAACCGTCAAGAACTGAAGAAGGCATTCGGTTGATTAGGAAACAAGTAGTAGAAACTGCATCGGCCTAGAAAACTTTTGGGAGTTGCATATGGAACATTAGTGCCCGAGCAATTTCCAACAAGTGACGGTTCTTTCGCTCTGCTACACTATTTTGTTGAGGGGTAACAATACATGATGATTGATGAATAATACCATGTTGAGAGAGATAAGATTGAAAAGTATGGGAAACATATTCTTTAGAATTATCACTTCTCAAAATGCATATGGATTTGTTGAATTGAGTCTTAATTTCATCTTGAAAGGCACAAAATATAGGAAATAATTCTGATCGAGATTTCATAGGATAAAGCCAAGTAACCCAAGAATAATTGTCAATAAATGTCACAAAATAACAAAAACCAGATTTAGATGGAATAGGAAAAGGACCCCATACGTCAGTATGCACCAAGTAAAAGGAAGACTCAACTCGTTTATTTAGTCTAGGAGAATATGAAACCTTATGATGTTTAGCAAATTGACAAGCTTCACACTCCAAGAGAGATTCTTGTTTAAGACTAGGACATAACTTTCGTAAAACTGTGATATGCGTATGACTAAAATGACAATTAAGTTGCAAAAGGGAAGATGAGCTTATGCAAACAATAGATCGATTTACTATCTCAAAGGTTGAATCAAGAGCATACAGGCCATTCACTAGACGTCCTTTACCAATAATCTGCTTAGTCCCAAGATTTGGAAAAAGAAAATAATTGGGATAGAAAACAACACAACAGTTGAGACTTTTGGTGAGTTGGCTGACAGATAATAGTTTAAAAGGGAATTGTGATAAACATAAAACAAAGGATAATGGGAGAGAATTTGATGGGTTTGCTGTCCCACGCCCAATTACAGAAGAGTAGATCCATTGGCTAAAGTAACACAAGGTAAATCAGTAGTAGATTTGATATGAGAGAGAATACCTGTGTTGCCAGTCATATGATCAGCACTTGAGTTAATAACCCAACTACGTGATGAGGTAGAGAGATAGGTAGTAGGGTTACCTGTATTAGCCAAAGTTGATGTCGCGGGAGATGGCTGTTGTGAACCATGAGTGGCCGAAATTTGTTGATAGGCATTGGTTAAACGGGCATACTCATCCGCTGAAATCGTGATAGAAGGCGAGGATGACTGAGGAAGGGATAGGATGCCATCCTGAGTAGCCACATTTGCAAATTTTCTGTTATGATTCTTATCCGAGTATTTGAGAGGCTTACCATGTAGTTTCCAACAATTCTTCTTGACATGTCCTTTGACTTCACAATAATTAGAGGTGCGAGGGATGCCACTGTTCCCAGTAACAGAACCACTATTGTTCTCACCGTTGCCACCGCGATTATTATTTGAAATATTGCTCTTTAATGCCTCTGAGTCATTGGTCACCATATCAGAAGTCACATCTCCGTCTTTACAAACTCGAAGCAAACGGGCATATACTTCTGTAAAGGAAGTGTCTCCCTAGTTAACAATTGTGTGCGTGCCATGTCATATTCGGAACTCAACTCTGCTAAGAAACACTATACTACAATCTACTCCTCTTGTTATTGCATTTGCTTTATGTCGGCAACAATTGGAAACACAGCTCGCTTTTCTTCAAAGGTTTGTTTTACTTAATAATAGTACTGAAATAGGGAGCGACTACTTTGTTCCGCTCGATAAATCTTTAACAATAATTCATGAACATGAGATAGATCTTGTTTGCAAGCATACAAAAATTCCAGATATTCCCATAGTTCTTTTACACTATCACAATGTTTCACAACATCATCAACAGTTGGGTCGAGAGAATTTTGGATTTGATTAAACAATTTATAATCCTCCATTAACCATTCCTTTTGAGCAACAACATCAATCTTAGGAGGCAGATTACTAGTTAAACGATCTTCCAAATCTAAACTAGTCACAAATTTGCCAATATTCCTTTTCCATTGTGCATAATTTTTCCTTCCAATCAATTTCCTATCAGTAATTTAGGATGAACCCAACGTAATTTTGGTAATAGTCTTCTTATCCCCACCCATATCACTACTCTCAGCCATTTTCCAATTGACAATATTAAGTAGATAAAGGCGGAAAGAAACGTTAGAAAAAAAAAAAAAGAATACCTCAGACTGTTTAGAACAAGATGCTTCTCCGCTACGTAAATACCTCTATGTAAATAAGAAATATTCAGCAACACCACATAAATATGTCATCAGCCACACCAACATAGCAGAAGGGAGCTCCGAACATCAGAAGCCCTAAAAAAACATAAGGTAGCTACAGCTGTCTACTACACCAACACAGACCAACAATACCCCGAAACTGACCAGATATTTAGACAGGGACAGAGGAGGCGATGCCGGAGGAAGAAACCGGTTCGGAAGATGGTGGCTCACGTGGAAACAACGTCTCGGATTGGGAGGCGCGTGTGGGTCACGCGCTCAAGATTTAACGACCGGATTTTAGGGGGTGGTCGATCGACACCAGTAGTGTCTTATGAAGGAAGAGGTGAAAAAAAATGTCTCCAAAAAATGTATCACCCACATAGTCGGTATACTACCTTACGATAGGGCAGAAAACGAAAGACAAAAAACTAAGGAAGAGACCCTAAAACACGACTAGGCTCTGATACCATGAGAAGAATGAGAAAAAGTTTTCTATATTCAACTTAGAATAATACTACAGGTATTTATACAGGAATAAATAGGTTTAAACTAGGAAAATAATCCTTATAATCATGCTAAATCCCTATAACTATGATATTTACATTAACTATATAATCCCTATAATTACGTAATTGCTATATTCTGTAACATTTACTATTGTGCCATATTTGCATTTCGCCATATTTGCATTTTGATACATCCTGATATTAAGACATTGTTCCACCTCAAATTATGTTAATGAGACTTAGTCAATGACACCGCGGCAAGCAAGATAAACATCTTGTATTACGATGAAAATCAAGTTGTGCAAGAATCCGCTTGATTTGACTTGATGGCTTTTGAATCTCTGAAAAGCATGTGGTTTTTGCATCTCTCTCAGAATATTATGGTGCTCTTTGATTAAGTATCATTACCTCATCTTAGTTAATTGGTTTAGGGCATGTAGCTCGGATTTTAGGCTCAATTACTTGTAGAAAACTTTGGATGCTGATTTTTATTCTTATGGCAGTGGACTCCACCTAATGTAAGTGTACCTCTCTTAAATCTGGTCGATAAGGTTTTTCAGCTAAAGAGAAGAGGGTGGCTGAGGTAAGTTATTTTGTTATTTTTATTTAGTCAATTGAGTATTTATTAGTGATGGACTTGATGTATGCTGTCTGGTCATTCCTGTCCCAAGTCCTTCGTTAAACCTTCTTCCCTGAATCTAGAGGAAAGAATTTAAAGCTAGAATTTTCATCGAAATTCATGATCTCTTGAAAACTGCTTTTCATCATTGTTACAATCACAATTGTTTATTTTTGCTACATCCAGTTTTTCTTGCCCTTTTTACTTGTCTGTTTCTTCATGATTAAGTTAATTGAAAGAAGATTCTTATGAACCCAAAAGTAGTTCTTGTTTGGACAAGTTGCAATTATCACAATGAGTCATAGTGAAAATGCTTTGAGAAAATTTTCTTTGCCATTAGTTTGGCCAACAACTGGGGAGTACCTGATCCCCAATTGGGGTTCAGATGAGTGAAAACCTGACTTCACTGCTAAGTTGAATTGCTTTGGTTGTTAGCTGTGCATCTGCAGCTTTTCTACATTATATGTTGTGAACAGTTCCCTGAATTTTGTGTTATCTGGTTCTTTCTGATTTTATAGATGATCTGAAAATTTGGTGTTTTTATCTTCTCTTTCTTTGGCTTGATTTTTGTTTTCTTGTTTATATGTTCAAATAGCTCATCTTCCATATGTGTTTATTTGTTTTTGTTGCTACAGAAGACACGCATTTTGGATGTCAATGCAAATAGTGCAGTTAGTGATGGAAGATGCCATCGATGACTGGCTATTGAGACAGATTTATTGGCTTAGGAGGGAAGATACTATTGCACAAGGGATTCGGTGGGTGCAGGATGTAAGGACTTGACCAATGAATTTTATCAATATTTAGACTGATTTTTTTCTTTGTTCATACGGCCTATTCTATATGCATTCTATACTTCCCTTCTTTTTTAATGAAGAAATTGTCAGGAAAAGGTGTACCATGTTTCTCTAATTTGACAGTTCTAGGCCTATAAAGCTTCATTTGGTGGAGTTTGTTAGCTGGTTGGATGTTGGAGAATGCACATGCATCTCATGTGATATAGGATGATTTGGAATTTTTACAATAGGAAATTGTTATGGTAGTCAAGCTACAATTTTTGCCTGTGTAAAAATTGAGGGCATGTTTTTGATTAATGCTCCCGGATTCATTACTTAAATTTGCAATGAGTATTTAACGTTATAGATAAACACTTGCTAATCAAAGATTTTCTGGCGTGCATACCACATCCCTATTGTGCCTAGCAACATGTATAAAGCTACGGTTGGTTTGGAGCTCTATTGGATACTAGAATTTTTAGGATGACTGCTGTTTTCTGGTCTTCTCTTTGTGAAAGCTTTGCCCTCCTATCAGCTACTATCAAGGGCAGACCTAGAAATGACACTAAATTGAAAAAGTCCTTAAAGGTTGGACACTTTTGAATTTATTCTCTTTATCTTTATGTGCCAATATTGTTAGAACCCCATAGAGAAAAATATAACTTTGTTATACATATAATTATATAGCTTACCCATACTAATTATATAGCTTACCCCCACTCAGTGAAATCTCTAGCTCCTCCCCTGCCTAGTGTGCAGCATTCCTGTAATTCCATGTAACTGTCTTGTGAAAAAAGAAACAAAGGAAAAACCCTGGTTATCAATCAGACTGCAGTCGGTAAACACAATTTCACTCCAAGTGCCAGTAGTTGAGATGCCTTAAAATTAACATCCGATAGGTGGGATGTACTGTTCTAGAAAATTCCTTTGAAAGTTACAATTAGGAGTATATAGTGATTTGGCTCGATGATACTGACGAAAATGTCCCTCTCTTTTCTTTTCTTCTAATAACTTGACTCTTGCAGTTTCTCTGGCCAGATGGCACATTCTTCACACGAGTGGGGGCTACACAAGAGAATCTTGGTGATACTCAACTAAACTTGGCCCCCTTTCAGATTTGCCAATATACTAACAGTAAGGCCTCAAATGTTTCCTTTGAAGAACAGCTTGAAGCTTCTCGTCGAGCTAGTGATATCAAGAAAATGCTGTTTGGTGAGTGCAATACTCTATTAAGTTCTCAGATTCAGTATTGATAATTTTGAATCAAGTATGTTTGATGTCCATCTTTGTTTGCTACTCATGTTCCATGGAAGTATTGTTAATAAAACTGTGGCCTGTGCAGCAGTAATCATTATGTTTGTATGGATGCTATAAGGTTCTGTTTTCAATTCTTCTTCCCAGAAGCTAGTGTAACAAGTTTCTTTATGTAGAAAGGTTGAGGTTGAACATTCCACAGCCAGTTGTTATAAGTGGCGTGAGCTAGGCATTTATGTGATTGGAAAGGACGATTTTTTTCTTCAGTATATTAACCATTTTGAGTTGGTTGTTTCTTTGATATTTGTGTGTTTACATTATACTGGGGTGTTTATGAATGATGCAACAAAAGAAATGACCCTCTTTTCTATGCTAGGTGGAGCCCCAACAGCCTTAGTCAGCTTGATTGGGAAGAAACAGTACAAGAGATGTGCGAGAGATATTTTCTATTTCACACAGGTTGATCTTTGATTGAATTTTACAGCATGTTATCCCACTGGAAAAACTCCATATATATGCTCTCATTCAATTCTGTGTTCTATGGCATTTTTCTGAACAATGGTACACTTTCTGGCGCTTGCAGTCAACTATTTGTGTGAAACAACTTGCATACGCCATACTGGAACTGGTTCTGGTATCAGTTTTCCCCGAGCTACGGGATCTGCTGCTGGATATTCATGAAAAGAAGCCAGTACCACCTTCACAGTAAGCTGATGGTTTTATTCTCGACGAAGATAATGTGATTCAGCCAAATTCCATGGAGGTAAAATGAGGAGTGTCAGAATGAGCTCCAAGAGCGGGAACACAAGCAATTGGTCTGAATGACGTTGGCCATACATTTTGAAGTGTAGGGATGGGGAGAAAAACAAGCAAATTCTTTTCCCTTTTTCCGGGAAGTTTTAGATGAAGGGGATAGAGCAGTATAGGGTGTGTTGATTTGAAGTGTACAAAGTTGTAAATTTTAGGTCTTGGTGTATATAGAAGACGTTACTTCTTTGTCTTTTTTCTACCCTAGAAAACCCCCTTTTGTCAAGTATTGACGGTCTAAAAGTTAAACAGAAAGTAGGAAGTTCACAAAATATTCATTTATTCATTTGAAAGATGGTTCCATCCTTCTCCGTTTTGTCTCTCTGAGCAATCCCTCTCAGGCATTAGAAGAAAGTTGGAAATCGATTTCTGATGGTTTCAGATTCGGTCACCAAAAGGAGTCTGGCGGCCGAATCTTGTAAAACTCATCGAATAGTATGATTCTTTTTCAGAATGTCAATGCCTATGTATTTTAGTAAGTAGGTTATAGTTAATGTACACTTCGATGCTTTAATTAATTAAAGATATTAAAGATATATACAAGACAAATAAGTAATGTTACATGTCTCTCCACTTTTGTATTACGCGCGATCCACTTTGACAAGAGTGTGAGAGAGACGTAGACTGGTAGTTGTTAAAACTAGTTACCTTCTGATCGATCAGAGGCCAGATTTTGTAGCTGTCATTCGTTCCTAAAGTTCGTAGTTCTGACAACAATAGCAAAATGAATGTGTTGACATCAGGAAGCAGTCCATTGGTCTATTCCAAGTCTCTCTTGAGGGCAAAACCAATTCTGTTCTGGAAACCTCTCTTATGTGCTTTTCTTGGCTTTTAATTAGATTAGGTGTTCCGATAGGTGCTTGCTGTTCTTGTTTGTCCTTTGCTATGCTTGCATCTTTTGGAAGCTAGCATAATCAACCAAGGCACTGAAAAAATCATCAATGAGCTGGGTTCGAGGATTATAAAATGTCCTTTCAATCCTTGTCTATCCCCAATTTTGTTGATTACTTTCATGTCTTAAATTATGAGTGCTTGACGTCACTGCCAAATAATAAAGAAAATAAGTTCTACCCTAAATTAACACAGTACCAAGTAAGTATCAGGCATCATCATCAATCTTAAAAGGTGTTTTCACTTTGTTTTGTACAGATATGGGGAAAATGTGACTGAAGTAAATGAAACATCCGAGAATTTGAAACTGGTGAAAGGGTGATTTGTAAACACCAACCACCGTTTGAATGCATCTTGCTCTTAACCTCATAACTTTGGATGGCTGAAAAGGGATTGTCCAGTGTGGAAGGCTCTGCCACGGGGATTTAGGGACGTCAGATGTACACAGCCTTACCTGTAAAGTGATTTTCACAGAGCATATACCTTTCATGTCACAGCAACTTCAGCATTCTGCTAATGTTCACCATTTCTGGTCATGAATAATAGTCGCTCCTAATATGCTAATTGAGTATTATTTAAGCCTACGTGTTTCTGTCTTGCTTTGCAGACAATCCAATCGTGTGGCCTGCAAAGTTTGGCACAATAAATGTGGAAGGGCCAATACCATTTCACTTGCTATGCAAGGTAGCTACACATTCTAAATCTTGTTCGTTTTTCAGGTTTTCAAGCAGGGTTTTGTGTCTGTTTCTCATTATCGTATCTCATTCAAACTTATAGCCACAGTTTGTTCAGAGACGTTTCTTTGGTACACATTCAGGTTTTTCTTTGGTAGCCACAAAAAGTATTGTAGCCTGTTTAGCTTCCATGATCATATAAACGAATCAGTACCATCTTCATTTGATGAGGGGCTCAGAAGATCTTGCCAAGTCCAGAAATGGAATCGCGAAGATCTGAATATAGACCATAGAGAGAATATTGCCTTAGATTGGACACTTCATACCACGAATTAAGAGCTTCAAGATTCTTGTCAGTGCCTGAAAATGCCAGTTGTACTCCGACGCCGCAATCAACAATTCCACCATTGCTTGTGCACTTGGAGTTTGGTACTGCACAGTCTTGGCCATTGAAGCAGACCATGTCCTTAGAGCATGATTTGCACCCAAACTTCTTCCAATACAAATTTTGAAGTGTACCCTTCTGGAATTCAAGGACCTGTATCGCATACAAGGCGTAAGTTTTGTAGAAACGAGAACGTGAAAATATCATTTTTTTGTATCCATGTGATTACCAAGGTGAAGCTTTTTATGGTCATTGTACTGTCAGAAATCAATACAGGAACTGATCTTGCTGCATACTTTCTTCCAGCAAATGCCACCATATAAGCACCTCCCTCGACCTGAAAAATTTCTGAATTATATGTACCAAGATGCATGGCTCAAAGCTGAACAAGACCCTAAGAAAGAATTTGGAATCTAAATTTCTACACTTCGAAGAGTTTTATAGTTTCATTGTCTGTCTTTTTCATATTTAGAGCATCAAAGATCATAAATAATCTTCAATCAGAATTAGATACATGAGAACAAGGAAAAATTTTGTAGAGGGACTAGTTTTGTTTGCTCTAATATTTATGCTATAAGCATGATAAACTGAAAACGCTATCAACAGAGATGGAAGACAAAGGATCAGCTTGCGTACCGGAGAACTGCCATTGATGGTAAGCAGAGAAAGCTCGTCCACCTTAGGCCTAAATATTGCAACTTGTGCAGTACCTCCAGCGAGACCAAGACGAGAATCACAAGGTGAAAACTGAACCTGATTGGAAAAGAAAGACTCCTTATTGGCAAATGCAAGACCAAATGTGAAACCATCCCATTTTTGCACAGAAGCATCCAAGCAAGGGTCGTAAACATCATTTGTATCTGATGCCGCCGTTGTAGCAATCATTGTCATAAGCACCACCATCACCATCTTTTCTGTTATCCATATTTTCTTCATCCTTGGCATGGATAATGAAAAGAAAAACCTCAACAGCCTGACGCAAGAAAACTGCAAAGACTGAAAGAGAGACGGATTACGTTTCTGAGGAGCAGAATATGATAAAATAACACAATACATACGGATCCTAATTTTAGTCTAATGATAGCATGTGAAATACAACACTTTTATGAG
>JAOTAY010000191.1:38020114-38030236 GCA_025629805.1 Erythroxylum baracoense
CCTGGAATTGAAGATGCAGATGCCATCTTTTGTTGTTTGTGAATCCAGAAATTTCTTGGCTGCAATTGAGAGAAAAACAACGAAGGGAAGGAAGAGTTTTACGCACTATGTCCCAATGTCAGGAGCGGTTACACTTTTATTCTTAATAGGAAGAATAAAACTGACTCATGGGTAGTGGTAGGGACTCTTCCATTTGTTAGTTAATGATAGGCCTAGCCCACCTATTATCAGCTAGCCCAAACACATAAACACAATATTTTGACAACTAGGTTAATATGGACAAATTACTAATTTATGCATGTCCACAAAATAATTATTCTAACGTAATAAAGGCATAAAGCAGCGTCCGCAGATGTTGAATATTGATGATCACGGACAGGCTGCTTTTCAGAACCTTTTTATTTTTCTGAAGAAAGTAACTTGCTTTTCAGAACCATCAAAAGAGAAGAAATCGAACAAGTTTAAGAAGCTGGCGACGCATACAATGCAAGGAAGAACTAAAACAATTTCCTACAAAACAAAATTTGCTACTTAAATATAGCAAAGCAAGATAGAAGAGCTAAACGATGGAACAACAATCTACCTGAGGCCGGTCAACTCGCATGTTACTCAGAATCACAGTTTTCAAGAAATAACAATCCTAGAAACTTAAAACATGAAAATAATAAGAAAAAAAAAACTTAGATGTATCAGCATCTAACACACCTTAAAGATATGAGCTTTGAGGTTTCTTCACTGATTTGATGACCAGCAAAGCAACAAGAGAATGGAAAGGAACCTTGAAATAGAGATGGGATGGGGAGATTGCGTAGTGGGTTTGATGTTGCGTGGCATTTTACTAGGCTTCCTAGGACTAGGAACCAGAAAAAGACGCACCAAGACGGTTACATAGGCAAGCCACAAGGATCTTATTGGCAGTTGGTCTTGATCTAAATTGAAGATTGTACTAGAAATCAACGTTTACGTAGTCTCTTATTCCATTACGTAATTCTCCTTATCTAGGTTCAATCAATGACAAACGGTCTTCCATATTCAAATGCATGCACAATCTTCCCAATGAAGCAGTGAAGGGAACCACAATATTCAAGTAAAGTGTGTTTTAACACTAAATTTTCTATTAAATTAACTTCCAACTTTGATTTCAAGAGAGAAGAAAGAAGAATTGTTCTTACTTTTGAGGTGGAGTTGCATGTGGCCATTTTAACCATGTCAACCATGCTATACTGCTGGCTTCTCTCTGTTTACTACATGTATTTTAGGAGGCCATAAAGTAAATATTCATACGCAATGTAGCGTAGTGTCCAAACGGGGTAAGATCTGACTGACATGTGTAGATAGAAACAGTCAACAGGGTCCTCTATTCTGTCCTGATGTGTCCCTGTTTGACTCAGTGTTTTACGACTCAACTCTGTTTCTGGTTAAAATTTAACAAATCCTTGAATTTACTTTTCTTTCCGACGACCTCCATTCCTCTTCCCTCCCTCTTTTCTTTCGTTTAGTTAATAAGATCATAGCAATGATTGGCCTTTCTTACCTTTAACATCTAATCTAAGGTCTGGTCAATACAATTACCATAATAAAAATTTAAAATTTTAAAAATCAATTACAATCGATACCCCTACACTAATCAGCCTGTTTGAACTGAGTTGATAACACAAACCCCTATTTGGACTTGCTGAGTCGAGAGTCTTATGTCAACTCGTTTGCCTTGAGATCAAAGTGATTTTTTCTTTTTGAAAGAACCATGCCACTGTTTGAACTAGAGAGAGAGAGACAGAGTAATATACTAATATAGATCTGAAAGCAAAGGAGCTATCTTTCAATTAGGGTCTTGTCAGACTTTCACGATCTAATTGACGACTACCCCTCACTCTCACTTGGTACGCATAAATTAATATCAAGGTCCTCAATATGCCTAGGCCCTATTTTCACAAGCTAATTCTCTCCAGTACCATTCAAGAGAGGAAGCTGGTAATCAAATCCCTCCTTTTTCTCTCTCTGTTCTTCTTTTACGTTTCTTTTATCCGGGTAGTGATTGTTTTGAGCTTTCCCTGACTGTCTGCATTTCGTATGATATAAAGCGTAAAACTGGACCCAATCATACAGTAAAATGTTGCTGGCTGACATTATTTAGCTTGTGTTTCATGATGTTTGCGGTGTTCTTGCAACCCCCAACCCCCACCTTTTTTCTCTTGATTTGCTGAGTTTCAGGATTTGATTTTTCTTCCCTTTTTTTAATCACGTACAATTTAAGAAGGTGAAGTTTTTAGCTAAATTTAATATACTGGGCTATCATGTTTTGAATCCTTTGTTTTAAGTCCCTATGTTTTGGGAGGTTTAGTGGCGGTATAAGAGAGATTGGGACAGGGAGAAATGCACTTCCTCTGTGTCTTTAAGACATATACCTTGAGCAATGTTCAAATTTCAATTGTCTTGTTACTGTAACCGGCAAATCGTTTAGGAGAGTAGTGGCATCTAGAGGTAATGGGATTTTCAGATTTCTACCTGGTGTATTATGGTAAAGGAAAAAAATTACTTCTTCAGATTGTTACTGACAATTGTGTTTTGTGTTTCAAGAGCTACAATCAAATTTTAATTTATTTTAGCTAGTAGACTCTTAGGATTGAATATGGTCTAGTCCAGCTAATGTAATCTTCTGCTACTTGGTAAGGTGTAACATCTGAACTTACTGTATCATTCATGATAATCTCCCTTATCCATTTTTCCTCCCCTAGTCAATAAGAAGAATCTAGACAGCTCCATGGTGACTATTCCACCGTTGAATTTGTTGGAAGTTTGAAAAACGTTAGTTTCTTAACTAATATGTCCGCAAAGAGTAGTAATTCACTCATTTCTGTTTCCCCTAGTCAATAAGAAGAATCTAAACAGCTCCATGGTGACAATTCTACCGTTGAATTTATTTGAAATTTGAAAAAGGTAGTTTCTTAACTAATATGTAAGTAAAGAGTAGTAATTCATTTATTTCTGTAATTATGATAATTTTACTTTTACGAAGAATCAAATAGCAGAGCAGGGGGCACTGAAAAATGTAATATTCTGGATTGTATTGAACTGACAATTATACAAGAATCACTGGCTACCTACATTAGCCAAAGTGATGTTTTGCTTAACCCATCTTTTACTTTGTGTTTTCCCTCATATTCGATTTAGTTATATAAGTTTGATTCTTTAGACAACATGAAATTTAAAGTTGCAATTTGTTGAAGGAAATTCTGGAAATTTTGTGAAACATGGTCCATTTGCTTCTTTAGGTGAATGATATCTTCACGATTTTCCTAACTATGACATTACAATGGCACAAAACTGTTTTATTTACATTATTTCCTACTTACTAAACTTAATATGCTATTTATTTGATAAAAGTATACTAATTTGTGTACGGTAGCTCCAGTGCTCGCATACTGATATATGCCGTATTTTGTTATCTTTGAGATGCTACCAACTATGAGGGGAAAAGAAATGCTACACTCTCTGTCTTTGATTTCCTGTAAAGTTGGTTATACTTATCCATGTTATCACTGTCCAGAACCTTAAAATACGAGCATCACCCACATTTAATTCTTCTAATGGTAGAGTAATTTTTTTACTTTTGCTTTTTCAGAGGATTCCAGATAATTTTATCAAGAAATATGGCAATGATTTCTCTACTTCTGTAAGACTTGCTGCTCCTGGTGGTCATGCGTGGGCCATAGGGTTAGTTAAGGCTGACAACAAGGTTTGGCTTCATGAGAATTGGCATGAATTTGTAGAACGTTACTCTATTCGTGTTGGGTACTTTTTGGTTTTCAGATATGAAGGACACACATTTTTCAATGTTCATATATTTAATTTGCCTGCATCTGAGATAAACTATCAATCTACTACCCTTAGTGGCAAAAGGTCTCTAGTATTTGAAGAAATAGAAGATGATGACTATATTGAGGGCTTGGGTTCCTTGCCTCCTGGCCTGGACAGTAAAGCATACAACGCACCGGTACTGCAAAAACTTTTCAGTGAGTCTAAGCTTAACTATGTAAATTGGTATGGTGAAGGGAATCCACATGTACCACAGGGAACTAATTTTACGGAAGCAGCTAGTCAACCTAGACGAGATGTAGGTTCCCAGTTTAGTGCAGTTGAGCTTAAAAATCCTGTGGAGGAAGTAAAAATGTATAGTCCTGGTGGAGAATTACATAAAACCAAAAAATCTGGAAGAAAAAGGAGAAAGATGGAACCTTGTAAGTTTTTAAAACTCCATCCTTGCAATGACATTGGAAGTGCTTTATGAAATATAAGTATTATCTTATACTCTATGAATTGCAGATGAGCAACTATCAACTCAACACGAAGATAATTCTGAAATGCGTTTCAGATTTTATGAAAGTGCTTCAGCAAGAAAGAGAACTATTACAGCTGAAGAAAGAGAGAGAGCAATAAATGCGGCGAAAGCATTTGAGCCAGTTAACCCTTTTTGCAGGGTTGTTCTTCGACCATCTTATTTATACAGGGGTTGCATCATGGCAAGTCATTAACCGTGATGTCTTTACTAGTTTTCTTATTTGCATCACTAACTAATAATTTTAATTATGAACTCGTCTCCCTTCTTAACGCAGTATTTGCCATCCTGCTTTGCTGAAAAGTGTCTAAGTGGGGTTTCTGGTTTCATTAAACTTCAATTCTCTGGTGGGAAACAGTGGCCTGTTCGATGCCTTAATAGAGGTGGACGAGCTAAATTAAGTCAGGGATGGTATGAATTCACATTGGAAAACAAATTGGGTGAAGGAGATGTTTGTGTCTTTGAGCTGGTGAAGTCCAGAGATACTATACTGAAAGTTACTGTGTTTCGTGTTCTCGAGAATAACCAGCCTTGATGTTAACAGTCTCCAGCTGCATAAACTAGACAGGATATAATGGTAACTTTAGAATTGAGTGACTTTTTCTTTCCGGGTGCTCTGTAGATGATGTTTATGTCTGTAAGTTTCAGAAAAACATTTCAAAATTTAGGTCTTAAATAGCAAATTTTGTGGCTTGACAAGTGATGTAAATAGATTGTTGGTTCAAGTTGTCACCAAACTGTAGCAGGATGAGGTAATTTCAGTTTGTTTGGTTTTGGAGTTCTGCCTCACTCGCGTGCCTCTAGCTGCTCTTATGCCATCAACCAATATAAAATTTGATGCTTGATTAAAGATGATGCTTTTGTTATTATTAACCCTTTCCTTAAATTCCACTTCCATTTAGTTGCTTTATCTTTTTCATGTAAGATGACTCCTTTCACTTGTCCACAAAGTTGTGTTTAGATTGTTCTGTCGTAACCCATGTAAGCACTTTCAATTGAGATGTTTTTGAATCCCTCCTGCGCAGTGAATTAATACCTAAAACTCTAAAAAAATCAAGAGTACTATCTGCAATAATCTATGAGATGTCAAAGATTCATATTTATTATGTTGACACGCCACATACTTCCTCACATATCTTCTCCCTCCCTCAAATTTATAAAGCATGAGAGGTCTATTTGAAAGTTCATTCCAGCTTTTCAACATAAAAGTAAATGTTTTGTCATGAATTCTTTTGATTATTTAATAGGGTGCAATTTCATATAGTAACAACATCCTTAACTTAAATCATTTACCTAGGTTAAAGTCAACGAAGTGAACACTTGTTGAAAGATAAGGTGTATGTAATAAAAATAAATTTATATGAAAAAATAAAAAAGAACCAACGAGAAGATTTTTAATGAGGTTTAAACAATTGAGTGTGCCTACGTCCATATATAGATCAATAACTCACTTGAAGATTATAGATTTCCTTTATATATAGGCCAAGTTTATACGTTGTAGTTTACAACTCTACTCAACTTGTCCTTTATCAAACCTAATCCAACTTAATCGTGATTCTAACAAGTCTTAGAATCCTCCTAGAGTTAGAAGTTTACTATTTTTATATAAAGTTGATTGTGTTAATATGGCCTAGGATACATTTATATCCAAACTCGTGGATCTTATTGTCGAATACCAGAATATTACACAGGATTTGACACACTTTTGTCTTCTAACTGTGGATGCTCCTACTTCTTCATGCATATAGATACGATATGTGACACGACCGTATCTTATACCATATCTTCCACGAAAACACTTCTTTTTTTTTTGATAAATCCTTTATACACCAATATTACTGTGTCTTTAGTTCGTGTCTCTACCTCTAATTTTCATAAAGAATTTCATTCCCAGTTACATACATGTCCTATACTTTGGTCACCTAAATACATCCAAGAAAACACCAACATTCTTCCTCAAAAACTCCAAGATTGCATTTACGTATATGAATCATACACATGAATCTCTAGCTTAACGAATATACTTTACATATGTTAGGTTGTAATCATGTCTACACCCTTATACATTAATCAAGTCCAAGCAATGTTTGAACTTTCTTTGGTAACTGATTTTGTCAACATATCAATTGTATTCTCTGAAGTGTGAACCTTTTCTAATAAAATCTTACTAAATTTAATCAATTCCTTGATTTTGTGAGACATCACATCCTTCACTATAGTATATAATTATTTATCTTTCTCTTGAAATTTCCTAGTCTCTCAAAAAGTAGTTGAATACCCATCATTGACAGTAGGAACATACACGACTTAGTCTTCCCAATCATACCTCCTTAACAGCCTATTGGTCCATCTCACTTTATCCATGACTATACCATACTAATACCTTCTTTTTGACATTATTCTGTCTCTCGAACTAGAATTTTTAACCTCCTTAGAATTTGTTATAAGCTATTATAGTCTTACTTGTACCACTTTTGAGCCTGTACTGCTCCATTAACCTTGTCATGTCCTTTTCATATATTTGCCTCAACATATGTCATTTTCCAAATATCACATCTTTAAAGGTCATGCTAGAATTTTTACTAAGTGCAAGAAACTTGCAAAAGTCTACCTTATAGTACTTGAAACCCTTTAGTAAACTCTCCTTATAAAGTTTCATCATCTCTCGCTTATCGAGATGACCCAACCATATGTTCCATAATGTTGTACTATCTTCCTCTGACTTCAATACTAAAATTTCTTCCTTTGGCTCTAATACTACAACTTTTACTCCTACAATTGCGCTCCCTATTAGTTTGAAGATATTTTCTCCCAAAATTTTCCTTTTCATCATAGTCATTATATATTTTCTCCCAAAATTTTCCTTTTCATCATAGTCATCATACTTTTTACCATGTTAATATTCCATGTTAATATTATCTTTATTAGTTTTATATCTAAATCCATTCTTACGTAATGTTCTTAAAGAGATTAAGTTCTTCCTCAAATCTTGTATATGCTAGACACCACTCAATATCCTATTAATGCCATCAAACATCCTGATTATGACCTATCTTATTTTGATGATTTTGTTAGCTTTATCATCCCTTAATTGGATACTCCCAAAATTGCCTAATATATATGATAGAAACAAATCCTTATTTGGTGACATGTGATATTAGTATCCTATATCTTGAAAGCATAAGTCTTGAAATTGGTTGCTTAAAATGTAGAACATGTCTTGGTCACTACTATCCAAGTCCCTGTTTAGCAGAACATTAGCAAACCTTAGTGAATCATCAATTTCCTTTCATCCCTTTACTCTGTTTTTTTTGGATAGTCCCTTTTGATATGTCTAGTGTACTTGCACTTATAATACTAGAATATTTTTCCACCTTTAGGTTTCAACTTAGAACTCAACTTATATGAGCTATCTTTCCCTTTCTTCCTTCTATGATTATGATTTTCTCTCACATACAACCCTTCAACTTGAGAGATTTTACTAGCATTAAGTTTCTATTGGTTATGAATCAATAGCACTGTAGTGATCTACACTGTCTTATTATCCAATGTGAATGTGGTCACCAAATATTCATATGAAAAAGGTAAAGAACAAAGCATAATACTTGCTTTATACTTATTTGTAATAGTCACGTCAAGACTTAACAAACCATCGACTATTTGATTAAATATATTGATATATTATTCTAGACCTATTCCTTCCTATCTTTAGCCTATATAGTCTTTGCTTCAAATATAACTTGTTTGTGAGAGACTTTGACATATATTGACTCTCCAACTTATTCAATATCTCTAAAGAGGATGCATTATCTATGACATGGTATGTGACCTTGCGTATCATATATAAGCAAATGGTCCAACTAATTGTAACTTATATCCTCCCAATCAAGCTCATCCATGTCTTTTGGCTTATTCTCTCAAAATCCTTTTAGCAAGTGATATTGTGCTAATAGATCCTTATGTTATCGCAGTTTGAAGTTCTCGATAGCATTGAACTTTCCCACTTCAAAGTTTGCAACTGAAGTCATTATTGCCTAAACTACACTTTTATACATTTATATGAAAGAAAGAAATAAAAAAGAACCTATAAGAAGAATTTAAATGAGATTTATTCAATTACTTATGCATGCATCCTCAAGAGCCAAAACTAGTTGATTTCATTATATTAATCAATAACTTATTTAAAGATCGAATTTTTTATATATGTAGACTAAGTTTATGCAGGTATAGTTAATTGCAAACTTTAGCTGGTATAATTATACTTAACTTACACCCTATCAAACATAATCCAACTTATCTAAGTCTTATAATTCTCTTAGAGTTTGAAGTTCATAAAAAATGTGTTTTTAAATAAGGTGGATTGTGTTGACATGGTTTAGGACATGACGAGGATCTCATTATCTAATTTCAGAACGTTGCACTAGTTTTGGCTTGCTTATGGCATCTGATTATAAATCCTTCTACTTCTTCACACATTTGGACATAGTATGTGACATGTTTATGTCTTAGATTGTGCCTTCTACAATAACACTTTAGCTATAATGACTGTTATCTTCATCATATATCTTTATACATGATTTTAAAAAAGGAATACATCTTGGGCCATACTTATATTGTAGACCATGTTTATCCAAAGATATATAAGAAAACACTCGTGTTCTTCTCGAGAAACTTTAAGATTGCACCCTTGTATATGAACCATACATAACATCACTTTATTCACACATTTTTTCTATAAAAAACATATGCAATATTAAGCAACTTGAGAAGCTTAATGATATGTGATAAATAACTTTATTTTAACATGATTTTGATAGCATTGTACTTGTATTTTAGGTAATTTTATATGATTTGACAGTTAAAATAATTTATATTTCATTCGAGATCTTATTTCATCCTGTTAAAGGAAAATAAATAACTTTAAAGAAGCTTTGTTAATCAATCTGGAGCAACTTTGGCAGATTTGAAGAAAAGACTTAAAACTTGATAGTAATATAGTAATATATTATTGGTTGTGTTCCAACACTCCCTATTATATTTCACAAGGAGATCTTCCACAAGTAACATATCACCAGCACACCCCTGTGTTTAGGTTATATTTAAAGAAAAGGTGTTTTATTTCTCCAAAGACTCGGAACATGCTCCATTTTTAGCCCATATGTAGTCAATATAATGATAATATAGATACAAGTTCATCCCTATATCGACAGTAATTTTTATGTAAAAGTTTTAGAAGGATAGGTGAAATAACATAGGAGCTCATTACGATCCCCTATTAGGGTTGTGTTGGTCGTAGAAATTAGAGTTTTCATTATTAAATGAGTGGTGGCTATAAAGAAAAGAGAGATCGTTTTGGTATATCAATTTTTAAAGAAAACATCTAATTAGAAGTCAAAATAAGTAGAACGAAGATAAAGAGGAAAGAAAATATTAGGAAAAGAAAAAAATCCATCAAGATTCAATAAGAACCTACCACATAACAAGTGAATTAGTATCCTTCCTAGAATTCTTTGATTTAGGGTACATACTTAAGGATTTGAACAAAACATTTATTCCACCAGTTCCTAAAAAGCCTAATATAAGAACCCTGGATAATGTCTTATTGTAATGTGATCTATAAGATCATCTCCAAACTTCTAACTGAAGTAAATCAGACGTTAATATAGAATTTACGTACAATATATGATATACACAAGAAAGGGGGTTAAGTTGTGTATTCTTTTCGTGAATACAAAATCTTTAATATTTCTTGATAAGAACTTCTCTAACTTGTTAAAAGAATATCA
>JAOTAY010000191.1:38041032-38058661 GCA_025629805.1 Erythroxylum baracoense
ATCTGTCATTAGGTTAGAGACTCTACCAAAATTCGCACCAAGTCTGATCACACTCGCCCACGTTTGCCTTAGTGTTTTCGCATACCTCCCTCTTGTGTGTAATCTAACTAACCTCCCCCCTAAGGCTTCTCATTGAAGGTCGCTGAGAAGTGCTTCAAAGTTCAAGGGTCTAACATATAACCCTTTATTCTAACTTCATCAAATGCTAGTAACTAAAAATTCCAACGTCAGCAGCATTATCCATCAATGTTTTTGGATGTCTATTGTTTCTAAATCTGAACTTTTTAAATTTTCACAAGTACATTTTTTAGGTTTCTCGTATTACAATCTTATTGTAATGATTGTGAATTACTAGTATTAATCAAATATAATTTGATTTTTTAAAAACTAGGATTTATCTCTACAATATGAATATTTCAAATTTAAATAAAGTTTGATTAGATTTAAATTTGACAAGATTAGGGTTTTAATTTCAATTTCAATTTTTAAGATCAATAACAACCAAACAATTTAATCAAATTATAGGATTAAAGCCAACTCTAATACTAATTGAAAAATTAGGTCGAAATATGATCTCATATACAACGGAATAATTACAAAATCTTTTCGTGTTAATTTTTCGAAATCAAGATCACTTAAAATTCTATTAAATGATTAGCACATAAATCATAATAAAGCAAGAATCATACTTCGTACATTATTCTGAAATTTGATCATATTCTTATAACATCTCTCGAACTATTTCTAAAATTGTCCATCTCGACCATAGTATCTACATAAGTGTCTAGCATCTAACAGTATCTATATAACAAGTTGAGAGAACTTTAATATTGTTGCAAAGAATATTAGGCAAGGAGTGTTAACTCCTTTAAAACATAGGCTTATTTATAATAGTTTTTGGACATTTTAGTAATTTAATTGAATTAAATTCTAATTTCAATTAAAATTTAACTAGAAAGGCAAATAATTCTAACAGTTATGCCTAAATAAGATTCAATATCTTATATTGACCATTATTCATTAAATATCACATATTTAATCATAAAGTTTCTCAAATTTTACAATCAAGTCCAACGTGATTAAAATGTATTTTCTGTCTTCAACTTGTTCTTTGTGTATGACCTATTAGGTTCTCAAATATATTGAAAATGGATACAAATTATAACCCTAAATTATATTTAGAATTAGATAAATTAAACTCTTTTAATTTATTTTTGATTATCTAATTAAACAATTTATATCCATATATCATGATGTTTAGCAACATATCATGACCACTCAAATATTTAAGAATGTCAAAATGATTTTGACTAACCTTTCTGTACATGTTTTTTTGTATAATTTAATCCTTTCGTCATACAATGTTTCGATTAAACATAGAACATGAAATTAATTTCTACTTTATTTTAAGTGCAATCATATTAGTTCCCCATCATTAACTATTGATTCAATTAATGACATTTGTAAACTATTTTACAAAGTTTCATTGTCTCTTGGCTAAGGATTTTTTGAATCAATATTGATAAAAAACAATAAAACATTCTCCCTAATTATTTTAAAGTAATGAATCTCTCTCTCTCTCTCACACACACACACACTCACTCACTCACTTACTTTCTTTTTATGTGGGTCATTTGGAAACAACATCTCTACTTGTTAAGGGTAAGGCTGTGTATTGGTGGACCTCCTAAGACCTCGAGTATCAGCAGAATTCATATTGAGTGTTGTTGTTGTATTTTAGGGTGATGAATCCTATATTGATCACTCAACGACCTTCATATAGTTTGTGTTACATCTGATGACTACCGATTGAACTACCCATGATTAGAATAGGTCATAAATAGTATCAAAACATAACATAACCCCTATCAACATAACGTTAGAGACCTCAAGTCAAAGGATCACTTTTACAATTATCACAATGAGAATTTTGATAGACATACAAGTAATGTTCTAAAAAGATTTCTCATATGAGATTAGTTCACTAAACTTGTTCTCTACCAAGCATATACACGTTTGTTTAAGTATCTTTATACTTTAGTCTATGAGATCGACTACTTTCTTCATAAGAAAAAACATAATGTGTGCTAATCTTTTTATGTTTTATTAATAAAGTCTCAATAAAATAACGACTAAGAATAATTTAGAAATAATATATAAATATAATATAAATTTCATAATTATAATCTCTTCATAATTTCATTTAAAATGTAAATTCATTCCGTAGATTCTATCATATAAATTTAAGTATATATAAGACAAATAATAGCTTTAAATAATTGTCAATAAACTACAAGCAACCGATTGACTATAAAACATAATTCAACATGATAAATGTAAATCTACTATATCTCTAGTGTTTTATATAATCTAGCTTAGTTTTTAGTCCTTGTAGAGAACTCCAGATATGCTTGTGAGCATATTTGGAGATGAACTTTCTGATCATGCAGACCTTGTTGTTCTTGAAAATCATGCTTGGTGAGTCGAGAAAGGCATTTGGTTAGATAATGGCTGGAATGAATTTTGTAAAGCATCATTCGATCAGAGCTTCTCTAAGTTCACATTTCATATATTTGATATGACTGCCTCTGAGGTTAACTATCCAAGTGATGAAGAGCCCAACTATGGCAGGAAAAGTTGATCAAGCTATAGTGGGGACGAAAAGGAAGGTGGTAACCCTGATTATATCTCTGATTCTGCAATTCCACTTATTTTTGAAAACTTATTTAGTAAAAATATTGTGATGGAAGTTCAGGTAAAAAGTTAGGCAATAAAAGATGGGCCATCTCTTAGATTAGGAGCAATTTGCTACCCTTTTCTTAACTCTTGTTTTTATAATTGCACGCTGCCATATAATATCGCATAAGGATAGCTGAGTAATGCATTTAATTCATACAAAATCTCTACATTTAATTCATAATAGTCTTTAATATATATGTCTATCAAGTCAAGAGCAGTACAAGGTCGTAAATGGATGTTGTCCTGGACTGGCAAGTTTCTCTGTTTTCAGTTGTGTTTCTTTTGGCATGTTACTTATGGGTTTGATTGTTACAATTTTGTGCAACTTATTTTTGTTTACTTAAATGCGTGGAAAACTTTTAATAAAATAAATTAAAAATTAGTTAATCGAATCGAATCGAATATCTGTTCCGTTGCTTATTGTATATTGAGGATCGGTTGATTGATATTGCAATCCTGCGGTTGCCAGTTGTATGCGGCTTATGGTTTATCCTAAATGCATGTAAAGCATTGTATTATTGTGTCAGCTAAAAAATGGTACAAAATTATAGTTAAAAATATTGGTCGTAAATATTGGTTGGTATCAGTCAATTTTATCTGGTACCACCTGATATTTAAAATACTGGCCGAATACTAAAAAAATTTAAAAAGTATAAGGATTTTTTTGCAAAATTTTTAAAAATTTTCAAAAAACTCCCCTCCCTTTTTCAAAAATTTTTTAATTAACTATTTATTTCAATTTTTATTATGATTTTTTAATTTTTATTTTAAAAATAAAATAAATATTTTTATTATTCATAATAATTATTCATTAAATAAAATTTTAAAATAAATTATTTTTAATTAAATTTATTTTAATCTTTTATATAATATTTATTAATAAAATATTAATAAAAATTATTCTATTTTTAAAATAAATAATTTAATATTTAATATTTATAAACTAATATTTATTTTTAAATATATTTTAATTATTAAATCAAAATTTATTTTAATATTATATATTTTAAAAATATAATAATTAATTTTACAAATTTAATTTAAATTAAGTTATGTACAATTTTATTAATAATTAATTTAATATGTAATATTAAATTAAATTTGTTTAAATTCTTATTAATAATTAATATATTAAATAATTAAATAATATATTTAATTAATAGTAAATTAAATAATATATGTTTTTTCATGGTTCATTTCTAATTAGTTGTTTTCTTATCATTAATTCTTGTTGTAAATTGTAATAATTAGAAAGTTAAGGATGTTTATTGTTCTTTTTATTTGATGTTTTAATGTATTTATTATTTATTATATAATAAAATTGTCATATTTCAAATACTTTGTATTTTTCTTAATTTTATTCTTGTATTATGATAATTGTCTTTTCATGTTAATTGTGGTTATTATTTATATGTGGAATATCTGAAAATTATTGTTATTTCATATTAATTATAGTTATTATTTATTATTGTGATTTTTGGAAATATGGTTGATGTAAACTTATAAACTATACAATATAACTGTACAATATGACAATGGATTATTTTGCAATTTCTATAGAAATTTAAAAACTATTTTATAAATTTAAAAAATTACTTGAAACGGTGTTCGATATTAACCGATACTAGTATAATACTATATTAAAATTTAATTCAATACTAAATTTAGTACGTATTTACAACATTACTGTAAAGACCTGCTACTAGGTAGAGTCTTGCTTATACCAATTTCTCACAAATACGTCCAGATTACTGTTATTGTTCTTAGTTGAAAATATTAACAAATTTGAAGGAATCAAATATGTAGGCATGAATACATTAACAGAAAATGGATCCGATCACAACTTTTTGACTTCCAAGCTCCAAAGGCAAGTAAAATTGACCCACTTTTATTGACCAGTAACCGATAGCTGTCAAGTCCAAGAATTACCGACGCAGCAATTGCAGTACAATAGCTTCGTTCTACGGACTTAGATCTTCTGTTCCGTCTATTCTGTACTTATTCTGTGTCATAAAAAAAACGTCGACGTTTTAATAAAAAATAATGTTAAAGTTTTACGCCAAGTCAATGCGTCCTCCTCTTTTTAAATAGACTTGGTTCCGTATAAAAATTAATTTATACAAATTTTAAAATTAAATATATTAATATGACTTTAATTTAAAATTAAATTAAAGTTAAATTTTAATAAAATATTTTTTAGAAGTTAAAATATAACTTTTTGAGAAGTTGAAATTTAAAACTTTTTTAAAAAAACTCTTCAATTTAATTTTTTAAAGTAAACTTTACGTTTATAATTTCCAAAATTTACGTTTATACAATTCACAGAAAACAAAAACGGAAGTACCCTCCCATACCTTCTTCCGTCGAACGCCCTTTTTCTGTAGCCAGGATTAACCCTTCCTGCAATTCCATCTGCTTCAATCGAATATTCGGCTAAGCTGCAAACTCATTGTGTGGCTGATTCTCCATAGCTGTCTGAAACAGATGCAAAGTCGAAAGAAATCCTAAAGAGCCAAGGTAAATGGGCTTAAATATTCATTTTTATTCCTTTTGTAAAAGCTTCATCCCTTTCACTGTATAGATCGTATCTCGCCAACTTCGTCATGACCCATTTGCAGAAACTTAGGAAATCATCTATTCTCAATAGGGTTTCTTCATTTCTGGTTAATAGCGGTAAGACCCCCTTGTTATCAATCAAGTCGCCATTCTACACTGGGAAGAAGCTTAGATTCTTATGTACCGAAGTAATAAATCAAACTGTGGCTTGTCATGTTCTGGATAGGAA
The DNA here is from genome assembly GCA_025629805.1 of Erythroxylum baracoense. Lineage (NCBI taxonomy): Eukaryota > Viridiplantae > Streptophyta > Magnoliopsida > Malpighiales > Erythroxylaceae > Erythroxylum > Erythroxylum baracoense. The sequence goes on from JAOTAY010000191.1 coordinate 38,046,557, forward strand.
TTCGATCGTTAATGGAGAAAGGACTCGTCGAATCCCAGTCGCCACTAGAAGAGAAGCTCAAGCGGCATTGCTAGATTACTTGCATTGCACTAGATGCTTACAATTCATAGATGCGGAGAACATGAGTAAAAATGCTCCTCATTTCCTTGAAAAGCTTTTAGAAAATGTTGATACTGAAGTAGATGTTGGGAACTCTGTTACCGGTTCCTTCGGTATCACCCCATCAACGAATTTCTGAGTGATGATGATTACGGGGAACCGGAATATTACAAAATAAAATATAATTTTTTTAAGAGTACAAAATAAGTTATAGATAAAATTAATAAAAATATTTTTTATTTTTATGTCGTTAAATTTAATTGATAGTTAAATAGTTCACTGATTTCTTAGAAATAAAAGTTCTGCTAATATAAGTCTATCAAAACAGGCACTTAGACTTAGAACCTGACATACTAGCTATCTTGAGGATATGGGAACTAAAAAATGTCAATGCCATTGCCACCCGAGAGATTCTACAGTGAATGGAGAGTTCAAAAGGTTCTTCAAGATCATTATTCACCGGTAAATGGTAGACAAAAAGTTGGTAAGTCGCGTCACTTCGTAACTCTTGCTTTTGATCCCGGGATGATTAGTTCAGAACAGTAACTTCTGTTTTGTAGATTTCCACCTCTGATTTCAATATCATTGTGTGGTTTTCATTCTTGCAGATTATTCCGGAGAAATTTGTTAGGAAGTACGGACATGAACTCTCTGATGTTGTTGCACTCAAGCTTCCCAACACTCGTGTTTGGCGAGTGGGATTGAGAACAATTCAATCCGAGTAGGACATTTTCTAGTTTTTACATACAATGGAGGTTCCACTTTTGATGTTAATATCTTTGATAAAACTGTTTGCGAGGTGTAATAACCTAGCCATGAGGCAAGCAGAGAAAATGTTGATGAAATTGAAGAGGATAACAGGGTTGAGATGTCAGGTTCCCCGAGTCCAAACAAAAGGAAAGCTGATTTAATCTCCAGGGAACTTCTGCAGAATTTTCCCATCGAGTCTGGTCTGCAAACTAACAAGCTTCAAAAACTTGATACTTCCACTGACAATCCAAATACAGTGAATGTAAATAGGGGAGACGAGACCGGACAGATGAAAGATGAGGTAGATATTACGAATCTCGTGGATGATGCAAACGAAGTGGCGCAGAAAAAGAGCATGTTTTTCAAATCAACCAAAGACAAGAAGTCAAAAATCAAAATCGATAAGTCTAAATTCGTAAGTGCAGGTAAAAATGGTTTGCAAGTTAATCATAAAGAGGAGAAGCGAGTCACTGTCGTAAATTTTCGTAAAAGATCTGCACAAATCTCACAAGAAAGTGAGATAGCAATCAAAGCTGCCAAAATTTTCAAGGCCAAGAATCCTAGTTTCACATGTGTCATGAGATCGTACAACATACGTTACAATATGCTGGTGCTTACTAACAAATTTATTTTTCATTTCCATGATCACTAGGATATGTAAGGCTTGAAATTCTCTGTTTTCTGTAGTATGTACCGGTTAAGTTTGCTAAGAAGTAACTGAGAGAATCAGTGGAGTTTCTGACGCTCCAGGTTTCTCATGGAAGAGAGTGGCATGTTCGTGTTAATCATAGAGAGATTGGAGGTCTAAACTTTGACGGCTGGATGGAGTAAATTCTGTACGGACAATAATCTGAAGGAAGGGGATGTATGTGTTTTTGAGCTAAAAACGCCAGGCAGTGACACACTGAAAGCATCAATCTTCCGTGCAGATTGTGCTGGAACTAGTCTAGAAATTAAGCAGCACCAGAAGAGCGATAAAGGAGAGAATCCGCAGCGCAGAAACTTAGACAATCGAAGTGAAGAAGATGATGAGTTGAATGGAAGTGGCAAGTCTAAAGCTGGTAAACTTTTCAATGTGCCCATCTCCAAATTATGAAATCTTTTTAAGTGCATCAGTTATTTTAGCTTCAAAATCTGCAGAAGAATACGACGAAGTCATTATCAGTTTAAGATTTGAAAAGAGTGTGAAGGGATCGCGAACAAGTTGGAAGGCGTTGCAATCTGCAAAATTGTTAAAGTCCTCCAATCCTTCATTCATGATCATCTTGCAGCGAGTTAACCTTTTGTATGGTTTCCTGGTGAGTCTTTGCGGAATGGTGATTTGAGTTGGGTTCATCTTTCAAACACACTTATACTTAATTGCAGGTCATTGTTGATGTATCAGAATTTGCTTTACGGTACCTAAGTAATGTTTCTGAACAAATCAAAGTTCTTGACCCTGTTGGAAGAGAATGGCTCATTAGGACTAGATGGAGGGAACGTGGAGGGCTCAATCTAGGAAACGGATGCAATGCCTTCCACATGGCAAATGATTTGAAGGTAGGAGATATATGTGTTTTTGAGCTAATCCAAACAAGTAAATTTAAGCTACAAGTTGCAGTAGTTCGTGCTTCCTCAGAGAAACTATAAAGATCCGAATTTATGGTTGCTATTATGTTCACCAATGTAGTTGGTCTTGGTAGTTCGTGTTGTACTGGATTTTGCTCTTAGATGCGAGCCTGCTATTTTTCTTCCTTTTCCTGGTTAGTTCAGATATGCTAAAACTTGGCTTCCTTTAAACGCCTTTAACACATAACTGAAATTTAAAATACTTGCGTTGTTGGCATGCTGGAGAAGTAATTCATTTGGACAGAACTTGCTGCTATGATAGTTATAAACTTGTCAGCTTCTTCCTGTCGAAAACTGCAAATTTGTTGAAACAACTCAAAGGAGAAGCAAAGAAAAAGATTGCATAAATCATCAGGGAAGAGGTCGCTTGGAAAAAAAGATGCATTCTTCTGAAGCAACAAGCTAAACAACCAGTGTCCTATCCAAATAATGAGCTTGATAGGCATTTTTGAGTAAAGTTTGGTTTAATCGTTTTTAAATAACATAAAATTAATAAAAGTGTGGACAGATTTCCTTGAAAATACAACAGACATGGAAAATCCCAATTGCATCCGACTATAGGCCTATGTAGTTTAAGAATCTACCGTTCAATTAACAATTCTCCTACCTGGAAACGACAAAAATCACCAAAGTTGGACCTTTTTAATTTTCACAGATTTCTATTTGAATTTTTATTTTTTATCCACTAGCCTCTTGAGTGAAACGTGATGTTGTCAATAACGTATGTCCAGGGAAGCGACTGATTTCAATTTTCAACGATCCTGATCGGTTGAGCATGCCACTGGTTCTCATTATTTAAGCTTGTGGTCAATCTTTCCAAATAAGACCTGAGGTCTAAATTTTTCTTGGCCAGCATTTAAAGTTGCACAAAAACTTGCCCTTACAAATATAAGTTCATCTAATCTACTTGGCAACCATCCATCTGTCCGACCTTATCCACCTATCTCCATACAAAGCCTCTCCCTACTACCAATCACTAAACTGAGAAAGATTACCATACACGGGTTTGTTCATCATTCTTTGTCCTGAAAGTAGAAGTTTTTTCATACCACAGCAAAGTAAGTAGGCGCCTTTCTACAAGGATTTGTAATCTTAAAAGTTCAGTTATTTGATTGTTCCAGGTTCTGGGCTACACACAAAAATGGCAACAGCCTCAGCAACACTCACCCCAGCAACATTTGCTGCTGCCACGCTCACCTGTCCTAGGAGGAAGAACATGAACGTAAGGTACGTAACAGGAGTGAATTCATTTGACGGGCTAAAAGCTCACAACAGAGTTATCTCATTAGGCCTACCAGTGAGCACTGAGCAGTCATTTGCAAAAGTTGTGAGCTCATTGAGAGCTCCATCAAAAGACAATGGCAGAAGTGGTGGCGCATTCTCTTCAACCTGCAGTGCTGTTGCTGAGATTTTCAGGATTGCTGCAATTATGAATGGTCTGGTTCTTGTTGGAGTTGCTGTTGGGTTTGTTCTTCTCCGCATTGAAGCGTCATTGGAGGAGGCAGACTGAGAATTATTCAGCTGTTGAATTGGTTTCGTAATCCTTGTTATCTTTAGTTCTGATATTTAATTTATTTGGAAATCAATTGGTCTGGATATTCCATTTGGAAACTGTGTCAAGAGATAAAGATGTGAATCTTAACTTGCTTGTCTGAAAGCACAAAAGTTGATCAAAGATGCTTTCTTTATGACATTGGAACTCGTTTTAACTGGTCAACAAAAATTGGGCCACTTGCTGTTTCTGATGCACAATTAGTACTATTAATACAAAGGTTAGAGAAAATTTAGGAATTTCTGAATCCTTGCAATAGGATTCTTGTGACAGTTTATCCTTCTCTTTCGGAAATGAGTAAAATTTTGGCAATCCTGGAAGTATGTTACATGAAACCATCCGTTGAAAAGCTCCAACTTGTTTTGTCAAATTTAAGTGACTTCACAAATACTTGACAGCAAGAAATCAAATTCCAACGCCACAATTTTAGCCTTTTTAAATCACAATTCCTGTTTTTCTGATCATGAAAGCTGAAATCTATAGATACATTGTTGGATTGAAAGCTCTGTTATGTGCTTTCCGTTTATAAGATGATTCTCCAGCCGGTAGCAGGGGCAAAGTAGTATGAAGGGAGATCTGGTTATGAAAACTTGCTAATAGAAATTAGTGCCTGTCCAGTAAAAGGTGTTGCTATTGTCATAACGAGTGTACTTGCTGTAGCATTTAGTCTTAACCATCCAAATTCTCAGCCTGAAAATTTCAACAAGCCTTTGATTTAATTTAATGTTTTTCCTCGGGATCACGGATTCTGTGGACTGTCTGGATGCTCTTGTTAGCATGAGTAAGAGTAACACAAGAAGAAATGGATGTTGTCCTTGGGCTGATACTACCTTCCGTAGTCTATTTGTGTTACGCTCAGGAAAAGGGAAGCTCTAGCAGATTTGCAACTGGGATTAATTAGCAAGCTTGACAAAATACCTTTGTATTTCAGTCATTGCTTGGCTTTTTACTACGCTAAATTTTGTGTCGTGTTAATATCAATGTTCAGCCAACATAATGAACAAATAACGTTGCTGCAGAAAAAATGGTGTCTGATTTTATAGTTATATGTTGTTGTCTGAAGCTACGACTTCATTCTCACTAGCCTGAAGAGGGCTTATTATTATAACATTCCATAAATCATAGGATATGAGGGTCATATCCCACTTGGATGGATTTTAAGATTTAGAAGTTCCGTGGCTTAGGCAATCCCCTTTTGGACACCAGTCATTTTTTCAGATACGACATGTCTTTAAGCTGTCAATGGCAACTGAGACATCCGCGCTCCTATTGCGAAGTTGCTCATACTCGGTTGACTGGCCTCTTGGCACACAGTTTCGAGCTAATTTGAGGCAAATGCACCCTGTGCAGAGCAAGATTCCAAGAAGTATCCAACTGAATTGCAAGTTTGCTAATGCTCTGGCCCTCATATCTGCATCAATTGATTTACAAGCCACAGCTCCATGCATATGACCCAAACTGGTCTCGTCCAACTGCATAAAACAACCCTCGGGAACAAATCCAGGATGCCATAGCATAAGTGCCATGTTCATAAACCAACATCCTTGGAATATAACTGAAACTGAAAGAACGAGAGCTGCAGGGAAATTGGCTGGAAAGCTAGCAGCAGCTGAAACTGCCACTATAGAGACAAACACAATGATTTGCAATAGCCAGTGATAATGGCCTTCAAGTCCAACATGGTCAGTTGAGTGAAAATGTAGCAGAAAAAGCTCTTGACCAAAAACAGAAGCTGCAAGGATTCCAGTGACCCCGGAAAGGATGCTTGATGTTTGAGATACCTCTGCACAAAGAGTAAAACCTGCAAATATGGCTAGGTGAAGGAACATGGTAGCATGTTCCAAGTTAACAAGCTTGAAACTTAAATGGAGGAAAGGGAACTCCAAAAGTTGGGCCAGAATAGCTAAGATTGAGCAAGAGAGAATGAAGATGAGTTCCAAGTGCTTGAGTCTGGAAAGAGGGCCATAAAATGGATACCAAAACTTGACTGTAAAGTTAGCAGAGCCTTTGCAGCAGTACGCTCTGATGGTATTCATGGTATGCCATAAACCCAGAAGGGTCAAGGCCAAGCCAGGTATGATGTGCCCCAAAAACGTTCCCATAAGATTAACTTTTTTAATCAGTCTCTCAATTTTCAGACCCAACAAAAGCTTTAAATACCTAAAGCAAATGTAGACACTAAATTATTGCAATCTATTCGAAGGTTTAGTGCATGGTGCGTGTGACTCCACAAAGAAACAAGATAAAAGACGTTGCATGCAAAAACACGACACCACAGATAAGGCATGGTTCCCCGGTAAAATATAAAGAAGAAAGATGAAGTCGCTTCCACATCATAAAAACCAATTAACGTTAAAGAAAAAACAACTTGCTGACTCGACTACCATGTTCTGATACAAATGTGGACGATGTAAAAGTTGGGACATTTACTCAATGTGTGCAGTACAAAAATTATGGTTTTTTTCTAGTGAACCAAAACCTTTAACATATGTAAAGGTGCAAAAGGAAATGACCCTAGGAGGCTGTCAAAGACCAATCTGAAAATGGTGGAGATTGACTCGTCTCCAATGCGATGAGTGGCAATGAATGAAATTTCCTACCTATCGAAGAAGCTTGGATTCTTTACAAATCATCTTTTTTCAATGCAAAAGTCACTACTCGTGTGCATAGACTGAAGTATCATTCCATGGAATATTACCTTAGCAGTGTGCAAGGAACATATTGATGGTGATATTCTGTTTTCGAAGTGTCCCAACTTTCCATAAAATAAAAGGATTAAGAAGAAGGTACAGGATAACTTTAGAATACTGCTCAATGGGCCTTGACAAGCTCCAAATGGTTGCTTCTTTCAAAACATTACTCAGCTTCCGATTGTTACAAGACAACCACGATAGAGATTGGAGGTTTCCCCACTAAGCTAGGCCTGTCATGTTATAGAACAGAGATGAAGAGACCATTAATTCTATGTTTTGAAATCCAAATTTTATATCGTCGAAAACATATTTAAATTTTGCTGTCAAACAAATTGAGCGCTGAAACAATAATCACGTAAAGATTTTAGGCATGTCTCTATGAAGAGAGATTTTTTACATGTCTCTATGAAGAGAATTGATTGTTCTCTGTAATTCAGGCTACAACTCGTCAAAAATGGAAGCAATGAATGTATATCGAAGATTGACATCATTGAAGCTATTGAGCGTATAATATTTTTCATACATTCTTCGGAAATACTTTTGTAGATCTTTTCAGTTCATAGAGCAACACTTCATTTCAAAGTATTTATGTTGGCTTTGTTGATCAATGAGTTGACAATCATCAATGGACTCTTTATGGATCATATCTAATAAGGAACTGGCTTCTATCAATTGTAAGACTTACATACGCCTGTATTCACCAAGGCTTTCGAGCTATTCTCTTAAAGTTCTTGTCATTCTAAAGACAAATTCTATTAAGATGTCTTTACGAGAGATATTTGCCCTTGTCATTTGAAGATCTATCCAGGCATTGAATTCATATAGTCAGTCTCTCCATTTTGCTGGTGAAACATGATCGAAAGTGAACCATGGACCTGAAGTAGGTTTATAGACATGAGTTATCTGTAGTCTAACCGGTTCAACCATTGATTCAGCATCATCAATCTCAGGTTCAACTTTTTTGTGGGAAGATTGTAAAATGACCATCATCATTTGTGATATCTAAGTGAGATCTGCAAGTTGTTATGAGCTTTTGGAGTTTTTTGTAAAAGAATCATAATCTTAGCTATCATAATTGTCTGGTACTAATTGAAAGGTAGCGATGAATTATTGGTTGGTCATAGGATATTTTGGTGTGTCAGATGAAGGTCTTTCTTGTGGTGGAGAAGGTGGCGGTGTTTATGGAAGTTTAGAACTTGACATAATATCTTTTGCTGGCAAGTTTGACTTGGAAGGTTTTGATGGTTTTGAAAGGGTTCGTCTGAACAACAGATAAGAAATCTTGAAAACCTTTCCATAGTCAATAGCATCAGGATAGGATGAGGTGTTATAGGTAGGTCATGTGGTTGGAAATGTTGAGGGATATGGATCATACATCGCTTTGAAATATTCTTTAGCCATATCTGACTGAATGCTCTTAAGGTCTTCCTGAACCTTTTGAAGTTCTCTTTCCTTTCTAAATAACTCTAGGCCACAATAATGTTGGTCAATATATCTTCTCATATTTGAATCAAGTTGGGTAGCTTGATTGAGTAGTCGTTGATGTAACTGTCTCACTTGAAAAGATATAGCATCAACTTTTGAATTTAGGTCTTGTGTCTGTTGAGACAGACCATCAAGCTTTGAATCGATTATTCGAAGGACATTGTTTTATGCTATAACATTTTGTATTAACTAGTTGAGCCCTTCTTTTGCTAGAGAGACAGGGATATGATTGCCATGTAGACTGATACCTGTAAATCTAAAGTATGGTCCGACAGATACTTCAGTGGTTTTATAAGTTTGGGTCTCCAAAGGAGAAAAATCTTTCTTATATGATCTCCTCATCATACAAGGTACTGGTTTGTGGTTCCCCTTAGAAATTGAGGGCATAGAGCATCTTGGTTGGATCAAATTATTTTTTCCAGCTTCTCTTAGTAGTTCAGAGTGATTCTTTAGTCTAGGCTTAGGATTCCTAAGATCGATCCAAGGCCTTAAGTCGTCATCATCATCATACCTAGGTTGGATCCTCTTTTATGGTTGGCATGAAGATTTTGTCTTTCTATTGGGCTCTTTTCCTATTTGAGGAACATAAAAGATATTAGGTAACAAACAAAAAGGTATTTTATTAGAATTTATATTATCAAATAAAGTAAAATTTCTTCATTAAACAACAATAATTTGAAATTTTAAATAACGTAACATTACAATTACGAACTATAGCGACAATGTTAAATGAATATATAATAATAGTTTGAAATTTTAAAAGGTAATGAACTGATTTTTTTAAAACAACAATATCTAACAACAAAAGCAATAATTATCCTTTTATTAGCAATGACTTGTTAATATAACAATTGTAAACCCTTGTTATTGAGTAAACCCTTGTTATTGAGTAAGAAATAAATTTTACTTGTAAAAGGAACAAACTTTAATGAAAAATATTGCAATACTAAAATTTTTAAAGACAGCAAATACTTTGTTTTAGAGCAAGAAATTTTTCATAAAAAATGAAACAATAAAATTATGGTATAAAGGCAATTTTCATTTATTAAGCTGCAAATTTATATTTGTAAAAAGCAATAGAATCATATTAAAAGGCAAAAAAATAAATAATCATGAACAACCGATTATCTGAAACTATCATAATATTAGTATTAAAAGTAGTCATATAATATTCATTAATACAACAATATATAGTATTAAAAGTAGTCATACATACATTAATGCATTCCTTAAAATATATACTATCAAATATCAATGGTTAAAAAATTGTATTTATATATGCTATCATATAGTTCTTATAGACTTACGAAATTCAAACTTTAACATCTTAAAAATACAATAGCCAAAAATCATACCTAAATAAGCACTTATATTATTTTTCTCTAGTCTATATGGAATAGAAATGCATCAACCAAAATACAAGACAAAATAAATACATATGAACAATCCAAAATCCTTCACAAAGTCCCTCCTTATCCATTCCTAATCATCAGTTTCTTAAAAAGAACAAGTAAATTATAATTATTCTAAAATAACTATGCTCTTAACCATGTTGATATATCTAAAAATAAAATATCAACTACTTTATTGTGGCCTCTATCTAATCAAAACAATTAAAACTAATAATATAACGATACAATTCTTTTACAAATCTACATTTAGTGCACCATATTTGAAAATAGAAAAATAAGTAAAAATAATTTGTAATTAATCTTAATGAAAAAGATAAGTAAATGGCGTGTAATAGGAGTGAATTCAGGAACTTTTCACATGATTTTCTTCACTTTGATATGTAAGATTTGGAGAAATAGAATATTCCCTTCTTGATTGACTAATTGTAATCAATGTATAAAGCATGTTTATATTATTGGTGTTCGCTTATCAAGCCAAAATTGAATGAGAGAACATTTGCTAGATCATTTCTTCCATATATGCTTTATCTTGTTTTAGTTGCCTTTTTTATTTCCAAGTATTTAGCTTTATCTTATTCTAATTCCTTTCTCATTCTCTTTTTTTCAACTTCTACTTTCTAATTCATCTCTTCCTCCAATGCAATCTTAATGGACTGTAGATACTCATTAAGAACTTTATAAAAGGCCTCACTTGCCATATTTTTTTCCTTCATGCTATATGATTTCACACCTCTTCCAACTAGTTTATTACATCCAGTCCTTATCACTCATTCATTAGCGACAACTTCATTAAGCTTTCGACTATGATTTTCTTATTCACTTCTTCAATACGATAACAAATCATCATCCAAATGATCTCTTTTTATCCCTTGTTGATAATACAAATCATTCTATTATAAACCTTTATCATTCTATTGTAATACTCATAAATATGATAAGTACACAACTCTTTATCTTAGTATGAGTACGCACTTATAAATAGAGATGTAATTACTCTTATAAAATACAACATAAGCAAATACAAAACTCATTTGTTATATCATTCTCTTCTTCTATAATACCATTCTCTACAGAGTGTGACTGCAAGTTTATGGGAAATATAACATAATAACAACATTTATAATTCAAATAGAAAATAAATAAACTTGTAGTCATAATAATGATGCACCACATATAAATATAAAGAAACCTACTATCATTCTAGTTATACTATAAACAACTTGTATTGATAACAAGAACAGAGCAATAACAGCAAAACAAATGACATGAAATCTAGGTGATATGCATGGCATAACGATATAAGAAGATCATAAGCATAGGTAATAAACAACAAAATTGGGCATCTACATGAAAGTAGCAACAACATAGAAAAATTGTTATAAGATAAAATATTATTCACAATTTTCTCTTTTATAGCTTTGGTAGATTGCTTGTACACTTTTCCGAGCTTTCTTTTATAAGTTACAAGTTACTTTTCATCATTAGAATGTGGAGTTTTATCCTCTTTTTCATTTTATTATCCATGGAAACAATGGTTAATAAGAATTTTGAAATAATTTGGAAAATCTAAGTAGTTTTTTGATAGATTATAACTCAATGAAGAACTTACCAATTTAGCTTAAATGCTTGCAAAACTCTTAGGTCTCGTTTGGCAACCAATAATAAGGGAATCATAATAAAAAAATGAGAATGAGACTGAAAAGTGGAAATCATAATAGGAATAGAACTACTGATTATGTGTGTTTGATATATAACCATTAGAAATGAGAGTATTGAGGTTAATAGTTATACCGGTATTTGGTATCAAATATTTAGAATGATAATGGCAATTTTTTACTTATATTTGATTATTATATGATTGATTTTGTAAATAATTAATGAAACTATTTTATATTAATATTAATAATTTTTTATATTTAATAAATAAATAATCAATATTATTTTTAATGATTTAATAAATTATTAAATTTTAAATAATTGTGTATGATTTTTCTTATAAGAATAAAATTTTAAAAAATGGTAATGAACTTATTTTATGATATAAAATCATAAAATAAAATAAAATAATTATTAACTAATTTAAATAAGGCAACCATAGTGGAAAAGTGAATAGAGAGTTTCAATTGAGATGAAACATAAAGAAAAAGAAGGGAAAAAAGAGTTTCAGTTACTCACGTTTATTTGTTATTCTTAATATCTGATTCCCGATTATGCCCGCATCTGCCTTGGAAATAAAAATTCAAGATTATTTAAAATTCATTCTAGATATGTCAATCTTTATCTTATCCATTACTAACAATCAAACAAGCAAAAATTAAGGAATGTAAGTTGCATACGCATTCCCACGTCTTCATTCCTAGTTACGAAACGTACCCTTAGGACTAGCTATATGTATTTCAATTCATTGTTTTATATTTTGAATATTTGTTCCTGTAACATCCCGTTTCCAGAGAACGGGTCGGACCAGAGAACGGGTCCAGGTGTGGTAAATTACCACACCTCATGC
>JAOTAY010000191.1:38073182-38091307 GCA_025629805.1 Erythroxylum baracoense
AATGTAGGAGGGTCAGTGTAAATGTTTACCTTCCGCCATAAAGGAGAAAGCCAAGAGCTGCAACCAAAGACACTCCTACCCAACATGTTGAAAAGCATGTTGCATCAGTTATCACTATCTAACTACTAGGTATTATAAGAAAATTCTGCACACTAAGAAAAGAGCCTACAAAGAACATCTTAGATAGAATGACAATGGCCGGGATATTCTTCCACCATAACACCAGCCACATAGCAATATGAAATTGATCAAATACAGAATTAGCTATAAAAGTAACAAATAATTTTGTAAGGGAAACATTAAGTCTTTGCGTATGACTTTTCATTTGCACCAGTTTGCAACATGGTATCCAAAAAGATAATTGCATGACCTCAGAACAACAGAAACAAAATACATATGAAGAAAAAACAAAACTTTTGTGTCAGTGTTTTGACAAAGGTCATTCAATTACTAAATCTATCAATATGATGTGTCAAAAAAGTTCACAAATATCAATGAAAGAGACCTGTTAAACGTGAATTTCGAACTTCATTATGATAATCTTCTAGTATTATTTGTTTGGTAAATGTTTTGGATAGACATTTCTTTATCTGTAAAGTTATATCTAAACTTTATTTTCACAGCTATTAAAACCCTAAAACAAGTTCGTAATTTGTGGAATGTTTGACCAATATGCATACGCAATCATATAAGGTCAACTTTTTTTAAAGCTGAACCTCTGGTTTTAATTTTAACTTTTAGTAATTTACAAAAAATAATTTGTAACGTATTTGATAAACATATGTCATATAATATAATCTCTGTAACGTATTTGATAGACATATGTCAAATACAGTCAACACAAAAATTCATCTTCAGTAGAAGAAAAGAAATTTCCAAAAGAAGAAATGAGGGGAAAAAAGGATAAGTTGCCATGGCCGTATACAAGTGTATAAAGCACATTACCTGTGGCAAAACAGTTGCTGGCCTCAATTTTGTAAAGCCCTTAAGACCTGCTCTAAGCTGAAGCAACCCAGTCTTTGGCTTCAGATGCTTTTCATTTCTATCCCGCTTATACCTTAAAGATAAAAACCAGGGAGGAAAAATGGTAAGAGATTGCCTCTTTCAGAAAGAGGAAACATTAAAATCTCAAGAGTGTCAATTTTATGAAAATATCGGGAAAAAAAAGGAAAAGTGAACAATATATAGCAACAAAAAGTAAGGTAAATTACCATCCAATGGCACCAAGAAGAACTGCATCAAATTGCTTAGCTGCAGACAAAGTTTCCTCTGACAATGGAACTCCAACTAAATCTAAAACAAAGCCCCCCATAGGCATTTCTTGAAAGCTAAACTCAATACCTAACGGTTTGAAACAAAAGGAAGCCATAAATAACTAGAGAAATGAGTTTCATGAACTCAAAATCTTAATTTTGCTTAAAGGAAATTCAAAGAAAGTAGATGAAATCAGAGACAAAATGGAACTCATTCCATTGGTATTTAATAACACAACAAGTTTAAGAGGGACAAGGAAGAAAAAAAACCCCATTAACAGAGACATTCAAACAACCCACTAAAATCATAAAACCCAGAAAACGACACATATAAACTTTACATATACTTACTCCTAAACAAAGATATCCATTTCCATCATCTAAGAAAAGTAAGAAAGAAAAGAAACAACAATAAAGGCTTAGAACTTTCAACTTAGATTTCAATGGAACCAAATAGGAGAAGATAAGTTAGTGAAAAGCAACAACCTTCAAGAGAACTAGTGAATTTGAGGACATTCTTAGCGACGGAGATAACTTCAGGACCAATGCCATCACCAAGAAGGAGGGTGATAGAGTAGCTTTTGGATGGTGTGGAGGCAGCGCATCTGATTCTGTACGGTTTCAGGCACTGTTTCATCGACAGTTGGAGATGAAAAGTTAAGTCGTATAAAATCTTATGAACAGATATTCCTCATACCACACACATGAATCGAAAGGATGGAGAGAAGATGAGAATACCTTGATGAAATATGCCGGAGAAGACGACAACAATGACCGGAGACGTAGCAGCTCGATGGGGAACACGCAGACGATGGACAATAAAGCAGATCTAGAGCAGGAAGACCAAAGGAAACAACGCGTAGGTTGGGGGAGAAGACTCAGGTAGAGGTTTTAAGAAAACCAAAATGACGTCATTTGGTTTTAAACGTGTTTTCACAATCTGCAACGTTTTATCAATATAACGTCGCGGATTGTGTTTATTTCTTGTAGTGTGTGTGTATTGTCACCATTAACAGATAATACAACAAGGTCATATGTTCTAATCACAATCCTACCCATCTTAATATGAGCAACACAATGTACTGCAAAATTATGCTTATTTCATAATAGTAAAAGAATCCTAATAATAATAGCAAAAAATTATAATGGTGCTTTGATCCTATGTCCTTTCGTGTAACTACTATAATGAAATTGTCGCCAAAAAAACACAGCAAATACTCAACTTTGTTGTACTTAGTTTTCGTACTTTTGTTTTACAAAAGCGTTGCTAATTAGAAGCCTTTGATGACGCTTTGCTACAATCGTCACAAAAGGCTCATCCTGTTGTGACCGTTTTGTTTTTTTGTCATCAAAAGGTTATTCTTTAGAGATGATTTCTTAAATAACAAAATAACTCTCTTATTTATAATTATAAATTGACTAACTTTAACTTGATCATTTTGTGACTGAACATCATACTGAAAAAAATCAAATTTAATATTACTAACAATGATTGTAATTTTAAAAATAAATTTAGCTAATAAAAATGTCAAATCATTTCAATAATTTATGAAGCTATAAACTCAAAGTTAATTAATATTACATAGATTTAAACCTTTTATTTTTCTCTTTTAAATTATATGATTTGATAATTTTATATGGTGTCACAAAATTTTCAAATAGTGTTAACATGAAATTTGTAATATAATGATATATAATTATTACAAAAATTAATATATTGATATATGGTGAGTAATATAATATAATAATATATGGTAAGCAATACAAGATTTTAATTAGAAGTTTAACAATTCTTACAGACAAAACAATAAATAAAGTTTCACACCTGTTCCTTCAAAAATAAAAATAAATAATTATTTTTTGAGATTATAAGTGACATAAGACTCATTAGATAAGATAAAAAAGTTCTCTATTGCTGGATTCCCAAGCAGACTCCTTGTACATTGAAAGACATCAATTAAAACATTTGAAAATCTTCCCTCAGATGTTGGTTTATTGGCATCTTCCAACTTCTTCTTGGCTTTAACTAAACTAACAGAAGATATAATGAATGATTTCTCAGATGTAGTTTGGATGACTAAATTAGATGAATCGTATGTACCATGAATTTCACTAAAGGAAAAAATAGTATATAAAAATCAAAGCTAAATCAAACGATATAAAGATCCCAAATTTGAACACAATCATATCCAGTTGAACGACTCCATCATCTTCATAATAAACAGACATAAATTTTGTAATGGATGACTGTTCCAAAACAACCAATTTCCATAATTTTGTATGAACCATTAGGAAATCGCCACTGCATTCATTTCCATCTATGTTCTCTTAAAGATTCGAGGAAGCTTTACGAAACACATAGTATATATAATCAAACACTCATCTGATAGCTTCCTAACAGAAGATGAGATACAGATAACAAAAAAGAGATGTAATTCAGATGATACTAAAAACCTTGTAGAAGAATATCGGTCATTGAAGGCAAAAGGTTATTAATATTTGATGAGGAGATTTATTGTGCATCAATATGTTCTTCATTAGGGATAATTTTGTCATTTTCCTCCTAGCAGAGCTCATTTCCGCCATCGGAACCTAATCGTCACGTTTACATTCCACGACAAATTTATGTTAACAGTTTTATTCTGAAAAGTCAATAGAAACAAAGATAATTAATCTTCTCTATATAGAAGCATAGTGTACAATTTAATAAGGAAACAAAAAATTATATGAAGTTATATGCAAGATATTCGCAGAAGAAGCAAATATCTTCTTTACTAGCACATTCTAAGTTTGTTACTCACCCTTAAAGATTAATAAAACCAGAGCACAATCTAAGGTTGCAATCAATAAAAGTAGTAGCAATTTCCTTGTTAATTTGAAAGAATCAAATACTAGATGTGAAGTAGTAGGTTGCTCTTTTATCCAATAATTAATATTTTGCGCAATGATATGAACATCACGTAAAGAACAACGTCTAATAACCATTTTCAGTGCATCACAAAGTTAAAGAATTACAAGCTATTTCAGCCCAACAATCATCTATCAATGTAAAAAAGTTGTCATTTTTTATTGGCTACTCACGAAAATAGAAAAATATGACTGTAAAAGGAAGGGATTAATAGATTGAGGCTAAGAAATCACCCAAATAGATTAATCGGAACACACTACCTATACAAGCTTAGAAATAATAGTACAAACAAGGGCAATCATAATATGAACATTTGGTGGAAAATTAATATATATTTAGTTATTAAACTGATACTTATTTATTAATTTATATTTAATTATTAAAATCAATATTGTTATTTAAAATAAAATATTTTATATTTTAAAATTATTTAATAAATAATTTAAAACATCAAAGTTTATTTACAATTTAATTAAAATATAATAATAATTAATATTGAATAATTAAATAGTACATATTTATTCAAAAATAAAAATTAATTTTAAAAAATAAAAATAGAAAGTTAAATTTTATTTCTATGAATTTTATTAATTATGAAAACAAGAAAATTTTGAAATTAAAAATAAAAATAAAAAATATTTTTTAATCTCCAGCATATTAATTTTTTGGTTTTACAATGTAAATTTTTTTGGGCTTTTACATTAACATCACAGAGGGTAGTTAAAATTTAGAAAACCACACGAGTCATATGTGTTAAGGTTATTAATTTATTAATTTATCTTATTTATAAATTATCATATTTACATTTCATTACTTATATAAAAAGTATAAACAAATTCTTAACAATTAAGGTTAATTTATTTTATAAATAATAAATAAATTTTAAAAAATTAATTTATCATATTTTATTGATAAATTAATAATATATTTATCAATTTAACATGATAGTAAAGTAAAATTTCTAATATTTTTTGCAAGTAAAATGCTAAAATTTTCATTTTTACTTATAATTTATTTTTCAAAGTAATTAATAATTTGATTGGCCTTTTATAAATGAAATTATGAAAATAATACTATTTTATTAATTTATCATATTTACATATTATTTTTCTTATTAAATAATATGGTAGTATTTAATGTATGATTTTAATTATGCCATTATCATTTATTACTTTTAATAATATTTATCATTTTTATATAACAATAAATTAAAATTTTCATTAATATTTATTTATTAATTATAAGATCAACTGTTCATATTTTATTGTGATCTATTTACATATACAAAGATATTAATTATTTGTTGATTACTAGTAATCAACAATTATTGATTAATTTTGAATATTTACTTCTAAAATCAACTAAAATAATCACTAGATATGTAAACTAATCCTTATAACTACAAATTTGGCCAAAAGTGCATTTTAAATCTTAACGTGTATAATATAATATAATTGAAGCATTCTAATTGAATTATAATATTTTTAAAACGTTTAGAAAAGATTTTAAGTGGACAAATTTTTTTGATGATATTAACGTGAATTTCTTGTCTATTAAATATCACGTTAATATCAACGTAATTTTGTTATTTATTTTTAAAATAAATAATAAATTTTATTGCTACTTAATTATTTTTTAAATTAACTAAAAATAATACTCACTATCACGTAACGGTGAGATTTACTTTTTGTTTAAAAATATGAAAAATAATATCACATTATCGTGGACTTGATATTTAACTGATAAAAAATTAATTTAGTTAAAGTTTTAATTACTTAAAGCCTATTTAAAATATTTTGAAAAAGTTGGTGATGAATTTAGAAATTTCAAAATATATATTAAAATCAATTTTGTATTACGCTGTAAATGTTGACATTGAAGATATACGTTTAGCTCCGCAAATTTGGATGTTCAACTAGCTAATTACTTACTTTTGATTAGCCGGATAAGCACGTATTCGAATACTAACTAGCTAGACAGAAAGTCGCATCTCAATAAATTTTCGGATAGACCGTCCATTATTGACTAATGTGATTATTTATGTAAACTTTTATGTGTTCTAAACAAGATTAATGACAAATTTTAATGGAGATACCGATACTAAACTCTTTTATAAAATACAAAAACTTTTTAATATATTCTTAAAATTAGTAAAATCACTTCCAAAACTAAATAAGATTTAGATTACGAGAGTGTGCTTGGTTCACTGAGAAAATGATTATGACTTCTGTTTTTTTACTATATTAGAGTATGTAATATTATCTCAAAAAAGGATATCAAAATATTGTTCATTCAATTATAATATATCACTGAATATCTTTTTTATTAACTACTCTTTCGTTTCTTTCCATAATAATTAACCAAGCAATTGAATTATGAATTATTTTAAAGATTGACAAAAGAGCATCTCTACGTCAATTCAAGATTTGCTTTTTCTCTTATAAATTCAATTCTAGAATTCCTTTCAAAATTTTGATTGCCTAATAAGAGCATGCCCTTGTTTCCCTAATTCAAGTAACAGCTTCACTTTACAATGACTAGAATCATCCATACGCTTACCAGATGCCTTGAAATATATTTAGTTAGAAGTATAAGAAAAATACTTTATTACTTCAAATGCGAGTTGTATGAAATGGCGTGACTTGCGTTGCTCGACTCATTGGCATCCAGGTGGCACCACATATGTCAGAATCCGACAAGCCTGTCTATGAGTTAAATCAGAACCTGACAGTCACATCGAGTCTCGATCTAATCGCTTGCCACTTGGTGTGGGTCTGTCTAAAGAGAAGAGCTTGAGTTAAAGCTTGGAACTTCTTCCCATCAACTTTTTCGGGTTTTCGCTGGTCAGATCAAGAGAGGAAGATATGTGGAAGAAAAGTGTTTACTTGGAGATGAGGAGAGATCAGGAAGCTATGGACTTGATTTCTTCTGATTTGAAAGACTTGATCTTTGCCGCTAAGAAACTGGCTAATCATGCCGTCAAGCTTGGTGGGTTGGGATTTGGGACAGCTTTTCTTGAATGGCTCGCTTCTTTTGCTGCAATGTATGCATCCCTCTGAACGCTTATTTATATGCCAGGATCAATGCTTTTTCTTTTAGTGGAAATCAGACTCTTATCTGGGTCGTTAAATTTTTCACGTTAGCATGTTTGGATTCGGATATGCTTTGAGAGAACCATTTCACAATTGTCTTTTAGCTATTCGTCGAGCCCATCTTTGAAGGCTGTAATAATGGTTTGTGGGATTGTATACATGATAAGAACAACTTGTTTTATGAATTTTAGGCTTTATTTCTGTTTAATGTATACGTTTAAATAGTATATTATCATAACCTACTCTTTGTGGATTACTGCAGCTATTTACTGATATTGGACAGAACAAATTGGAGAACGAATATTCTTACCGGCTTATTAATTCCTTACATTTTCTTCAGTCTTCCTTCAGTTCTGTTCAACTTATTCAGGTGAATTTCATTTCTTCAGTAACACTGTGTTTGACCTTCTTCCCACCCTCTCTCAATCTTTTCTTTATTCTTTGCAGGGGAGAGGTTGGAAAATGGATCGCATTCATTGCTGTTGTGTTACGTCTCTTTTTCCCGAGACGTTTCCCAGGTAAAGTTTAGATTGTCTTTCAGAGGATAAGGGGTATCCCCCATAGTAGTCATTCCCTTCGCAAAACCATAAGTTCCTGTATTCATCTTAAGACCTATCTTGCACATTGACTAGCAGTTTTAACAATTTAAGACTATAGTGTTGCCATCTTCATTTGAACAAGAATAGTTTCCTCTGCATGCTTGGTACTCTCTTGGTATTTGAGCAAGAGTTTAGTAGTAAGCTTGTAATTATACAATTTGATCATAAAACTAAATTTCTTGACTTCTTATTTTCATCTATTACAGATTGGTTAGAAATGCCAGCTGCTTTGATACTCATAATAGTTGTGGCTCCGGCTTTCTTTGCCAGTACCTTGAGGAGCAGCTGGATTGGTGTGGTGATATGTCTGTTTATTGCATGTTACTTGCTGCAAGAACACATTCGGGCATCCGGGGGATTCAGGAATGCTTTCACTAAAGCTCATGGCATATCCAATACTATTGGCATAATCCTGCTATTTGTTTACCCTGCCTGGGCATTGGTACTTCATTTTCTTTAAAGGTACCTTACTGAGTTGTCTATTTTGTTCATGTATGTAAATTTATATATTTTTTAATTTTTTCCTGTTTCTTTAGGTTGTTGAGACTTGAATTGACCGTGATCTATGTGCTACTGAGACCTAAGTGCATCGCTAAGTTTATGTATTGCATTGCGTTGTAAATAGTAAGTTATTTAATGGAGCCTATCCTTGCTTAAAACTGCTCCTTGTCGTAAAAAACCTTATGTGATGATTTCTGATTGGTTTCATTTCAGAACTAGTAAGGTCTGCCACACAAATTTCACATGCGTATAAATTGGTGGTGGTCCTGGCCCTTGCTTATTTTCTCAAATAGGTTGGACATTTCCGGTTGCATCTGTACTGTTATGACAGAAACGTATAACGCACTAAGGCGGTCCATTAAAAATTGAAAACAACTTTCACTTGGTCACTTACAAGTGTTGATGACCTCAGTCTCAGGGCAAACATATAACATTGGAATTAATAATGTACACAATACTATCCACTGATATCATCCATTAAGCAAGATTGAAATTTCGGATAAATCTATTGTTTATGAAGGAAAGTTGGCAATGATGCGTAGGTATCGCATTTGTTTCTTCTTAAGAGTTATCAAACAGGATTGAACTGTATGTAATCCATGAGATTGTATAGAAATTCTAATGGAGGCTCTTAATGAGGGTACTGCTGTCTAGTTTCAACTCCTCTCATAGTTTCAAGTCCTTGGCTTCTTTGTACAGTTGATCAACTACATCCTGCACACAATGTCAGCACATGACAAAATCGCGATCAGCGTCATATTTTCTGGAGCTAGCTTCCGTTAAATATGATCTACGAACGAAGAAGGTAAACAGCTATGCCTCATTACGTAGGCTATAAACCAACCCTGTAGCATTTGAGTAATTTGGGTCTTTTCAGTTTGAATGTTGGGAGTTACCATATCTCTTTCAATGTCAAATGGTTGTGGTTCCAGATAAACTGCTTTCAGCTTCTCAAACCCTTTAAGCTGATCAAGTCGTTCACGTCAGTTGAGAAAGTCCAAATTTATGGGCACGACAAAAGAAACAAAAACATGATCCACTTGATGTTTTTCACCAGTCCTATTAAGCTCATCCACAACATATTTCCTTGCCTTTGGATTCTTGCATAATGACTTGTAATCATCCGTCACATTATTGTTTGCCGCCCAAGTTTCAAGTGCCTGCTTCTCTGGGATAGCTACAGCGACAAGAAATGACTCGAAACTGTTTCCATAGACCCAAATCTGAGCACCATAAGCTAATTGTTAGAAGAAGACACAGAATTTCAGAGAAGTTTTCAAATAAAAGCCCGTTTATAGAGATACCCAAATCATAAGTAGCTAGCGTTTCTGAATTAGGAAAAACAATAACATGACGTTCTAACGATTGAATCCACTTACCGGTGTTACTAGTGGGCATCGTGAGTAGGTGTTCTCTAGGTTTTCCACAGCTACATATTCACCCTGAGATAGTTTGAATATGTTCTGTTACCTATCTACGATCTTCAGTGCTCCATTTGGCTGCCATTCTCCAATGTCACCTGCAATGTTACAAAGATTATGCTTATGCTCGCTTTTTCACTTCTGAGCAGTCGCAGATGGTCCTTGGTTTGGTGTCTATGAATAGCTCAAGGAAGTGTGTGAAAAATGTTAAATCTTCTCGCTTGTGGTAGCCAGAGAATAAGGTATTGCCCCTCAGACAGATCTCTCCTCGAGGAGTGCATCATATCCCATCTCCGGCACTGATTCAAGTCTTGCTTCAATTGTCGTCATGGGTACCCCAACAGTTCCAATCATAGAATACACATCTCCACAGCTTTCAGTGAGACCTGTGTGAAACAAATAAGTTGGAGAGGACCAACAGATAATTAATTAAGGAGCAATCCTGGGACATATTTGGAACGCACCATATCATTGTGATAAAGTGGAACAAGAGGTAACCCTTAAGAACTCATCCACGTGCTTAGCTAAAGGAGCTGCACCTGATGTCAGGATACGAACTCGACCGCCTAATGCTTGCTTTGTCTGTAAAAATCAAGACAATTAAGATTTCAAACACAAAACATTTTGAAACAGGATTTGAGTGTGAAATTACCAACCTTTTCAAAAACGAGCTTGTCAAAGAGAGGTGCTGCCCTTGCTTGTGGCAATCCTTTCTCAAGATTGCTCAACTTGCTGTCATTAGCTTCTTCCTTAGACATGTCCTCTATGCTAAGAAGAAAATGGATGATCATGAAGAAAATGGAATCTAGACTTACTAGTAATAGGCAAAATCGGAAATTTTCTTCCTTAGGAAACCTCCGGCCGAAATTTTACTCATTGTGGCTTCAGTAACAGTTCATACACTTAAATACTTGTAATGAAAAGAACAGCAATATAATCTTTAGAATTTTAACTGCTGGGATGATACATCATACCAGAGTATATACGGTCAAAAACTCTAGGTACGGCACAGAATATACTTGGTTTCAATTCTTAAATGTCCTCAATCAAGTACTGACCATCCTCTTAAGTGATATAAAGGCCAAGAGCGAGTACGGTTTAAGTTAACCTTTAAGCAATAAAATCAGAAAATAAGAAACCAGACGCCAGACGTATAAGAACCATCCCAAAGTTTGATTCTCGATCATTACCCTCTCCAATATCCTATTTTGGCTCCTTTATAAATGCAATAGGTCTCCATAATTTGATCGTATACATGGGCCAAAGGTAAGAAAGAGAAGTATGAATCGTCTTCTCTGTTGGAGAAGACGACTTCGATGTTGAAGATAGGCCACCAAAGGTTGGGCCAATCCAATCTTCAAGTGAGCTGGATCCTCTTCAGCTCATAAAAGCTCAAGATGTATTTCTGCTGGCTTGAATCCAACTTTCATTCTTCTTCTGCATTCTAGAAGAATTCTATTGTACCTGCATCTCATCAGATTAATTCATTCGTAACAATTTTCCTAATTGTACAAATAGCTATCATTACTATTGTCAGACTTCTGTTGTAAATAGCAACCATTAGATCAAAACAATAAAAGATTAATGGTCAAAATCAATACTTGAATTGTGTATAAATGTACACGTTTATCAATGAAATAAATCATTAATTATTCTACATTTTTTTAATCCTTTCATATATAGCTTTTTCATGGTATCAAAGCTTTCAAAGACTAATAGTCAAATGGCATCCTTATCATCATCTGATACTAGCAATGTCACGTACTCCACAGCCCCTCTTGAGTTTTCTACTCTTGCAAAAACTCTCAACTTCAATCTTCCTCTAAAGCTTGATCAGAATAATTATCTAAACTGGAGGCCACAGATCTTAGCTGCCATTAGAGCGCTAGATTTAGAGATCTATATCTCTTATGATCATCCTCCACCACCAGCCATTCTCTCTGCATCTGATGCATCCTTTATTTCTATTTCAACTCCCAACCTAGCCTAGAAAGCCTGAAAACTCATTGATCAGCTCCTCCTTTGCTCGTTACTTACCACAATCGGTGATTTTGTGATTGGATAAGTGAATCATGCTAGCTCCTCTAATGAGCTTTGGCAGATTCTAGTTTAGCTTTATGCGCAGACCTCTTTGGTAAAGGTCCTGTAGCTCAAACAGAAACTTTCATCTATGCAGAAAGGTGCCTCTTCTATTGTTGACTATATCCAGCAGATTAAGTCCATTGGAGACTCCCTAAAAGTCGCCGGTCATGCTATCACAGACTAAGAATTCGTTCTGAGTGCACTAAATGGTCTAGGCAGTGAGTATGATTCTGTTGTGGTTCTTTTAACGAGTTAGCTTGTTATTTCTTCTCTACAGGATGTTCTTTACACACTAATGATGCATGAGACAAGGCTAGAGCAGCAACATGCTCATTCTCGGGTCTCTATTCCTAATGCTTTCGCAAATATGGCCCAGTATTCTCAGAATACTAACAGGGCTCCTTCAAATGGTGGTGGCTCATATAGAGGACGAGGAGGTCGTGGAAGAGGGGACAGAAACAATCGCCTTTACTGCCAACTTTGTCATAAACAGGGTCATGATGCCCTGAAATGTCACAAACTGTTCGATATTTACTGGCAAGGGCACAGACTAGCTCCTAATCCAACCAATCAGGGCCATCCATCACCTCAATAAGCCAATTTGGCTCATCAAACTACACAGAACTCTACTACTACTGAATCAAACTCATACCCAAATTGATTCGTTAACAGTGGAGTTACCAACCATGTCACTGCAGATCTCTCAAACCTCACACTCCACAATACCTACGTAGGCAGAGATCAATTAACAGTTGGTAATGGTAATTATCTCCCTATCTCTCATATTGGTAACTCCTCTATACCATCTTATTCCACTATCCCACTTTTAAACTGCATAATATTCTATATGTACCTTAAATCAGCAAGAACCTGCTTAGTATATCCCAGTTAACTAAAGATAATAACATTATTGTGGAGTTTACTAACTCTTGTTGTATTTTCAAGGACAAACTTACAGGGAAGATACTACTCAAGGGACTGCTCAAGAATGGCATGTACAACCTAAAGCCTCCCCATCATCTACCTCTATCAATACCATATCTCAGTTTAATTTCCTTAAAACATGTACTGCTTTACTCTCTGAGTTAAGTGTAAATAAGTGGCATGCTCGATTAGGGCATCCTAATGCTACTATACTACAACATGTTTTGCAAACAATGAAACAAAAATTTTCCCCCAATTTTTACAATTTTGTGACTCATGTCAGTATGGTAAACAACTTAAGTTACCATTCCAAACACATCCCATATCTGCTATTGCACCACTAGAAGTAATTCAAACTGATGTGTGAGGTCCTAATCCTTATCCTTCTACAGATGGGCACAGATACTACATAATTTTTGTAGACACCTTTTCCAGATTTACATGGTTTTATCCACTCAAACACAAATCAGACACCTTAGCGATTTTTTACAAAATTCAAAGCATCAGTTGAATTGCAACTAAATCAGAAAATAAAGATCCTACACAGTGACATAGGTGGTGAATTTACTGCCCTTTACCCTTTCTTGCAACCCTTAGAATCCAAATCAGATTTAGTTGTCCTTATACCCATCAACAGAATGGTATTCTAGAAAGAAAACAGAGACACATAACTGAAATCGGACTCACATTACTCTCCAATGCCAAAATACCCCTGAATTATTGGCTTGAAGCTTTTCAATCAGTAACTTACCTAATTAATAACCTACCCACCATTTCAAAAACTATTTCATAAAAAGCCTTCCTATAATCATCTCAGGGTATTTGCGAGTGTTTGTTTTCCCTTCTTACGTTTTTACAATAAACACAAATTGCGTTTCCACACTAGTAAGTGTGTCTTTCTTGAGTACTGCCCCTTTCATAAAGGCTACAAGTGTCTCCATCCTAAAGGGTATGTTTACATCTCTAGACATGTTACATTCAATGAAAAGGACTTTCCTTATCTAGAACTTTTTTGTAAACCATCATCCTGTTCTACAACATCTCCTAGCCTACCACTTTCTGTCCTCACAGATGCTATACAGGCTATTCCTGCTCAGTCTCGGCCAGTGGACTCTTCTTTGCAACAAACTCCTTCCATCACTACAACACAGGTAAACTCCTCTAATAATATTCTATTTGATCCCTTATCATCCCTATATACATCTCCTATACACTCTACAGACCAGCCTCTACCCGCTAATTTTCCCAAAACCACTATGCACACTGTCCCTAATTCTCATCCTATGCAAACCTGTTCCAAAGGTGGAATCTATAAGCCAAAAGCTTATACCTCTACACTATCCTCACACACTAAATCAATACCACAAACTCCCATAGAAGCTCTCAAAGACTTTTTATGGCGACAAGCTATGACAGATGAGATTCAAGCCCTAAAACTGAACAACACATGGCATTTAGTCCCATATAACTCATCTATGAAGTTGTTGAGTACTAAGTGGGTGTTCAGAATAAAGTACAAGCCCACTGGAGCCATTGACAAATATAAGGCTCGCTTTGTAACAAAAAGGTTCAATCAGACCCCAGGTCTTGATTTCACAGAAACTTACTGTCTTGTAGTGAAATCATCAACCATCAAAGTCATTTTCTCTCTTGCAGTTTCTCAAAATTGGGATATCCAGCAGATAGATGCCAACAATGCATTCCTAAATGGATCACTAATCGAAGACATCTACATTACTCAACTAGCTGATTTCATAGATTCTAAATGGCCTACACATGTTTGTAAACTAGACAAAGCTCTCTATGGCCTAAAGCAGTCTCCGAGGCCATGGTACAACACTCTCAGGTCTACTATACTACAATGGGGTTTCAAAAATTCAATGTCTGACACATCCCTATTCTACATGCAGTACAATGGTTCACTATTGCTATTACTAATATATGTTGATGACATATTAGTAATAGAGAACTCAAATGCAGAAATCAAGTTGATCATACAGCAACTAAATAGCAGATCAGCTTTAAAAACATTAGGCAGTATTTACCATTTTCTTGGTTTTGAAAATACATCTTGGATCTTCTTGCTGGTGCCAAAATGTCAGAATGCTCACCATGTCCAACTCCTCTTGCACTTGGCACCAAGCTATCTACTCATGATGGACATCCATTTGCTGATCCCACCTTTTATCGCAGCATCATCGGTGCACTTCAATACCTGTGTCACACATGCCCTGATATCAGCTTCACTGTAAATAGGTTAAGTCAATACTTATCGAGACCTCTAGACACACACTGGATTGCTTGTAAGAGAATACTTCGATACCTAAAAGGGACTACTACACTTGTCCTTCATTTTCGTCCATCACCACAACCTCTGTCACTACAAGCTTATAGTGACTGATTGGGCAGGGAATCCAGATGATCGGAAGTCCACAACAGATGGTTGTGTCCTCCTAGGGGGCAATTTGGTATTTTGGAGTTCAAAGAAGCAAATTATATTATCCCGCTCCAGTACTGGAGCAGAATATAAAGCCCTAGCTCAGATTTCTATAGAAGTCCTATGGCTACATTCACTACTAAGAGAATTAGGGTTTACTCTACAACACACACCAATTCTTTGGTGTGACAATATGGAGCTCGATTACTTGCCCAAAATTCAGTTTGTCATGCTGGTACGAAGCACGTTGAAGTCGATGTACATTTCATATGAGATAAAATAACCAGTGGACAATTAGATGTGAGATATGTAAATACTAAAGATCACTTAGCAGACTTACTCACAAAACCGCTCACGGCAACCAGAACGTCGACGTTGATCTCCAAGCTTCATGTCTCGGTTCTTCCTCACTCTCTCTTGACAGGGAATGTTGGAGAAGACGACTTCGATGTTGAAGATAGGCCACCAAAGGTTGGGCCAACTTGATTTACAAGTGGTCTGGATCCTCTTCAGCTCATAAAAGCCCAGATGTATTTCTGCAGGCCTGGCCTAAATCCAACTTTCATTCTTCTTCAGCATTCTAGAAGAGTTCCATTACACCTGCATCTCATCAGATTAATTCAATCGTAACAATTTTCCCAGCTGTACAAATAACTATCATTGCTATTGTCATACTTCTGTTGTAAATAGCAGCCATTAGATCAAAACAATAAAAGATCAATGGAAAAAATCAATACTTGAATTGTGTATAAATGCACACGTTTATCAATGAAATAAATCATCAAGTATTTTACATTTTTTTTTATCCTTTCATATACAGCTCTTTCATTCTCCAGCCTGTAAGGAAAACTCAGTGCCAACATTCTGGGAATACTAGTGTTACAGTATCCTGCTCTACAATAGTTTTCGAACATCCAGAAGAAAGCAGCAAGAAACATGGTTTGTCTTTGGTTTTGTACCGGTGTATCTGTTAGGAAAATTATTTGATCAACCGACAAAACTTCTGCTACCATAGCCTCATTTCTCATAATAACACCTTTAGGTTCTCCTGTTGTTCCACTTGTGTACGTAAAAGTGCAGATATCAGTTTTTCTCTTTGGCGGTAGTTCACAGTCCAAACTTCCCTGAACAAATATGATTAGCAGAATTTTCAATAAGAATTCAATGTTTAAATTTACAGACTCAACCACTGTTCATATAATAGGATAACCACATCAACATCTTACCAGCCTTGAAAATTCATACCATGAATAACAAGAAGCCCCATGTTCCTTAGCTTCATTCTTTTGCTGGCTACTAATATTTCCAAAGCTGATAATAGCTGTATAAAATGGCAACAACATTTTACCTGAAACCATCTCTGAACTTTCCAAAGTAGATAAAACTTGAAGTCTTTTGACGCATACTCTTTAGATTGGATGAGCATTTCGGGAGGCAGGATAGAATCTGAACAAGAAATTCGCCACTTGTGTGAAACAACTGAGGCCTCAAGTATTAAAATGGTGGTGCAATACTTAAGACCCAAATTGGGACAAATTCTAATCGACTGTCAGAAATAAGAAGGTACCCACAGCAGAGAGCTTGTTCTCTTGGACAAAGGCTATTGAAACTTCAGCGTGATTGATGATGAACTCCACTGCATTAGGACCTGTTATCAGTAGGAACCAAGTAAAGAGTCAGGATCTGTAGACCAAGTTTAGTATTAGCAAATACAGATGGATAGATATCTAAAACAAAGTGAAGTTGTAAGAAACCTAAACCATATTGAGGTCAGGAGAAGACTAACATACCAAGAGTGTCATAAAGCGGTACATAAGTTATGGCCTGGCTATTACAAGCCTGAGAAGAATGATTAGAAAAAACATCAGTGAGTGAGAAGACAACAACTTGACTCGTACAGTTGCATGTAAATCAAAGATAGATAATTGTAAAATAATGTACTTGTAACCTCCATTGTAGTTATCCACTGAGGGCAGTTGGAGCCATATATAACACAACGGGCTCCCTGGAACATTGCAACTCCAATTTTATTCCAGTTTGATCACTTTCATTTAGATAAAGTAGCAAATTAACCAAAAAAAAAAACATAATTTACTATGGATATTGACTCACACGGTTGACCCCACGAGACCTCATAGCTGAACCTATAAGCAGGGCTGAGTCGTAGACTTCTATAAGTCAGCCACACATAAGGACCAACCTGCAGATGGGTATTGCCTTTTCATATTCTCTAGTTAAATGTAGTAATTTGAAAATTGACAACGACGGACTGATTAGAAACTGAGCCAAAAGTACCCGGGAATCAGTCTCTTGACGTCTGCCAAACATTGGGCTATTGGGTACTATACTGTGTTACTATTTGAAAATTTATAATATTAGTAAGTCTTCTTTCATCTGGCCTATTAGCTCAGTTGGTTAGAGCGTCGTGCTAATAACGCGAAGGTCGCAGGTTCGAGACCTGCATGGGCCAAAGTTGTCCTTTTGGGTGTTTTTCATAACCCCAAGTTACGTTTTCTTTGCTAAAAACGAAACATCAGATCTTGCTATTTAAGAAGAGACAGGAAAGGACGAAGAGCTGAAATTATACGAAGAAAGTCCATTGGCCAGCTTTTGCTTCTATTTCCAGTAACCAAATGTTTCTGCAAACAAGACTTCCTTATTCTATGGTTTTTCTGATATAATGAAACCATTGGAAAAGATATTTCTTCGTCTTGGAAAATGGATTGTGGTCGGGTCGGTCGTGCTGGGCCCGAGCCCAGTCGTAACGACCCACAGGCTGATCGGTCCAATCTTCAAAGATCAGTCTCATACCTATTGGCCATTCCAAGCCTAGGACCAGTCCGCGTTCTCCTTGGCCCATTCGCAGGCAAGAGACTCCCATGCATACGTAAAGACTTAAACCTAGTTG
>JAOTAY010000191.1:38102051-38142878 GCA_025629805.1 Erythroxylum baracoense
ATAAAAAGTTTTAAAAAGCATAAATACATATATGCATAATATACATATGTTGTAAATATGAAAAATAAAATAAAAAAATTTATAATTTATTAATTTTAAAAAATAAAACAACAATTTTTAATTTTTTAAATTTATTTTTAAAAATTTTTATTTTAAAATTTCGGGCCAAAATAGCCCGCGGGCGGCCCGTGGCCCG
Organism: Erythroxylum baracoense; assembly: GCA_025629805.1. NCBI lineage: Eukaryota > Viridiplantae > Streptophyta > Magnoliopsida > Malpighiales > Erythroxylaceae > Erythroxylum > Erythroxylum baracoense. The sequence goes on from JAOTAY010000191.1 coordinate 38,102,248, forward strand.
GGCGGGCTAGGCGGCCCGGGCCATGGGCCTCTCCGCGGGCCGCCACTTCGGCGGGCCATTTTGGCCCACGGGCCATTTCGGCCCGCATGGGCCGGGCCACGGGCCGGCCCTCTGCGGCCCGCCCGGGCCGTGGGCCGAAATGGCCCGAGAGAAATTTTCAATGGGCCGGGCCGGGCCATCGCCTGCCCGAGCCCGGCCCGGCCCATTGACATCCCTAAAAATGCCCCTTTTGTGGGGAAAAAAAAAACTTGGCCGAATGCTTTGGGAGAAGCAAGAGGAGATTGGGATCTCAACGGTTCATGAAACAGTAATTAAGATTCGATTAATTCAGCCCAAATTAGTCTAATAAGCCTCCATGCATCAAATTCAGATATCGTTAAAAATGATAAGAGGGGTTATCATGCACTCCAACGTACACATCTTTATAGGGGACAAGTCTAATTTCTTTATTATTAACTTGCTTTTAAATTCACAAATTAATTACTATGTACTTTAAAATTTTATTTAATATACTAGAAATTCTAAATTTTCCTTCGCAAATGAGGTCAAAGCCTCAAGCTGGTACAATTTCGTGGAAGAATCAATGTCTAAATTTCTGACAACTGTGGGCCACCACATTAAATTGCTAATTAAACCACATGCAGACCAAGACCAGGCAGCGAGACTAACAACATACCACGTTAACGAACTAAAATTACCTTGTTTCAAACGTGGCAGCAAACGAATGGCTGTAATATATGACGTCAAGTAGAACCGTCCTCACTTGATAAAAAACTCTACGCGCCTTAAATTCCTCAACCTTCACATTAAAACCTCACAAAAACCATTGTATCACCCTTGTACACACACAAAATCGTTGCAAGCCACAGCCACAGCCGTTTCGATAACGGCCATGGCATATGCTCCTTCACCGGAACCGTACCGTTACAACCATCAATCCGCTTATGGACCGTCTCCTCATGCAACAATCGCAACAGTCAACAGCAACAATATCTACAGCCAACCGCCGCCTACGAAATCGAGAATCCCGGTGGATTTCAGTCCACCATTAATCGTCATGTTAGTGGTGATCGCCGCCGCTTTTTTAGTAATTACATACTCGCGCTTCATTTCCCGCTCTCTCTTCCGCCTCGTCCTCCGGTGGCGCGTTCGCTACCGCCGACGCCGTCGCCGCTATCTCTCGTCATCCAACGGAGATCTCAGCCCGCCGCCGCCATTCTTTGACTCTCCCGACGGCTTCCACGTGTACTCTCCGTGCGGCCTCGATGAGGCCGTTATCAAAACGATCCCTCTCTCCGTCTACACCGCGAAAACCAGCAGCTTCCACAAAGCTAACGGTAACGGCCGAGACTGCGCCGTTTGTTTACTGGAGTTCGAAGACAACGACTATGTCCGTACGCTTCCAGTATGTTCTCACGCGTTCCACGTGGACTGCATCGACATTTGGCTTCGGTCTCATGCTAACTGCCCTATGTGTCGCGCCGGAATATTCCGCCCGGAATCTCCGTTTGTTTCGTTGATGGCCGCCAGAATCCGTCCAAGCCTCGACGACTCAATTCTCCACACTGTCAACTTTGAACCAGTTGTTCAAACTCAATCACCGCAGTCTAACGTCATGACGGCGACTGAAATAACGCCGTGTGTTGAAGAATCTTCTCCGAGAAGAAACAATAGTGTTTTCCATAATTCGGAGGATCACAGGTTTAGGCTTAACAATGGTGACGATTTCTTGTTGAAGAGGTCGTACTCGTTCGGGTTTGAACGTAGTTTGGCGTCGGAGAGGGTTCTGGAGACTGTGTCGCCGTGGCGCTCACGGAGAGGAAGTTTCTGGAGCAAACGTCCGTCGCCGTTCGGATCGTTATCGAAGGCTAGGGTTTTCTCGTTTAGGCATTACAGAGGAATGAAGTCGCCGTTCTTTAGACGGAGAGGAGGATTCTTTCCACTGTCAGAGAGGTTTTCGACGGTTGGGAGAGGTGGATCGTCGAGGAGAAGTAAATCGATGACGAGTCCAATGTTTCTAAGGGCGTCGGGGGCGACAGCGATGTTTTCGTCGAGCCGTTTAAGGTGTGGGGATCCGGAGGCGTTGTTGTCCCCGGAGCGATTGAACAGAAGATAACGGGGTTGGACACGTGGAAGGTGGTGATTGAAGAAAGGGAGTAAAATGAAGGGTGAGAGATTGAAGACATTAAATGGGTCTGGCATGGGAATAGAGGGAGTTAATGTGGCATTAATTGGTGGTGGGGAAGGCATTTAATGCTAAAAATTGACAAAACAAACACATTAACATTTGTTGGCGTTTGTATTTCAGATCATAAATGAGAGAGGGTTAGGTTTGAATTGTGTTTGGAGTTGAGTATAGTATCAGTCCTTGTGAACATGCTAACCTGCTTTTGTTGATGTAAATTATTGTATCATTATCATGCATATTGAACATTCACCTCATAGTCAGATTGCCCTTAAGTCAACGATTCAAATCTTATGGGGAATGGGAGTGAGTCATAAGTCAACAAGTCTTCCCCTACTTTTTGTGAGAAGTAGAATCTCCTACTTTCCGTAACCGTCTATGACACCATTTCCTCAATATTTATTTAGTGTGTGCCAGTACCGGTAGATAAAAGTTATGTACCCCTGCATTTTGCATTTGCAATTGCAATTGCTCAAACTTTAAGACAAACTTAAATTATCTACTTTTACTAAAGGTATGGCCAAACAAAATTAGATAGTTAATAATTGTTAAATATTCTTATAAATAACAAATATAACGTTATATATATATAGATATATAATATACTTTTTTTTCTTTATCTACTTTATACTCAATACCAGATTGAACCAGACTTGGATTTAATGTATACTAAGGAGTTAAGTCCAAAAGTTACAAACAAAATAGAAACAAAATAAATAAATAAATAAAAGGTGTAAATCTCTCATGTAATTTAAGAAAAGCTATCTGATATTTAAAATTTCCAAAAAAAACTAGTTCTAATTTTTAGTTCTTAAAAAAGACTTCTTTTCTTATATTTCGATTAAATAATAATGAAAAAATAGATGTCGTATGAACATCAAATATTACTGATATGAAAAATTAACTTAATTTTTAAATTTCACTTGAATAAATTAAGTTTGATTTTAATTTATAATTTAAAATAATTACAATAAATTATTATTTTGAGTTAGATTTACTTTTTTATTTTCAAATTTAGTAAATTTTCTTTAGTTTATGATTTTTGTTTTTGGTTTTATTTTTTAAGTTTTCATAAATTATGAAAAACCAATAAAATATTTTTTGTTTTTTTTGTTTTTATAATATATTTTATAATAAACTAAATATATATTATTTAATTATTTAATATTAATTATTAACAATAATTATAAATAATATAATTAAAATATATAATATCTAATAATTTAATATTAGTTAATAATAATAAAGAATTTAGTTTCATAATTTAATTCAATTTTATAATAAGTTTTAATTTAATAATTATTAATACATATAATTTAAATTTAAAATATCTTCATTTAAGATTAGAGGAACACTTATTTAGCAAACAGTGAAAGAGTCAGAGGGGATTCAGACGAAATGAGCAAGAGTAATCATGTTTCATGGATGTTTGATGCGCGAACCTGACAAAGCAGCGGCTTTGAAGCACCTAAGAACAAATGGGGCACTGTTCGGTATCTGGGTCATCGTGATCCGCGTCACACCTTCTGTTCTTCATTGTCGGTCTGGCGAAAGAGATGAACTTAAGCCCGAATTATAGATTTTTCCTGTTCTTATGTATCTGAAGGTAATTCAAGATTCAGTCTTTGCTGTGATTTTCTTTAGTTTTAGCGGTCTCTTTGAATCTTATGCCTTACATTTATCAGGGTTGTTTCGATCCCCTACCCTTATTACTGTTATTATTACTTTGGCTTTGCAATGTAATAGTATGTGGGCATTGATCATGCTGGTTTTGGAGTTGTGTTCAAAGATGATTTGGATGGTACGCATGTTAGACCAATTGAGGTTGACAAATTTAATTCTCTTATGCTTTGATAATAATAAAACTTAAGAAATGGTTAAGAAATTATTTCAAGTTAATTGGATTAAAAGGAAGTTAATAACAAATAGAACACCAATCGATTGAAAGTTTGCACAAGTCGACTATCGTGCTGATGAAGAATTGACTAATGATAGCCAGAGATGAAAAGCACATATTTTGAAAAATTCCACTAGTCAACTAATGAGGATCAGAATTGCACTAGTCGACTAATGAGTATCAGAAATAAAAAAGTAAAGATCTTGCATGAGGATTTTACGTATGTATCTCAACAGTCAAAGATTGGAGAATCAATCAGATCTGTTAGTTGGAGAACTTGACAAGTCGACTACTCGAAGAACAGAGCTGAAGATTCATATAAAAGAGAGTGTACTAGTCAACTATCACTTGGAAGACAAGTCGACTATGATATATTAGTCGACTATTACACACCGACTAGTCGACTATTAGTTACAGCTGAACAGACTTTAAATTTGTCAAACGAATTCAAATGAGAGCAAATCTTTCCACAACGGTTAGGAGCGTCTAGGAGCATGTTGAAGTCTATAAATAGAGGTCTTCACTTTAGAGGAATTAACGCACATGCTCAAAAAAGAAGCATACGTTCTATAGTGCAAAAATTATTCTCTCATTGTTCTCATATTGCTTACATAGCATACACTGATTCTCGTCAGCTATTCTTAGCTTTATCACTTCATTACTATCCTTATTATTATTGTGAGTTGAGTGATTAGAGAAGAATCATTTGGGAGGTAGGATTTGTGCCGAGAAAACAAATCATTTGTAAGGTATAACTTGAGCCGGAAGTCAAATTGATTGGAAGAGTCACACTAAACTCAAAAGCGTGTAGTAAAGAGCTTTGACAAAATCCTAAATGGGAGCTGAGGTAGAGGACATAGGTCTTTGCACCGAACCTCTATACATGTGTTTACCTCTCTTCTCTACACTTTTTTTTAATGTTTCGATTTGTTTTTGTTTTGCCTTGTGTGTTTTAATTTTTTGTTTTGTAGCACTTGGAGAAAATAGCAAGAAAAAATTAAAAGATCTATTCAATCCCCCTTCTAGATCGTTTTGAACGCACTGGCGAAAATTATTTGTAATCAATGGTAGTTGTGACAACCTTGGTAGTCTTAGTCTTTGTTATTGTAACTATCGACTTGCCCTTAGCTTGATAGGAGTTATCCAGCTAGAAGTGAATTACTTGTTCTGTAAATAAGTATAAACAAATTTGCGCATCACTTTCACCATAGATGCACCCATTTCACTGCTTGATGTGTGGAAGGTCTTTCACATTTTGAACACTTTAACCTGTGAATCGTGATTGCTACTAAAAACTGTTACGAATCATCTGTTCCTTGTAGAGTCCATATTGATTCACTCCTGATCCGATCAGTGGGAATTTGGTGTATTTATTAATTTATTCCTTTCTGGTGTTAAAGTTATCTGTGTACATGGGAGTTAAGTTGGCATTACAACAGAAACGGCATTTGGATACGAAAAAAATTGTCCCCGAAAGTCCCTAAATCTTTACTAATAGTCATCAACGACATTTTATGTTCACCGTCAAAAACGTTGTAAAATTCTCGTAGTTGAAAATTATAAGCAACATTTTTTGCAAATCGTCGCTAATAATTTTTACCTATACTTTATTTTCATAGTTAAAAACTATTAACGACGTTTTAAGAGATAATTGTCAATGCTTTTGGCTACAGTTTGTGTTTGGGGGTAAAAATTATTAGCTACATTTTTCGAAATGTAGCCATAAGTTTTTACTTACGTTTCAAAAAACTTAGCTAAATGGTTTTAAAACGTAGCTAATAATTTTTTAGTTACATTTTAAAAAACGTAGCTAAATGATTTTAGCTACATTTATGAAAATATAGACAAAAAGTTTTACCTATATTTTTGAAAATATAGCTAAATATTTTTATCTACGTTTTGTAAAATGTAGTCAAAATTTTAATAAGCATTTTAACAAAATGTTATACTATATTAATTGTAATTATTTGTGATATTTTTAATCTATATTATTGTATATAATATTTAGATTTTTTGTTGTTAATTTATTATAGAAAAATAATTGATAATTTGAAACATTATATACAAAATAAAATATCATTAAATTAGTTTGTGAACAAGATTTTAGTTACAATTTCTAAAATACTTATATACAAAATAATAAATACAGAGATTAGGTTACTAAATAAAATACAAATTACTCAGTCTCGATTTCATCTTTATTGCTTACATAATCCGGGCCAAGTATTTTTTGCGATGTTTTTCATGCTTGACCAACTTTTTTTTTAGTATGTTGTAATTTAACTTTAAGCGTCTTGTTTTGCTCTTCAAGACGTTGAACTTTTGTTAATCTTGATGAGGATGAAACAATTGGCTTAGGGTCAAATCCAAGACCTTTGATATATCTGAGTCGTGTACCGAGCACCTTGTTACAAATGTCTTCTACATTTGTCTCATTTCCTTTAGACATTAATGTTTGTAGCAATATTTGCATCTTATTCTAAAATTAAAAAAATAAAACCAATATTTAATGCAAATATAATTAGTTAGTACTGCAAAAATAAATAAACTTTAAATTATTTTTTTACTTACATAGTTATTTTGCACTTTTTTAAACATCCACCCTTAACCTTACTTATAGTAAGTAAGTTTGTAGAGTGTGATTATATCACAATCTTGTCCATGTAATTCCTTCTCACTTTGTTTTATGAAAAAAATACAATGCAGAATAAATAATATAGTGTTTATTGATATAATTATAGCATGTAAACAAGGATTTTACATATTCATTTCGCACGATAACAAATAATTTGATTATAACATGTAAACAAGGACCTTATATATCCATTTCGCACGACAACAACTAATTTGGAGCCTTGGTTGTGAGAAGTTTTCATTTTTTCTCTGTTCACTTTGGCCTTCTCACATTTTTCCTAAATAAAGAAAAAAATATTGTCATTAAATCATCCAGCATGTTAATGGAAGCAAATGTGAAAGGAAAGAAAAGAAATCTGAATGTTGGGAGAGGCCTAATAATCACTCATTTTGTTCCAATTTTCTAGAGATATCTGTTTCAAAACATATCTCTTTACCTCTGCATCAGAAGGAAAAGATTTGTAATACTGATGGGGCCTATAACGATGATCCCTGGTCCTTTGTTTCAACAATGAAGTGACACAGTTTGAAACACCAAGATTGTTGTTATCGACAATATTCGATTTTATTTGCGAACAATAAATAAAAGTGTAATTAATCTTAAAATAAGTGAAATAATATTGCATATGGTTAAATAAAATGAAAATTTACTGAAACTTTATCCAAAGCATTCTCGAGCAAGTTGTCTTTCTTTAACTCCTTAACATGCTTTATGTAAGGTAATTCTGATCTGGTAATTATCCCCTGATAAAGCAAACACAGGCAAGAAGAGGGTAAATTGTGTGTGACTTAAAAATTTTGCAAGTTATTATTAATTAGTGTAGACGATAAGAACCTCCTAATTTCAACAAGAAGATCTGTTAATAAAAAAAGCCTGTTAAAATTTAAAATGAAAGGAGTCTATTAACGTTTAAAATGAAAGAAGTTTGTTAACGATCAAAGCGAAAGGAGCCTGTTAATGCTCAAAATGAAAGGAGCCTGTAAAAGTTTAAAACAAAAGAAACCTCTTGCAATATTAAAATAGAAAGAGCCTATTCTAAAAATGAAGGAGCCTCTTGTAAATTGAACAAAAACACTATAATGTAGAAATTTAAAAGTTATAAAGAGAGAAAGAATAACATTGTCGACTTATACTTGTTCGGCTTATAACGAAGGCTATGTCCAGTCCCTAAGTATCTAACTTGAGTATTTCACTACAAAACTCCAAGTAGTAAATTTTGACGAGCCTCTCCAAGCTCATAAGTACATATTTTTCAAGGTTCTTCAACCTTCCACACTCGTAGTGTTTAACAAGCCTTTACAAGCTCTCAACAAAAAATGAATATAGGTTTGCTCAATGTAAGCTTCAATGAATAATAATCTATCTCAATAGGGTATTTTCACTTTCTAAGGCATAAGGAGTTTGATAAAGATATGAATTTCGAGAATATTGATGCTACTAAAGTATTTCAAACTTTTGACATGTTCTCAAATGTAAAGGCTCTTCCTTAAATAGACATTTTCTTCAACTAGTCGTTGCTCTACTTGTAATCTAAGTTGACTTTGAATTTAACGAATCTTCGATATCATCTTTATTAGAACCTACCAATGTTTAGAATCTCGGAGCTATTGTGGAATTATTTCCAATAAATAAGGAAGTTCATTAAGAAGTTTCCTGTAAGAAAGAAAATATTTATCCTATGATTTTATATCCTTTTTAGAATTATATCATTACATATAAAAGGAAATAAATCAAATTTTAATTTTGAAATATTATATAGTTATCATCAAAATCATTAATAATAAACCTTGAGCTAACATCCTAACTCACTAGAATTTTTTTTTGATTGAATCTTATCTAAAGGATGACCTTGCGAAGTATCAATATTTTCTGACAACTTGCTGTTTATTGTAACATTCATTCGTACTCACAACCTCTAGTTATACCTCTACCTCTTTTTTGATGTTGATATTGGAACCTGACAACAAATGGCTAATGATAAGAAAATACGCATTAAACATGTAAATATATATTTGAGCATAAGTCTATTTGTAGGTGTTAAAGATTAACAAACTTACAACTCCCTCTATGCTAATTAAGGCAGAATGAGGTTATTATTGAATTGCTTCGGTGGTGGGTGAGGTCAATTGTTGTTGTAGGCTAGGAACTGATTGATCTGGTTTTTGTTGGGTAGGAACAATTTCGATACCTACCACCTTCTTCCTTTTGTTTCTAATAGGTGCCGTTATATTAGATATCTATAACATAACTCAAACATCAACAATATGCATTAATATAACTTAATTATCAACAATCCGCACTACCATAACTCAATTCTCAACAATTCGTATGAATATAACTCAATCATCAACAATTCACAACATTCAATACAAGTGGACATATTAAGTTTTAATTTAAACAAACAATGAAATTAAGACTGGTAAGAATAAGAAGCACGAAACCAACATAAAAGTAATCACGTACATATAGTGAGTTTTAAACATACCAAAGTACGTGGCATTGATAGACATCATGAATTAAGAAAGGCTCTTCTCACTTTGACTCTTAAGCTCGTGGAATATTTCACCAATAAGTCTCAATGGAGCTGCATCATAGGTTTTTAGCGTATATACCATCCAAGTGGTTTATAAAATAGATCATCCATAATTATATATGGATTTATTATGTTTTATGTATGAAATTATGAATTATAGTTTTCAATTTGTCACCATAACATCACCAAGATACATGACATTGTTAGACCATAAGAATAGAAAAAGGCTCTTCTCATTGTGACTCCTAGGCTCGTAGAATATTTCACTGACAAGCCTCAACAGAACTGCATCATGAGTTTCTAGCTTATATACCATCCAAATGGTTTATAAAACAGATCTCCATAAGAGATCAAACTCATTCTACATGCAGTAAATACTTATGTAATTCATATATCTAGTGATCAATGATTCTAACAATGTTCCAACCAATAACATACAAAACCGAGACCCTCCTTGCATTCACACAAATATTTAGACTATTAAAGCAGAACATAAAAACTGAACAAAAGTTGGATGACTTACCTGGACGAATGGACAATCAAAGATGACGAACGACGAATGACAAAGCTAGATTGTTATTGACACTCTTAAACGCAAAATAAGGTTTGGGAAAAGGATGATTAACACAAAAACAAGGAAGAGGAACCTATAAGAATTAGGCATACACTAATATTAATATATTTGTCAATGTGGAATGTACATTAGTAGAACTCACATATGCATATTCCTACCTTTTCCCTTTGTTCAAATTCATAGGTAATTTAATAAATTAAAAAATTAAGATTAATGGCAATGATCCCACAACATAGTTTATCCATATGTTATCTAACCATATAGTCTCAATTTTAGGGTATATGATATTTTTAATAAGTAAATTAGTAAGTAATGTTCCATCAGCATACTCTTAATGTAAACTTTTATAGGAACAAGAACAATGAAAACTATTTTGAAAGTAAGATACCGACTTAATGTATCAAATAGTATTTAGTACTACTATTATTAATTCGAATATTTAGACAAGTAAAACAGAAAGAATAACATCAACTTAACCATTTGTAACAAAAATATTGAACAAATGAACATTTCATACATTTAGAAAAATATTAATTACTCTACGTAATATGAACTAAAGAAGAGAAGTAAATTGTATAACTCAATATAATTATAAAATCAAATTATTTAATAATCCAAATTTTTAGCATCAACCACACTTGCAGATAATAAGATTATTCCTGTAGGACATTAACATCTCTCTAAACCTTTTATTTGATTGTAATTAACAATTCAATCTCCAATACGACAATACTCACGTACTTTTCCTACTTGTGAAATCAAAAACCCGAACTTTCTGTTACCCTAAAATCACAAACAAAATTTGCCATCGCAGTTAAGAACTTCCAAGTTCAAACCCATTGTACTACTACTCTTTCTATATATATACACTTAATTACCTCTCCTAATTTAACCTCTCAATTTCCACTAAACCCTTCTTATGGAATGGGAAATTGATTACCCTAATCTAGCCCTAATTTTGTAGGCAAAAAGGACCAAATTCAAACGATTCTAATAAAAGAAAAAACATCATCGAATATGTTATAGGTAGTACTCAAACAAGCTTTCTAATCCATTTAAGCAAAACTCAACCTATTCTAGACGCATTCACCATCTCACCATCTTCATTATTATGAGAACACACATTCATTATCAACCAAACCATAATACACATGGTTGAGAACACAAAACTAGCCTAATATAAAACCTAAATAAAACAAAGAAAACAGAACATAAAAACTCAATTGCAAAGGAGGACGACTTACCTTGACGAATGACAAACTGGAGACGATGATGAAGACCAAAAATTTTGAAGAAGATGACGACAGAAGTTAGAAGAAGAAGAAAGCAGAAGGAAACTAACAATGAAAAAACTAAATGAGGGGCTTTGTTTTCATGTTTAAAATAACACAAAATGATGTCGTTTGTTTTGAAACAAATGATATCATTCTCGTGTTATATTTAACAACATTTGAACATTTGGCCACGATTTTCATAAAAGTTGCCAATGTAGACAGGGTAACATTTTGCGACAATCTCATGGAATCATTGCTAAATGTAGACCATTGGTGACGAATTAGTAAAAAACATCGCCAAATAATTGTTCTTTGTGCTAGTCTTTGGGGGACATTTCTATTGAAGTGTCGCCAATTCTTTTGATAGGTATATTTAACAAATTTTTTGTAATATATAATTTCTATAAAATAGTATAAAATTTATATATAATAAATAGAGTTTTGTGACACCATATAAATTTTTCAAATCATATATTTTAAAGATGATAAGTAAAAAGTATACATTTATGTAATATAAATTAATTTTGTGTTTTTAGTTTTATAAGTTTTTGAAATGACATTCTTGTTGGCTAAGTTTATTTTTAGACTTACAATCATTGTCAATAATATTAAATTTGATTTTTAAAGAATATGATATTAATATTTAATATCATATTTTCCATTTTTACTATATTGCTTATTTTTTAATTATATTGCAACAAATATAATTATATATGGTAATTAATATAATGTTATATAAATGTATAGATAATAATTGTAATTAGTATAATGATTTTTGAATGTATAGATAATAAATAAAATTTCTCATTTCTTATTTATGTAATATGTTAGTTTATTTAATCATAATTCTCTATTTATTATATATAAATTATGTACTGTTGTATAAAATTTCTATAATATGTATAGAGTGTAATATATAGGAATAAGGTTTGATGACGAATTATAAAATTCATTGCAAAAGTTTCACATTTTGTTGCCAAAAGTCAAGCCAAAAACATGTTGTTTTATGAAATTGAAAACCTAATTACCCAAACAAAAGACATAAATTGAAAACTCCCCCCGTCGAAAGGGTCTCTAGATGCTTCCTAATTAGGGCTGAACCATTAAAGGCGATCTTCTTCTCCAAGTTGGTCAAGTTGCTAGGTATGGGTTCCTTTGTTTTGTTTGTCATCTTTTCTTCTTCTTTTTACCTTTGGTTGTTGTTCCGTAATAGGTAGTCATTAACTTTCTTTTGGAGGAGTCACAGATCACTCTCATCCCAGGTGAAAGCTAACATCGAGATATGAAATTATTTGATTCTTTTGTACTAACTCAGTATCTTCTGGCTTAATCCAGATTTATGAATATCATGTTTCTCTCTAATATCTAATAAAAAATTTCAAAATAATTAAGATTTTCAATCTTAACACAAATTTATATTTAAAGTTTAAACTATGAAACTTGAATCAAACTAACAAAAGGATAAATAAAAAGTAAAAAGGAGTGAAAAACGTTTAAGTAAATATTTAAAAATGTACTTAATATTCTATTAGTATCTGCATCTATTTCTTCAAGGAATATCAATAAGTAAGGAATTTATATAGAATCACGTTAGAGGTTTTCTTGTGAGTGTTTAGCTTTATCAACTTACTGGAACGGTCTTCCATTCTATGAAAGACACCTTAATATTTGAGGATGTTGATTTAACGTCTCTTTAAAAATGAATTGGTGTTTGATATGATGAGTGCGTATAGATTGGAGAAACTTATAGCTTATTTTTAAAGGACTATTTTTCATAACTTCAATGACAGCTTGCTTGAGGAACTTTACATATGAACTTCTCGATTATGGATTCATCACCATCATTCATTTTCTTACAACGAGAACATTAAGCTAAATTTATTACCATTGTCCTATAATTTGAATTTCATTACACATTTTTGGTGATGTTATTGAAGTAAATACATCATTAATTTCAACTGAAGAAGCTAACCTTAATTTAAACTTGAATTTCAAAAGAAAAAAGGTAAGGGAATAGGGAGCTAACAATATGACATATAATTTTTGATTATTTTAGTAGCAATTTAAGAAATATGATATTCATAAATCTAGAGAAATATGATATTCAATAGGTTATAAACTCAACTTCAACCAGTTATATTGACTTATTAACAATGAATGACAAACATAGAATGTGCTTATCCAGGGAATTTTTTATAGTTCAAAAGTTAAGTTCCAATGATCTTTACTTCTTATGTGAATATTTTGTTAATTGCATATAACTTTATATAATTTTTAGTTTCCTTATTAAATTGTACACTCTACTTCTATATTGATTATAGAAGATTACTTTTTTTTTGTTTCTGTTGTCTTTTTAGAACAAAACTGTTAACATAAATTCATCGCAGAATGTCAATGTGGCGATTAGTTTTCGATGGTGAAAATGATTTCTGATAGGAGGAATGTGGAAGAATTGTCCTTGATGAAGATCAAATCGATGAACAACAAATCTCCTTATCAAAGTATAATTACCGCTTGTCATCAATGGTTGATCTTCTTCTTCAAGGATTTTAGTATCATCTGAATTACCTCTCATTCTTTATTATTTGTATCTCATTTTTTGTTAGGAAGCTATTAGATGAACGTCTGATTTTATATACTATGTGTTGAGTAAAGCTTCCTCGAATCTTAAAGTGAACATAGATGAAATTGGAGGAGGTGGCAATGTCTCGAGGGTCCATATAGGATTAGGGAAAATGGTTGATTTGGAACAGTCGTCGATATAAAAAACTATGTCTGTTCATTGTGATGATGATGAAGTCATTCAATCAAGTATGCATGTGTTCGAATTTGGGTTCCTTATACCATTTGATTTAGCTTTTTAATTTCTATACTCTTTGTTCCTTAACTGAAACGCATGGTATGTGTGATTCATCTAATTCAGTGATCTATACTACATCTAGGAAATCATTCACTTTTTCTTCTACTAGTTTAGTTAAAGCCAAAAAATTGTTGAAAGACGGTGTTAATAAACCAACTCCTAGGGGAAAATCTTTCACTGTTTCAATTAATATCTTCGAACGTGCAAGGTACCTTCTTGGGAATCTAGACATAAGGAACTCCTTTACCTCATTTACTGCGTCTCATGTCACTTGGAATATAGAAAAATAATTATTTTTTCTTTTCGAAGGAATAGGCGTGAAACACTATTTATTGCTTTGTCTGTAAGAATTGTTAAACTTCTAATTAAAATCTTGTATTACTTACTATATATCAATATTTATTGTGTTTTCTATAAGAATATATCATTGTATTACAAACTTTATGTTAAAACAATTTGAAAATTTTATGACATTACATAAAATTATCGAACCATATAATTTAAAACAGAAAAATAAAAACTATAAATCAATGTAATATTAATTAATTTTGAGTTTATCGTTTCATACATTATTGAAATGATTTGACATTTTCGTTAAACAATTTTTTTTTTACTTTCCAATCATTGTCAATAATATTAAATTTGAATTTTCTCAATATTATGTTTAGTCACTAAATAATTAAGTCAAAGTTAGTCAATTCATAATTATAAATAAGATAGTTATTTTGTTATTTAAGCTTTTAGCGACGATTTACAAGGTCGTCACCAAAAGATAGCCCTTATGGCGACAAAAACAATAAACCATGCGTTGCCAAAGGCTTGTAATTAGCTACTCTTTTGTAAAACGTTATAAAATGGAAAGGCTTTGCAATATTTTTAAAAATCGTTGCCAAAAACTAACTTTTAGCATAATAAAACATAGCAAAAACTCAACTTTGTTGTAAATGCTGATGATTTAATGACATTTTAACTTTCTTCTCCGTTTTCCCTTTCACCTGAAAGCGAGCGATCATTGACTGTATCTTTGCAGCCTTTCATGACCTTAACATTTGATTCTTCCTTTTTGTTGTTGCTGGCTTAGGATACTAATTCGTGTAAGTACTTTGGTTTTCATGCTATATCCAAAGTAATTGATTGAATATTTGCATAATATGTGACCTTCTGTACCGCACAAGAATATCGTGCTTGATTAACTGTTGTTAATGTTCATTTTTTGTTGGATAATGAGAATAACACAATCTAGCAGCCAATTCAAAGCTGAATTGGTGCAGACAAGCATAGAGGTGAGGCTACTGATGAGTTGAGGGCGGCAGAACCAGACACACCATGCTAGTCGCTGAAGTTACTTTGCCATAAACTGTTGGAACTATTATTCGGTTTTGCTGCTCTCTACTGTTTGCTTAAACACTTGGGAATGTTGCTCTCTGGCCCAAGTCTCAGTACTAATGTTCTTTTTCTTCCCTACTTGCAATGTCGTCTAAACAAGACATGACTCATGCTAAGTCAACAACCCTTCTTTTTGAAGTATTGGCTCACCTTGCGCATTGATAGGACAAAGATTTCAAAGATTTCTTATCTAGATCCTTTTTATCTTGAAAAATAAATAAACAAAAAAACCACTTGCATTCATAAAAAGCGACCTCTTGTGGCCGTCATTGGCCCATCATCCTCCACTGTGACTCCCGTTTCCTTACCAAACGTCAATGCATCATATTCTTTAGGACGGTTTTAAAAGAGGTCATTCATTTTCTTGGAAAAGTATTAGGTGTGGTAGCATCACAAGATCGTCCAAGAAGAAGACTACAAAATTATAAACTATCGAAATAAATGTTTTAATGGTATTGTATGCAACTATCTTGGTAATGGGAAGACTTGGGACTCCTTTCTGTCTTTGAAACTTGTTGTGATTGAGACTTTGCCATGTCTTTAAAATTAATTATCAGATGACTCAGTTGGCTGGCTCAAATTGAAACTTTTGCAAACCTTAGAGGAATGCTATCTGACTAACCTAGACGATAGTTTAATAGTGATAGCAATTTGGGTTGCTTTGGTTGTTCAACCGAGTTTTTAAGTAATCCATAAGGATGGACAAAGTTTTATCTTCATTGTTTGATAACTTTTATAATAAAAGTGTTCCAAAGGTCTACCTAATAGGCCATTATTTTACTTCAAATGTGCGTATCGGACTCAATTTATACCTAAACACTACTTTAGAAAATAGAATGCAAAATTAATGTTTTTGTTTTTTATTTGTTGTGAGTAAATTAAGAGAGTGGTAGCCTTTCCTTAAATTTCATACGTTGCTAATTTATCATATGACTTATTAGTGAAGGATCTTAAAGATTAGAATGCAAAATTGGCTCAACTTAATCTACTCTAATTTAAAGTCAATTGACTAAATTCGAGTTGACTTAACTTAGAGTCAGTTTTGATATGAATAGATAAAGTCAGTTTTGATTTGAATAGATTCAAATGAAATTAGTCATTTTGTTTAATAATTGTAGAAGTAATTGATAAAAAATATGTTTTGACTCTCATATTGAACAAGTATGACTTGAATTGTTTGATCTAAGCCCAAAAAAATAGACAATACCTAATTTAATAGTCTTTTCATGTTCTAAAGATTCTGATGACAAAATTGGCTTAACTTAATCTACTCTAATTAAAGTTAATAGACTAAATTTGAGTTTAATTAACTTAGAGTCAGGTTTGATCTGAAATGATTTGAAGAAAATTACATCATTTTGTTCAATAGTTGAAGAAATAATTGATAAAATTGATGTTGTCTTGACCCTCCTATGATATGACTTAAGTTATTTGGTCTTAGCCTATAAATTCATATAACCCCAGATTCATAGGCTTTTCAGGTTTAATACGACTTATTATCAGCCCTATTAGAAATAGTTTTCTAGTAGTATTCATGTCCTTATAATGCTCTTTATATTGCCTTCAAGAGAAAAAGTTTAATTTGTAAACTTGCAAACATGTACTTAAATATTTGAAAATCTTTTAATTCCAATTTTACTTCATCAATTAAGAAGCCATATAATTGCACCAACTATCATATTGATACAATAAAATAAGATGTTCAATTAATAAGATCTTTTGGGCCAATCATATTGTATTTGGAAACAGAAATGGTGTTAGTAGATATTGTTAGTTTTCGCTTTACAGTTTCAGTTGGTTGTAATTTATTGACATAATTATTTAAAGACATTATTCTTTATCTTATATAGATTCAAATGTATATGATATAATCCATGTAAAAAAATGTACAATGCAAATAAAATTATGGTGAAATTATAATTATGAGATTCATATTATATTTATCTATCATCCTTAAATTGTTCCTAATTATTATTCTGTTGACACAGAATATTAATAAAATGTAAAAGGTCTTGCACATAAACTTTTAACCACGCTATGTAAAATGGTTTTCAACATTGAGATAGTATAATGCAAGTAGATGTATAGAGTAGACCTAAAAGGTATAGTACCTTGATGAAGTTCCACTCCATTTAGCCTATAAGAAGCATAAACATGGATTACAATTAAAGACATTTGGTATAGTATGATAATTATTATCATTGGAAGAAAAATGATTGCATAATTTTTCTTACTAAACGAGATATGATATCACATATATTTCTAATTCATACTTTTGAGTATTTGATACTAAATTTGGATTTAACATTATTATAATGTTCAAGACATGATAAAAAATAAATTGTTGAGTAAAAGTAGTTGATTCAAGTTTATGCAGATAGTTTGTATATGTTGGATTAAAGGAGACTTATAATTAGGCTTGGCAAAATTGCCCACCCTAACCCGACTTGACCTGACCCGAAGTCAACACATCCAACCAGAGTTGATCATGCTAAGCTCAGGACTAATGCTAAGCTTACTTATAATTAATATAAGTGACAAGAATTCAAAGTAATATAATTGAGACTATCCTTTTATGTCATATTAGCTAAATCAACATAATGAGAATTATGAAGTTATATAAAAGGATATACATATGTATCATTTTAATCATGAATCATATTAAACTTATGAAACTTGTTGAGTTGGAGAATAACCAAATTAACCTTTGGTGAAAGGATGATGATAATATTGAATTGTTAAATTTTATATATGTGATATATTAGATGTGGTAACAATTCATAAAAGAATAATACTTGTATTTCATTAAATTTACTAATAACTTTATAAGATATAGTTATATGCATTAAATGAAATATTTATTTAACATTTTAGAAAGTTCAAATAATTTAAATTTAAGAAGAAATTAGGCATTTAGAATGTGAAAATACTTTGATGAGATTGATGTGGTGAGATGTAACTATTTTGGTTATCAATATGGAATAAGATTATCTAGTGAATACCTCTATAAATAAATTCCATAATAGTATAATTCTTTGTAAGGAAAAAACACAACATGAGATATTGTATGATGCAATTACCTTTATTAGTTCCACTAAAATCAGTTAGAACGATTTCATATAAGATATAGAATTGTAAGACTTTAGAAAAGTCAAAGTAAATAATTTTGGGATGTGATGCTTAGTTGAAAACATGATCTAATAAGTTTGGAGTTAAGTAGAATAATAAAAGATTATAAGATATCCAAAATGTTGGATACAATTTTACAAATCCCATTAAACAAACTGTTTGTTTTAATGAATACTTATAAGAGAATTATTCTCAATATAAATAATGAGAATAAGATAAAATTTGAAACGTTCAAGTCTCATAACAATAGATCCAATTAAAATTATTGCCTTTATTGATATATTTATCATATAATTGAAAGGTAATTAGAGATTAAAAGATTCACTTTTATGATGAATTCAAAGAGTGTATATTGAAGATGATTGTGAAATTTATCATGTTTTTAAAAAGGGTAATGAGAGTCCAGTTATCTTCTTTGGTGGGAGTATGTAGAGGTATATTACTTATAAAGAATAATAATTCATATTTTCAATTATTGCATTTATGATTGTCTAAGAACAACTCTTATTGGATATGAAAATGTAATAACTTAATTTTGATAATTAAGTCTATATAGTTATAGATACAGAAGTTGTTTTCGTATTCTGAGTCCAAATATATAGATTAATGTACCAAAGGTATTTTGTATTTAAGATATCTAATAATTGTGAAGTATTAAAGATATCTATTATTATATGTATGAGTTAATATTTGAGTTCAAGGTTATTTGGATATTAACTTTAGAAATAAATCCTAGTTAAAGTATATTTTACTTAGAATAATATTATTTTAAGATTGGAAAGGTTCTTATACAACATTAATTGCTAATCAAGCCGTAATATATTTTTTATTCACTACAAGAAAATCACAAATTATCGAGATTGGAAAGGTTCTTATACAACATTAATTGCTAATCAAGCCGTAATATATTTTTCATTCACTACAAGAAAATCACAAATTATCGACGGAACATTACCGATAGAAACAAGATTATAGTAAATTAGCGACAGAAATTGATTTTTCTTCAGTAATATTGTTGAAAAAATGGTATTTTGTGACAGACAAAATATCCATCGGTAAAGGCGGAGGGAAACTATCCTAGTTATTTTACTAACAAAATATAGTGACAGAAGGATGATGGTTGTCGGTAAAGTAGGCGGCAATGGTTGGCAGCAAAAATAAGCATCGAGGTGTATCAACGAAAGCAATGTCCGTTGATAATTTATGAACGGAACTATTATTCCATCTATAACATTGAAATAAACGTCGTCGTTTGCTTTGGCTTCAACATTTTTAGTAAAAAGAAAATAATATTGTTTGGTTTAACACCAAATGACATCATTTTCGTTTAACCTTAAACCTACCCAAAGCCCTCCTCGTCCATCATTTATGTTGGTGAATAATGGAAAAATACAATGGTTTTTCTATTATTTAGAGATGAACTTAGGTTGCCTACGAAATATTCGATGAAATGTCTAAATCTATGTCAAATAATTTGTCCCTCATTTATGATGAATTTATATTATGTTTTAGTTGTCAACATTTCATACGAGAGATACGTTAAGACAATTGAAGTGTCAAAAAAAGTAAAGAAAAAACGAATTGAAGAAAATAAAATTTAAGCAATTAACTTTTAGGTTTGCTTCCACTTGTCTTCTCAAACAAAGGGTCATTAGAATTCAAATAAAATTATATTTCATATCTTATGACTACTTTTATTTTTACACAACCTATTGAAAATATGTTTATCCATATGCTTTCTAATCTTAAGGTTTAAGAAACTCATATGATAACGCAACTATCACCCATATTTATTCTAACATCAGTTCTATTATTACCATCTTTTTATTTAAAATTGTTATCTGATAGAAAATTGATAAAAGGACCGCATTGTTTTTTTTTTATTATAATCAAACTTTTGCTGGATATAGAACTTAAGAACTTGGAATATAATTGGTTTGGATAGAACAATGTAAGGCTTATATCACTTGAATACACGTCATACCAATCTAACTTCATCATCAGCCCTCACTCAGCCATCAAAATTGAATTTAAAACATTTGTTGCTTTCTTTGATTTAGTGAAATAATATTATTAAGTCCCATTTATGAAATTATAGAATGGAATTGCCTTAATTCCTAGATTGAAACTAATTCAATTTGTTGATGTTTTTTGTTGCTTTTAATCCCAACTTTGTCCTTGATGTTTTTCAATGGATAAGAAACGAGTATTGCATTTCTCTTTTAGTATAATTGCTAGTTCTTATTGTTTTGAATTAGTTCAAATGGACACTTGGGGGCTTATGTCAACACCAATTTTTTCTGGTCACCAATTACTTTCTTATAATGGTAAATGAATTTAGTAGAATTATTTGGGGTACAATTGATAAAAAAATATCAAAGGTTAACAACATTGATCTTGTCTTTTTTATCAATTTGTTCTTACTTAATTCCAAATACAAATCAAAACCATTTGAATAGTATTATATCTATTGTGTTTGATGTGAAGGCCTTTTCTTATTATGTGAAGAATCCCAATCACTTAACAACCATTTAAAATTATAAAGAAAATGAAATTCTACGACATAAAACCAATACAATCTATGTCAAGATATAATATCTCAACCCCATGACCAATTATAGTTAAGACCATATAATAGGTTCTTAAACAACCAAATTAAGTAAAAAGATGCGAAAATGTTAATAGAAGCATAACATAAGTATAATCTATATCACAAAAAGTATATTCTTAAAATATTGTAAGTATAGTCATCATGTCACTAAAAACAATTTACTAAATCTAACCTCATGAACTTTTATACCAATAAACATCAAGCCAAATAACCAAAAACAAAGAGAAGTGGCTTAACATGACCTATCAAGTTTTGACAAAATTTTCATCGAATTCATTATAAACATTAACTAAAACACTAAAACTGATAGTAGCATTAATAAGAGGCCAAGAAATTATAAACCTACAACTATAACATGCAACCATAAATTTAAGGACATAACACAAAGGTAAATAATTAACATAGTGATAAAATGTGAGAAACATAATAAAATACTTCATCTAATTATAATTTGTTTCATAGAGGGGTCAAAAAGAGAGAATAAAGAAATCCCAAAGATCTTTTCTATTCAAATTATTATTTGTAATATGAAAATCCATATTCCACTCAACCAATTGAATATACTACAAAACCATTTTGAACTAAGATGTCATGTATAAAAAACAAGATAAGGCCCTTTATATTGCAATAAAACTATAAAAAAAGTTAACATCTCTTTGTCACAACATTAGTTGGAAAGAACAACAAATCTTAGAAAAAGCAACTTACATATAGTTCTAACAAATCAAAGTCACTTTAAATGCCATAAATAAATAATTAAAATCAAGTACAACATATACCATGCATCATTTGATTAACCATCATTTTGTCTTCCCTAAGATGGCTTTGAATTATTTACTAGTCTAACACTTTAAGGCATAACACCATTATTAGATTCATAAATAATAAATAAAAAGTTTTATGAATAATTAAGTGCATAAATGATAGCTTCAAAATTCATTTGCATTTCCCTATTTCTATTTTAAAAAATCTATAAGTAGACTGATTTAGATGTCACTAATGAAATTGATAACAACTCTATCTTTCTCTTATTCTTCACACCAAAATCTCTTTGCAAATAAAGTAAGCAAATTTTTGTTCAATGTCATATTTTCATCTATATTTAATACCTATCTTGAGTTTTAGACTCTAAAAAAATTTAAATTACTTTTTAGTTATGCATTTAATTATGAATCTAATAAAAAATGAACATAAAAATAAAACTCAATTTTAATGTAGGGACAAGTTTTTTTAAAAATTCTTATTTAAATATAAATCCACATGCCCCTAATTAATGTGTCAAGTTATGTCAATTTACTTGATAATAGTCATTAACAAGGATTAATGTTGAAATATATTTCAGAGTTTAACAAAATATGCTGTCAAAATGACATCATATACTCACACACACATGCACAGAGAGAGAGAGAGAGAGAGAGAAAAGAAGAATTAACTCAATCACCAAAAATATAATCAACTGCATAGGCTCAGTCACAATGCTCCCTTTTATAAGAAACAAAAAGTAACAAAATAATAAAGATTTAACACAAAAGAACACTTCCTGTTGGACCACAAATTGGTCAATTCAAAATGGAGTGATTAAGCTTGAAGAAAGTTGCACTCTTATAGCCCCACTTCTAATGTATAGCTCATCCTCATCACTCTCACTTATATAGGTCTTATATATAATTTTCCTCCTCGTTAGACTTTAAAAATCACCTCTTCTTGTTGAAGTAAGCCCCTTTCATGTAACTTATTCATCTACATATAATAGGTTTGTGATTATATTAGCTTTTCCAATGGTATGATCCTTAATTTTTTATTTTTGTTTATTGTATTTCTTGCAGGCCGTGTTCTATGTTGAAGAGCATCGATAATTGTACAATCTCATTCGTCTTCTTTGTAGTTTGTGATTGTCTGTCTATCAAGGTAAGTCATTCAACTAAGGAATGTCTACAGTGTAATCGATTTTGTGTTGTTAGTTACAATTTTACCTATAATAATGATTGATGAGATTTGAGGATGGGTTTAATAGTTTAAGTATTTATGTGTGGGCATAGTTTAAATTGAAACATAAAGACTTGAACTTATAGGTGATTAACTCAAACTTAATATTAACATAAGAAATTCACATAATTGACATGAAAATTCTGTGCATAATAAACCCCTAGAATGATATATAAGCCAGAAATCCGTGATGCAACTCCCATGAGGCTTATCGGTGAAAAATTTTACGAGCCTAGGAGTCATAACAAGAACTTGCTTTCTCGATTCACAAGTGTAAACAAAGCCACGTAACATAGTGCTTAGTTGGCAATTTTTTTATTTAACTAATACTCACATATGTTGACTTTTCTAATTGTGAACTCATATGGTAAGATAGGTTGGTTTCAATTTGGAGGGGAAATGGATAGAGACCTGTAAAAATTTAAGGGATGTTCTGTAAAGTAAAGATTAAATGTTCTATAAACTTAGGGAAAATGGAGGATACTAGCTATGAAATCACTTTTTTAAATAACAGTTTTGCAAAAATGAGTAACGTTGATAGATCTTGGATGTATAGATGATTAACACCTAGTAGTTTCATTTATCCTGAGTTTTTTGAGGGAGTTGAAACTTTTATTCACTATGCATATTCTCAACTTGCATATATGGATGGTCCAAAGATCAGAACTTAGAAACTGTTAATGACAGTCAGGCATATCTTAATGCAGTGAGTTGTAGGAACCGTCATGGAAGGATTTTCAGCTTAGGTTCATTTGCAAACACATGTTATTCGCAATCCTCCACATCCACTATTGCTGCACCTAGTAGGCGGTTTGCATCAAATAAGAGAGTCCTTTAACTTAAGAGCACAATAGAGAGGCTGATGGAGTGCATAACCTAGCTCCTTCACCACCTGCATAGCTTCTGGATAAGTGAATGTATTTGATAGTCTGCTACTCTTAAGTTTTTGTATAAATTGTTAATTTACAGTTATTTTCAAGATACTTATTCGCATACATTATAATTTTTTATTATACCATTCAGGATAATGTTTACATTTAGTAATCAATGTTATATTATTTATAGAAATTAAATGTACAAAAAACATAAGATTATCAATAGAAAACTCAGTTAGGAAGTAAGAAATGATAGTTCAAATTTATCATAAATAAATTTCCCGACAGAAATACAATATTTCGTTGCTAATTAGCTACGGAGTATTATATTCTGTTGGTAAGTTACCGACAAAATATATTATTCTGACACTAAGTTATCAACAAAATATATAACTTCGTCGTTAAGTTCCCGACGGAATAATATATTCCGTAGGTAAATATTTTGGGATGCATAATATTTTTTGTCGGTAACTGAGCATTGGAATGATACATTCCATAGGTAAATTTAGAGACAGACTTACAACTTACAGTCGCTAAATTCACTGACGAAATACTATGATTCTATCAGGAAATTAGCGACAAAATATTCTAAATTTGTCGGTAAATTTACCTTAATTTAGTAACATAAATGCAAAAGTTCGGCCCTAAATTTACCAATAGATGTACAAATTTTTGTCGCTAAATTTATGATGGATTTGTTTTATCTGTTGCTAAATTTTACCTACCGCAGTTTCCCTTATGACTCTTTTCATCAATAATTTCCGTCACTAAATTTGTTTCCTGACAAAAAATCTTTATTTTCCGTCGCTAAAACCTATTTTTCTTATAGTGATTTAGTAGAAATGTTTCATTGTTCTTGATTAGTATTGATTTGGAAAAACCTTGATTAAGGTATAATGACACTTTTAAAATAGTTTCTAAATGTCATTAATTAAATCAATTATTAAAGATGGAGAACTAAAATGATTAATCAAATATAATAGCATTAATTTTATGCTCTATATTTAATCGAAAAATTGTATGATGAAAGGATTGAATTATACGAAAAAATCATGCATAAAAAAATTAGTTAAAAATACTTTAACATTTCTAAATATTTGAGTGGCCATGTTACATTGCTAGACATTAATTTTAACTTATGATTATAAGTTATTTAATTAAAAAATTAAAGATGAATTAAAGAAGTTTAATTTATCTAATCTTTAATATAATTTAAGGTTATAATTTATCCTTTGTCCACATTTTTAAGAACCTAATAAGTCACATATAAAGAGCTAGTTGAAAAGAAAAAATGAGTTTTAATCAAGTCTAACTTTATTTTAAAATTTGATAAACTTTATCAAATATGTGATATTCAATATTATTTAAGCTCAATTGATACTTAATTAGAATTATTATAATTAGAATTTTATTTTAATTTAAATGACTAAAATCTAAGATTTATTATAAATAAATTTAAACTTCAAAAGAGCTAGTGCTTCTTATCTCACTCTCTTTACAACAATAATAAAATTCTCTCAATATGTTTTATAAATACTGTAAGAAACTAGATACACATGTGACTAAAGTGATTAAGATGAATCAATTTCAAAAATAGTTAAAAGGAAAAAAAAGTTTTAAGTCTAACAATAAGGTATAAATTATGATGTATACTTTCTTATATTTTGTTTATTAATCATACTATAGATTTAAAGCAATCTTTTTTCTTTTGGAAAATCAAATAAAAATATTTTATTTTTATTTTTCTACGCATGCAATCGAACTCCGCCCAATTTTCCAACAAATATGTTATAGTCGTTATTGAAATAGTTGCATGTGGCGATCTTGTAGTAGATGTTTGGAACAAAGGCTTATCCGACGCTTGCAATTCAAGCCCCAACAACTTGATAATGTTAGGAATTGTCTTCGAACATAGATAATTTTGATGCCAATTTGAATGAGGTTGCGCAACTGACCGCTAACACACCAGGCAGGATTATTGATCTTATCAGAGAATCAGAAAGGTTGGCTATGATGTTCGGTACGTACTTGATGTAGTTCACAGTTCATAGAGTACGAGCATTGCGTGGAGTTGCCGATGAATTGCCGAGTACTGCACGTGAAGAGAATATTCAGGTTTTGCAATCCCGTTTACAACTTGTATTCTCGCCAAAGGTTGCGTCCTTGCCTCCACCATCATCTGAACCGTCATCTTCCAGTGTTTCTAATGAATCTCTTGACAATAATAACGACATCATCTTCATGAGTGGTAGAGGCTTCAGGCAATTCTCGGCTTCCCATGGTTTCCATATTAATCATCCACTCCGCTCATACCACCACTACTTCAGTGCAGCAAATTTTAAACTAGACCAGGAATCAACCTCTGATTTAATCAGTTCCTATTCTGTAATTATACTCTTGCTAAGGGCCTTAGTTTACAAAGTGAAAATGTTGGTGGACTTCTCCGGATGACGCACCAGAAAAATGAGAGCATCTGAACTCATAACAGATATCTCATTTTAATCTGTCAGCGAAGGCACTCAGGTACCTGCAAGAATAATACATTTGGGTTTACGTGAATAAACAAATGTGTTTAAATATTGATCTCCAAAAGCATTGAACAGGAGGTTCATAAAGCTTAAATATTGATTTCCAAAAGCATTGAACAGGAGGTTCATAAAGCTTATATGCAAATCCTTTTTGTAGAATGAATATGCTCCACAAAGCATACAAAGGAAATCCATCATCTTCTAATATCAGCATTCATTCTAACAATACCATCCTGCACTGAAATTCTGCAATAAAATCTCTTTTCGAGAGCATCAATACATTGATTATGTGTGTTCTTGTCTGTTACATAACAGAATGTATTCATTGTATTTGTATCCTATGTTTAAGGTGATCTATAAGCAACTAAAATAGCATTGTACCTTGCCAGTAGATGAACAAAGCCATGTCCTAGCCCAAAATCTTTTAAATAACCCAAAGAATACGCCCCTGCAAAGCACAATCAAGCATATTAGATAAATGCTCTTAAAATTGCACGAATAGCAGAGGAACTAGCAACTTTAAGGGAGATGAAAATATGTTCATGACTTTTTCATGATATTAGCATGGCTTAAAGGGCAGATTCCTGACTTCTCACGATTGAGGGCCTCTACTCTTCCTCCTGCTTTTCAAATCCGGAGATTTCCTTCATTGGTTTTGGAGCTCCATTTCTTCATTCCCCAACATTGAAACCACCTCCATGAGACTATCAACTTTCGGGGAGATTATGTCATGTTTCCTAGCCCTTTTATGCTATTAGCATGGCTTAGACGGTTGACTCGTGACTATTATTACTATTCTTCCTGCTGCTTTTCAAGTTCAGAGATTTCCTTCCCCAACATTGACACCATTTCCTCGTTCCCCAAGTTTCTGTAGCCTTCAATAAAAGCTTCATAAATTCCTGAATTTGGTTCAAATCCTTTGCCAACCATCTCTGCCTGAAGCTTCAGCGCTTCATTCATCTTCCCCTCATCACACAACCCTTTTATCAAGAACTCATAACTCATCCTACTAGGATAAAAACATGCATCTCTTGTTGCAAACCTTAAGATCTTCAAAGCTTCAGGAAGCCTTTTCTTTTCACAAAGCCCTCCAATCAACGCATCTATTGTTACAGCTTCAGCCCTAAATTTCTTCCTAATCATATCCTTATACACTAGTATTGCAGAATCAAAGTCCCCAACTTTACAATACCCATTCATGAGATGCTCCAGAGTAACACTAGTACTTCCAATTCCACTCAACCCCATTTCTCTCACGAAATCCTCGGCTTTTCCAACCTCCCCAATCCTGCAAAATCCTCCAATAATCGTATTGTAAGCAACAAGATCAGGCCTAATTCCATTTACTCTCATTTCTTTCCATATCTTCTCCGCTTCTCGCAACCTTCCACCATCACAAAACACTGCCATCAAAATGCTATAACTATACTCATTCGCAGCACAACCAAATCTTCCCATTTCACTCCACATCTCCTCCACCATCTCCATATCACCATCCCTATAAAATCCAACCATCAAAGAATTAAAACTATTCACATTAGGCCTAACTCTAACCACCCGTTTCACCTCACGTTCACCCTCATCATTCTCCAAGGAAAAAACCTCCCTGAAAACCCCATAACCTGCATACGACCCTTTACACTGCGAAACCGAAGAAATCAGCGAGTTACAAGTACTAACTTGTGGGCTAATCCCACGAGACCTGAGCATCCTAACAATCCGAATAGATCCATCAATCTTTTTCATATCTAAACAAGACTTAATCAACAAATCAAACACAAACGGAGCGGAGTCACAGTCTCTATACGTTCTGACTAACACCTCAAACAACTTCACAGGCGGATCACCATGGCCAAACAACACAGATTGCACTAGCGCATCTCGGATCACGTGCTGGGCACGCGACTTAAGGCGTGCGCGAGAAAGAAGGTGAATAATGGTTGAGTAAGAGCGAAGATGGTGGTCACAGAGAGAGTTGCGAAGAGTGAAGTTGAAGAAATTGAGAGCGAGGTGAGGGTTGGATTTCAGGTGGAGCGCAATTTGAGAAAAAGTGAAAGGTGTGAGCTTGTTTGTGGTGGTGGACGTGAGGAGGCTGCGGAGGTGGCTCCAACGGGACTTGGAACGGTGGTGGGTGAGCAGATTAACGACGTCGGCAACGAGAGGGTTTTGGTCGGACAGCGAAGATGCGGTGGAGAGAGAGGAAGAAAGTAAGTGGGGAAAAGGGCGGGGTCTAGAGGGCTTGGAGGGAGAGATAAAGAAGTGCTTGAAAATTGTACACACCATTGGAGAATGGAAACAAGAAACAAGAATCAAGACACGCAGCTTCTGAGAGTTGAAACTGTTTTCGGCGTAATGACTTCGTATCGAGGGATGGCGATGGCAGCGTAGCCTAGATTCAATATTTACAGATAAGTGTAAGCTTAGATCGGCAATAAAATAACATCATTTGTTTAAAAAATTGAAGTCTTAAGTGAATCTGAATTTGAAAAAGTTGACGAAATTAACCCATTGCCATTTTTATTCATATCCCGATCTTGATTTCTTCTTCATCAATAACAATAATTATTGTATTGTTATGGATATATTGAAAAATATTTTGCGGCAATTTAATAAAATTGACTTACCAACAATGAAGTATGTAGTTGGATCCATCCTACGTAATAGTTGATTCGTTTCAGATAGATATTACCCTCAAGCAACTCCTGTTGCCTCTACTTTTTCAAAGTTGGGGAACTACAAAACTATGAGAATTACTGCTGTTTATTTAAGGACAGGATACTTTTGTCTTCAGCCATAGCAGGAATTTATTCGTCTGTATCTCTTCGCGCAATCTTCCCAGTACAATTGTCTAACAATTTACCTCACAAGTTTGTTTGGCATTTCATTATTCTAAAAGTGAAAGCTCTTCATTTGTTCTCTGCTCACTGTTATTGCAAGAAACAGTCATTTATCTAGTATGAGCAAATTGGAGGGTTGACATAACTAACTTGCCTTAATTAGGTCAGGAATCTATTCTTCCATGTCACTCTCCTTCATCAAGAGTTCATAAACTACACGAGTTATTTATTCTCCATCCTCTTCCATGTCAAACACATTCATCTACATATCAACACGTGTGTTAAGTGTGATCATACAATACATATGTAGAGATCATCCAGATGCTCAATTATGGAAGTAAGAATATGGTTTGGACGCTTTGACTATGATTAGACAACAATATCCCAGAATGTTACCTAATCAGCAGCCACTTAATTCAATTTTCTTTCTTTTTGCTCTAATGGAACTTCTATGTTCTTCAATGAGTTGTTTATCCAATGTTAAAGGGAACCTAATGACTCTTTTGATTATTTAAACTCAAAATTATATTTCCACTTCCAATACAGTCCATAACTTGAAACATCTATTAGTCATATCAGTTATAAATTGGAGACTAGTGAAGAGATACGACCCATCTTCCAACTTTAGCTAGTCTGTATGAAGCTGCTCATGTGGATACTAGCTCCTAAAACGCAAGCAGTTGTAGATTAGAATCAACGAAAAAAAGAAAAAAGCATATATTCTTATCTTAAGTGGAAAGCGGTCCAATTATATTAAAACTATTTCTTTTATTTGCACTTTTTTTCAATCCATACTGTAATAACCATCCCTATTTGTATGTCTTCATTTGGCAGAATTAGGTCATCTCCATAGTCAGAAAGCTCATCAAGAATGAAATACAGTGAAATATCACATTACTACCACCCCCAACATGCACTGAAGTTTGAGTACTCTGAATTCCCATTCAAGTGCGATGGTTGCAAGGAAGTAGGCATAGGTTCCCGCTACAGATGTTCAATCTGCAACTTTGACCTTCATATGCAGTGTGCAGTCCCATATTCTTCAATCAACCACCCTTTTTACACCAAATGTTCTTTGCAATTCTTATCCAAACCACCTGGAGACAGTCCCCGTTTCTGCAACGCATGCGAACGATACGTTACCGGTTTTGTTTACCATTGCAGGGACTGTGAATTTGATCTCCACCCTTGTTGTGCTAAGTTGCCTATGGTGCTTGATGATGGTGAAGTGAAGCTGTACTTGAGCAGGAAGGAGAGTGCTTCGTGTCTCAAATGTGGACGTAAAGGGAGGGGTTGGAGTTACAGGTCAAGCTGCAAGACGTATAATCTGCATGTGGCTTGTGTTAAGGACATGGTGGTTGAGAACTGGGATCAATTATACCCTCCACGTTCTGACACAAACTCTAGGAGGGTGGAGCATATAATTCCTAGTTTGAAAAGTACCCTCTTAGTTCCTCACAAAAAGAGCAAAGGTAAGGTGAAAAAATGTGCAGAAGTGGCTGGATTGGCTATGCAATTTGTTGTGTCAGCAGTGTTAGGAGATCCAACGGCTCTAGTTGCAGGGTTTATCGCGTCCTTCATTTCAAAAGCTTGAAGTAGCAAGGTATGTCAGTCTAGCTATCCGATAAATCAAAGATTTTAATTAAATTGATCGGTTACAAGATATTGCAGTCATTATCCATAACATAAAGTCTTAAGTAATATAGGTATAATTTTTGTTGGGAAATAAGTAGATATAATTATGATAACAAAATATCAAAATAGACTGCAATTCAGAATTTAAAATTTTCTTTTATGTCTTAGTTATATGAGATAAATGAAATCAAACAATGTAAATAAACAAGTCTATGTACCTAACCTATGATGTGAATAAAATTACCTTAAGTATTTAGTAAATTGAACTTTATTATGTTCTGGAGTATGTTTTTCCTTTGAATGGAGAGGCTGACTAAAAATTAAGCTATATATGTTTGCCTATAATTAATGGACCAACCTATCCGAAGATTTATTTAAGTGTTTAGATCAATTTTAGATGATTTGAAACTTGATCAGGGCAAATCAAGCTCAACAATTATATAATTTATTATATTAAGATAAATCAAATAAAAATATTCAACGCTTATATCCTAAATTTAAAAATAAAATTTCAAATTTGATCCAAAATCTAGTCAATTTGAATTTCCTATACCATTTGAGTCCTACCTATAAGGACAGAATAGGCAAGGCATCTTCTGAAGATAAGTTTAAATTTCTAGTAATTGAAATAATTAATTGCATCTTGGTTCCCTTTCCATGTAGACTAAGAACAAATCGTTATTATTGTTTATCACAACTCAAGGTATTATTTACTATGATTAAATGGAACCACCTTAAGTAAAGAATCTGGAATGTCAAAGTTTTCACATGCTTAACAAACCCAATAATTGGAACCTTCAAATTAAATTGTGGGTGTGGGTCTCCTCGTAATGTATACGACTTTTTCAAGTAAGCTAAAATCACTTTAGAATCTGTAACTTGTAGATTGGTACGAGCATTGGACGGAATTTCCAACAAAAACATGCAATAAAGAGCAAGAGAGTTGTGAGTATTAATTGATGACAATAAAAAGATTGGGCTAAGTGAATCATACAGTAACTTTATTTTTCTCTTCAAACTTATTTCTTTTTATTCCATTTTCGTCTATATTCTGTACTCAGTTAAGCATCTCTAAATATATATATATATATATATATATATAGTTATTTCATCCTCAAACAGAAATATTAGATCTGATTCAAGACAAATACTGTTAAATGTGTCCAGTACAAAAGAAGTGAAGATTAAAAGACAAATTCTCTGATTAAATTCTTATAAGTGTTTTAAGAACTAAAATGAACGCAACAAAGTAACAAACAATAGAGATTAAAGTGTAGAGACTTTGGTCTTATAATAATGAATCAACATGTCCTAAACGATGAAATCTAAACACGTACATTATATAAGCTTTAAGGAGTTGGCTCCAACGTCACAAAACCTGATGGTAAGGTTGAGTATTGATTTAAAATCTATTTTGACTTCGTCTTTGTTTAAAGATAGTAAGATAGAGTAATAGAAATAAAGATTAAGGAGTAGAAAAAATAAGATTTGTTATCTGTTAAAAGATAAAATTTTATCTTTTAAAATAAAGTTGTTATCTGTTAGGATTTAAGCTTCATTGTAAAAGTCTATATGAAGTCATCAATTTTACAATAAAAAGAAGCAACCGTAAAGATTAATTAATTGGTATTCATTATTCTTGTCTCCAATTTGTGTCAATCAATATTCAACACTCTCATTTGATTTAAAATAGCACTTCTCTCCAAATAAATTGTGAAGCACTTCTCTTTAAATGTGATGTACTTCTCATCACCATCATCAATCTTCAATTGTTAGAGCACTTCTCTCCATGGTGCATATCTCACCAACTACTCTAAAATAGAGCTTCTTCTTTTGTCTTTTGCATCATATCTATCTACGCTTTATCTTCAAGTTTGCAATTCCTTTGTATGTGCCCAAATCTATTGCACTTGAAACGTTGTGACTTGCCCTTGTACCAACAATTTTTCTCTTCATGACCAAGCCTTTTGAAATTGCTACATTTAACAACTTTGCCTTTTCCCTTTGAAGATGAAGTCTTGCTAAATAAGCTCTATCAACTTTATCTTCAGTTTCCTCCTCTCTCATCGTTCTATCTTTTTAGGGAAAGAAGAGGAAAGAAGAATAATAAATAATAATTAATCGAAACAAATCGATAATATTTACAACTACTTCTTTTTATTATGAAACTGACGCCTTTATAAGAGCTTTAACAATAAAGTTTAAATCCTAAAATATAGCAACTTTATCTTAAAAGATAAAATTTTATATTCTAATAAATAATAAATCTTATCTTTACTACTTTGATAATCTATATCTTTACTATCCTATTTTATTACCCCAAATCCTAATAGATAACAAATTTTATTTTTAAACAAAGACGAAGTCAAAGTAAAA
This sequence comes from Erythroxylum baracoense, assembly GCA_025629805.1. Taxonomy (NCBI): domain Eukaryota; kingdom Viridiplantae; phylum Streptophyta; class Magnoliopsida; order Malpighiales; family Erythroxylaceae; genus Erythroxylum; species Erythroxylum baracoense. Next base: position 38,135,569 of record JAOTAY010000191.1, read on the forward strand.
TTTAAATCAATATTCAACATTCCCCCTTGATTTAAAATTACATACATGGAGCACTTCTCTCCAAATAAATTATAAAGCATTTCTCTTCAAATGTGATGCACTTCTTATCACCATCATCAACCTTCAATTGTTGAAGCATTTCTCTCTATAGTGCACATCTCACCAATGACTCAGCTTCTTCTTTTGTCTCTTGCATCATATTTATTTGTGCTTCATCTTTAAGTTTGCAATTCCTTTGTATGTGCCCAAATTTGTTGCACTTGAAACATTGTGGTTTGCCCTTATGCTAACAATCTTTCTCTTCATGACCAAGCTTTTTGCAATTGCTACATTGAATCACTTTGCCTTTTCCCTAATGCCTAACTAGCCAAGAAAGTATTCAAACTCTTGTCACCCTAATGCCTTGGTCAAAATGTCATCCAATTGATTCGTGGTTCATACATAAGATATGGCAATGTGTTCCTGTTGTATCTCATCACAAATAAAGTGGTTGTCAAATTTAATATGTTTTGTCTATTCATAAAACACCCAATTTGTAGCAATGTAAAGGGTTGTTTGACTATCACAATACAAACATATTGGTCCATCATGTGAAACACCCAATGACTTAAGTAAACCTTTAAACTACTTCAGCTCGCAGCTGGTTGTAGCCATTAAGCAGTATTCAACTTATGTGGAGGATTAGGGTACTGTCTGTTACTTTTTCTTCTTCCAAGAAATAGGAGAGGAGCCCAGGAAAAAATTAAGTGAAAGTCGGATCATTAGACTAACTTTCTTAGTAAATCACAATAGGCATACAAGTATAAATCACAATTTGCACTAAAAAGAATGCCTTATCCAATATTTCCTTCCAAGTATCATACCACTTGCAAGGTTTCCTCCAATTGTTCTTGCTAAGGGGACCACACCAATTGAGCTAAAACATGAACACAATAGCTGAGTTCAGGTTTAATAATAGTAAAATACATAAACCGGCCTACTAACTACTGATATTGCTCAGGATCTTCTAAGAATGCACCTTCAGCAATTCTAAACGATGATTTTTCTCTATAGAAAAAGATACTGGTTTTGCTCCCAGTAGTCCAGCTTCAATAATAATATCGAGTTAATATTGGCATTAGCAGAGAGAAATTTCTTTTGGTCCATAAGCTACTTCAATGCCTAAGAAATACTTTAGAGCATCGAGATCTTTCATATAATCAAATACTCTTTGAACTTCTCAATGGCCTTCAAATTATTTCCGACTATGATTAAGTCATCAACATATACCAATACAGTCAAGAAACACATCATTCTTGCTATAGGTAAACAGTGAGTAATTTTAGTCGAATTGTATGAAGTGATACTTCTTCAGGGTTGCTAATAGTTTGAAAAACCAAAATCGAAGGGCTTATCGCAAGTTATAAAGGGATTTCTTCAATTTTCTCACCTTGGTTAAATCTGTCGTTGAGAATCCCAAGGGGTTTGCTAAGCAATTAATTAGATAAAACAAATGACACATATTTATCTATTTCTGCTGTTTGCATGTCCAACTTAGTGCATATGGATTTACAACCTTCTTGTATGGCTTATAGAAGGAAAAATATATGTTAGATATGGAAAACAAATATATGATACTCTTTTAGGCTATATATTTTGCCTCTGTCATAACTAGTGTTTTCTTCTCTTATTAGAAATTTGGACTAAATCAAATGGCCTAGAATGTCTATTATAAGCAAGGTATTCTAAAGAAAAGGAAATATTTATGTTAGGTTTTAGAACCAGAATTTAAACAAAAAATATAATAAAAAAGATAATGTAGGAAGCAATTTATTGATGGGTTACACTTTACATTAACGTTGAAGGCCTAAATATATTGGCAATGAAATAATAAACTTAGCTGATATCTCATTAAAGATTAGTCAAACAAATCAAAAGTTTAAAAATTTAAATCCTAACAGATAACAACTTTATCTTAAAAGATAAAATTTTATCTTCTAATAGATAATAAATTTTATAAGATAAAATTTTATCTTTACTACTCTATCTTACTACTCCCGAATTTTATCATTAAACAAAGACCACATTTTTAACAACTTTGAATCATTCTCCGACATTCCCTCTTGATTCAAAGATGTAAGACTTCTTTATCCTAATCCAAATATAAGATAAATAAGAATTTATCCTAATACAAGCTCTAACACCAAATGATACGAAACCCTAAGGCTAAAGAACCTGAAACCCCCTTAAACATACCCTTTGGATAGAATATGAATAAGACGAAATCCCCAACTCCCCATTCAATTATATGAAAGGAAACGCATATAATAAAGTTGATTTGAAAATAAGAATAGAAATTCACCACAAGTGTTTACCTTGATATGAACTATATTCTTGATGCGATAGAAGAAGACAAGAAATCCTCCCTTATAGAATTCGTTATTAAACCAATCAACCCTAAACAATGGTTATTATGATGTATTTATACCTCTTGAAAAAAGAGAAACCCTAGTTATGTAAAAGGCCTTTAAACATGGGCCTTTTACCAAAATAATTAAACCCAAACTAATATTTCTAAAATACAACCTATTAAACCTAAAAGTTTTAAACAAGCCTAAAACACAAGTAGTGGGTTGTCAAAAGTTGTGATTCTAATGTAAAATAATTAATTAAATAATAAGGAAAGTCTTCTTGCTCATTCTGCACAACTTGATTAGTTATCTTGTCTTTGAACTTCTTAGCTCTTGATCTTGTTATTGGTCCTTACGGCATTACTAGCTCATCTTTGGAGCTATTTCGCTTACAAAGTCCCACATTTATGCTCACATCATCTCCTCCCTCTTCAAAAGGATTCGTCCTCAAATCTGAATCAAAGTCAAAAGGAGATAAGTCAAAAACATTAAAATTAGCACTAACATTATACACACCTGGCAAGTCTATCTTAGATGCATTGTCATTGATGCGTTCCAATTCTTGGAATGGTCCATCACCTCTTGCATCAAGTTTTGACTTCCTTTGCTGTGGAAACCTTTCTTTTCGCATATGCACCCAAACCCAATCACCTGATTCGAAGAGAACTTGTTTCTACCTCTATTTGCTTTTTATGGATATATGCGATTCTGTTTCTCAATTTGTGCACGTGCTTTCTAGTGTATTATTTCAACCAAGTCAACCTTCTTCTTACCATCTAAACTAGCAATCTTAGTCAAAAGTAAAGACATCAAATCTAACACAGTTAATGGATTAAAACAATACACAATTTCAAATAGAGAATAACCTGTAGAAGAATGTATAGAATTATTATATGCAAACTCAATGAATGGTGAACAATCTTTCCAATTTTTCAAGTTCTTCCCAACAATAGCACGGAATATGGTTTCTAAAGTCCTATTACTTATCTAGATTTTTCCATCAGTTTGTGGATGACATGTAGTAGAAAATAAAAGCTTAATACCCTATCTTTCCCCACAAAGCTCTCCAAAAGTGACTTAGGAACTTAACATCCCTATTTGGAACAATGATCCTTGGCACATCATGAAGCCGAACCACTTCCCTAAAGAAAAGATCAATAATGTTTGTTGCATCATCTGTTTTTTGGCAAGCAATAAAATGAGTCATTTTTCTAAATCTATCAACAAAAACAAATATGTTATCTCTACCTTTCCTAGTCCTAGATAAACCCAATATAAAGTCTATAGATATATTAGTCCAAGGTGCACTAGGTATAAGCAAAGGTCTATACAAACCATGAGGCATAGACCTAGACTTAGTTTATTTACATGCAATACACTTGGCACAAACCCTTTCCACACATTTTCTCATATTTGTCCAATAAAAATGTTCATCAAGCATATCTAAGGTCTTTTGCACACCAAAATGCCCCATTAGCCCTCCACTATGTGATTCTCTAACAAACATCTCTCTAATAGAACAAGCAGGAATGCAAATTTGTTTACCCCTAAAAAGATATCCTTTATGCATATAAAACTTATCAAATGCAGCATGTTCATAAGATTGATATACATTAGCAAAATTAACATCTTCCACATACAACTCTTTCAAATGCTTAAATCCAAGTAACTTAGAAGTAAGCATAGATATCAAAGCGTACCTTCTCGATAATGCATCAGCCACAACATTTTCCTTACCTTGCTTGTATTTAATCACATATGGAAATGTTTCAAGATACTCTGCCCAACTTGTATGCCTTTTGCTCAATTTCCTTTGTCTCTTCAAGTACTTGAGGGATTGATGATTACTATGTATCACAAACTCTTTAGGTAGTAAGTAATGTTCCCAAACTTCAAGAGCTCTCACCAAGGCATAAAGCTCCTTATCATAAGTGGAGTAGTTGAAAATTGATCCGTTCAACTTCTCATTAAAATATGTTACCGAACGATTGTCCTACATTAAAACAGCCCCTATAGCAATCCCAGAAGCATCACATTCAATTTTAAAAGTCTTGGAAAAATCAGGTAATCGTAAAACAGGTGCAGTACATAACTTTTCCTTTAAAGTATTAAATTCATTTTCCTGTTCTTTCTCCCATCTAAAACTAACATTCTTTTTAATGATTTCATTCAATGGAGCGGAAATAGTAGAGAAATCTTTAACAAATTGCCTATAAAAGCTAGCTAAGCCATGGAAACTCCTAACCTCACTAACTGACTTAGGTGTCGGGCATTCTTTAATAGCTTTCACCTTTTCAGAGTCAACCTCAACTCCCTTAAAACTTACCATAAACACTAAGAAGACAACTTTATCGATGTAAAATGAAAACTTCTTAAGGTTTGCATACAACTTATCTTTCCTAAGCACATCTAAAACAGTCTTAACGTGCATGACGTGTTCACTTAAGTTCTTACTATAGATCAAGATGTCATCAAAGTAAACAACCACAAATTTACCAAAGAATTCATGCAAAACATAATTCATTAAGCGCATGAAAGTACTAGGTGCATTGGATAAGCCAAAAGGCATAACCAACTACTCATATAATCCATATTTAATCTTAAATGCATCTTTCCATTCATCACCTTCTTTCATCCTAATATGATGATAGCTACTTTTTATATCAATTTTAGTGAATATGCAAGCACCATATAACCATCTAACATATCATTTAATCTAGGAACAGGATGACAATACTTTATAATGATCTTATTGACCGCTCTACAATTCACACACATCCTCTAAGTTACATCTGTCTTCAGCACTAAAAGAACACAACACAAGGACTCATGCTATCCCTTATATATCCCTTCTTAAGCAATTCATCCATTTGCCTTTGTAATTCCTTTGTCTGCTCTGGATTGCTTCGGTAAGCTGGAAGATTAGGAATTTGAGCTCCTAGTACCAAGTCAAGCTGGTGCTTAATCCCTCTCAAAGGTGGTAACCCATGGGGTACCTCTTCAGGAAAAACATCATTATAATCCTGTAACAAAGTCACAAACACACTAGACAAACTTAGGTTATGGTCAGTGTTAGTAAACAAAGTTTCCTTAAACTGAATCAAGATTAAAGTCTCTTGCCTAAGTATGCACTCTTTAACTCTCTTTCTTTTGCATAAAAAGATTATTGTGCCTTAACTTTTTCACTCCTCTCAATTTTTTTTTCTCACTTTTCACATTCTTTACTTTCTTTTCACTCACTAACTTCTTCTCTCCTGCACATTCTACTTTCTTTTCCTCACTTGTGTAGTCACTCACTATTGAAACTTTAATTTTATTCTGTGCTCTTATGGCCTCTTTTATCTCTTCTTTCTTTTTCACCTCACTACTTGAATCCCCGCTTGATGATTGTTGAATTTTCAATTGTTCAAGGTATGCTTCTTTAGGTGATAAAGGAGCAAGGGTAACTTTTTGCCCATTATATATAAAAGAATCAATATTCATGTACCCATCATGCATAATATGCCTATCAAATTGCCATGGCTATTAGAGTAGTGCTCTAAAGGCAATCACCTTTAGTACTTTTGTACAAACTTTATTTTGATTAATAAAGCAAAAGGCACTTTTTATTAATTTGATATTCGTTTATATATGAATTGATGTTGATCTTAAATCTAATTAATGAAGTCCATGATACAAAAACATAGCATGAAGGAAATCATGATGAGATCATGATAATGAGATTCTTATTATATGCAATTATGTTAGTATCTAAATAATCCCTAGTTATATGATTAATAAGACAGGAAATTATTAATTCAGATAAACTAGCACATGTTATACTCATTGATTTGATCAGGCAGTAGATCTCACAAACTGTAAGCATGAGATGTTTAGAGTTAACATGTGAATACTTACTATAAGTAATAAGTACATCAGATGACCAGCAATGAGATTATCATATGTATGACCTATCAAATTTCAATGATTAATCTCATCATAACAATAGTGCAAATATCCTTAGCCTTGTGGTAGTGAAGGATACCTTGGATACTGATCCTATACTTTGACATCATTCCTTGTTTCCTTAAGACAAGGTCGTCCACAGGGTGATGATTAGGTACAACTATTGGTATTCGAAGGTAATATGATAGCCAATAAAGGATACACTACTCCTGGTAGAAGGAGATGATACCCACGGCCTCTTGTCAGGGTCATTACTCAGGAGTCTCTGGCGAGAGCAGTTATGTGTCATGAAGAGAGTCTTCAATGACGCATAAAGTAATGAGATCCCAGGATAAGAACTAACATCACTTTGACTAGATGTGATGTAGTTAGTATAGTGGGAGTCGACACATAGCCCATACGCCGAATCAAGTAGGGTATAGTAAAGTGAAAGGACGAATTGCACAGTAATTGTCTGTGGAAAGGTTCGTAAGTCAACAAATTAACTATTGAAGAGTTCGTGTGATAATCCACTTATATTATGTTAAATTGGCATTATGAAACCATCCATGATTTGCTCAGATTAAAAGTTAATTCAAGTGCCTAAAATAACCAGGAACTAAAGGATCACACGCATAAAAGATCGAATGAAAAACATAGTGTGTATGGCTGGTTTTAAGTAGGCCACATTCATGACCAAAGATGAGACTTGTTTTTAAGTACGCCACGATCATGGCTCATAGGCCACGATCGTGACTAAAGGCACGACTTCTGTACATAAGTGAGTTCTTCACTTATGTGCAAGAAGTCTAAGATGAATATACACCAATGTTGCGAATACCGTACCGAACTCGGTACCGGATTGAGTTCTAGAACGGTACTATACTGATACTGGTCAATACAGGGTACTGTTTCGAGCAATTTTTTATATTTATGAAATAGTCCCTGAAATTTTTAAAATTTGCAAAATAGTCCACTGATATATTGTACAGTTAT
>JAOTAY010000191.1:38162715-38189339 GCA_025629805.1 Erythroxylum baracoense
TTATAAGACGATTATAATTTAAATGTAATGGAAATATATAATTTTAAAAAAATATAAAACAAAATATTACCGACGGAAATAACATTTCCGTCGGTAATTCCTAGTCTACTATACCGACGGACGATAATATATTCCGTCGGTAATATTGACTTATTTAGCGACGGCACATCTTCCCGTCGGTACTTTTGCCGACTGTATGATGACAAATTTACATACGGATATGGCACCGGTCGGTAAATTTAGCTACGGACTATATTAGACGGTCGGCAACTTTTCCGTTGATTTTACCGACGGAGAGACATTTCGGTCGGTAATATTACCGACGGTACAGACTATCGTCGTCGGTGAATTTAGCTACGGCCGAATCACCGACGTTTTCTGTCGTTGGTTTATTCTGTCGGTAATTGTGTTTACCGACGGTATATTGGTTTTTTCCGTCGGTAAATTCCGTCTGTAATTCACTATTTTCTTGTAGTGTATACTTCAGTAAATCTTTTCCTACCGTCATTAGTCGTTGCTGCTTCATAACACAGAGCATCTCCATCATTGGAACAACTTGCCACATTTCCTTGGGGATTGGAAATTTTCTTTAAATTCTAACAATCTTTCTTCAGGTGACCTTTCTTACCACAATTGTATCATTTTAAATTCTTCTTATTTCTTGATTTTGATCTATTATGATTTTGGCTTACAATTTGACCTCGTTTTATTGATCTCCCTCTCATCACCGTTAAGGCCTCCATATGTTGTGAACTTTCCTGCCTGTCTTCCTTGTTCTTGCACCGATTTTCCTCTTTTAGGATAGTAGTTGCAACATCATCAAAGACTAGAACATCTGTAAAGATATTATTTGTTAAGTTGACGATTTGTTGATCATATGAATCGGGTAAACTTTAAAGTAGAAGCTCAGTACGTTCATTTGACTCTATTTTACAACCCAACAAAGTGAGTTAAGAGAATAGAGTATTTAAGGTATTGATGTGTTCTATCACTGAAGTATATTATGCTATAAGAAGAGTATAGAGTTTCCTCTTAAGAAAAATTTATTGTGCAGTAATTTGACCTCGTAAAATTTTTTGAGATGATCCCAAATCTCTTTTGACATCTTCTTCTCCTCTATGCTTGACAACAACCCAGCTACTAGTGCCAGATAAAGATTGGCAATAGCATTTTCGTCCATCTCATTCCACTTATTATCATCTGTGAATGTCGCCAGCCTTTCGCTAAAGGCCTCTAAACAATTATCTTTTCTCAAGATAGCCTTCATCTTCATAATGAGAAATTACTCTCATTGAACTTTTCAATATCAAATTTTGCCGTCATTGCTTCTATCAGGAACAGAATTTAGCTCCCACTATTTTACGTGAATAATACCTGTATGAATGAATAATACTGTACCCATACATATGAATAGTACTTAATTCAAAAATAAATGCATGAACAGTTGTCAACTTTTGTGGTTACTATTTTACTCTTCGCCAATTTTCACTATGCTCACCCGAACTTCTAACGGATTGCGCCAAAAAATTTGTTTCATTTTTCTCACCACACTCTGTTACTACTTGTTGAGAAAAGTGACCGGATTAGAGCAGGTTCACAGTTAAATAGGACTGAAAGGAATAATAATGAAGGAATAAACATAAAGATTTTACGTAAAAAAACCCCTAAAAAAATTAGGGCAAAAACTACGGGCACGAAAAAAAATTTCACTATGAAACTTTATGAGTTTCAACCTCTCTCTATTTTATAAAAAAAATGCTAACTCTCTCAAAATAGGAGAAATACTATCTAAACTTTTGTGGGGATTTAACGGACAAAGAGGAGATTTTGGAATGCATATTTATAGGCCTCCCTCGTGCGGTTTTGGACAGCTAATAATTAGTTGTCCAAGCTGCAATTGTTGATTTCCAACTTCTGCGTATCATTCCAACACAAAGTAGGAAAAATGTATATTCGTTACTAAATCACAAGTTGTCGGAGATGTGATAAGCTTGCCCGTAAATCTAAATTAGTTTAGAATTATCATTACACTTTTCTAAACCCTACATATTTTGATTTAATAAAGCAAAATTGGTATGACGTCATCCCAACGTATTTTACCTTTGCTCCAAACAGTCAACATAAGTAACTGTTGGAACTAGGGTTTTGCATGGTTTTTTGTAAGACAAAAATTTCGCAACCATTATTTTTGTTGTCCTCGTAATCATGGAACTTATTGTTGAAATTTGGCATAATGGTGGGCCATTTTAAACTCGTATCGGGTAATGGTCTTGAAAGGTAGACGTAAATACAATAGTTAAACAGGTGTTAGTCTCCTTCTTATGTTCAGGACAAGCAAGAAGCTCCGCAAGACAAGCAGGAAGCTCCGCCTGAAGCCTTATCTTATTATCCATGTTCAACACCTCAGACTTTACATACGGCAGTCCACAGCCAACAGGTGGTAGGATTTAAATCCAACGTCGGATATTAGATTATCCGACTAAAAGTTTCAAAATTTTGTTCCGACTATCGACACTGTTCCAGCGATTATTGGCTCGAATTCTGCTGTTTATTACTCACTTGTCCTTTTCTTTCTTATCCACACCGGACCCTTGAAACTAAATTTGATCAACTTCTTTGTAGGAAAAGTACGTGAAGGAACAAGGATTTTGTATTGAATGAGACATCAGAACAGACAAAACTGACTCAGATCAACCACAGCCATAATAAACTCCAGGGACTTGGAGAGTGGCTTACATGAACACCATAAATCCAAGGAGAGCAGGCTCAATATAGACCAAGAACTCTCAGTTAAGGTCGACCGCACTTCTTTTATTTCCATGTTTATCTCTTTCTCCTATTAAATAAGGAGAAAAAAAAAAGATTTGCGTATAATCCATCTTACCACATTTCAGTGGCTCCTGTTGTGCCACTTCCTGACATCATATTTCGACCGTAGATTCGTGACTCACACAAAAGACTGCCAAACATCTTCCACTTCTATGGCCAGTTTGAGTAACGGCCAGCTGACTGACTCCTTCACAGGTACCCATCTCCACTGACTGCCAAGTTTTCAACTTTTTATTGGTGTCAGCAGCCAGGCTTCATTACAGGTTCGTTGGTAGAATAGACGTCACTTCTTCTTTCTTTTAGACTTTGACTTTTGATTTTGTGTCAAGTTCTGAATTGGTATGATCTGATTACGGGGTTGATGGGTTATAAGGTTATAGGTCATTAGACCATTGGTTTCCAGTCTGTCTTCTCTTGGGAGAGCAAACCATTCTGGAGCTCCGAAGTTTTAGTTGACAACAGGATTTTAAATTGTGGTCTGCGCAATTGCGAATGCAATATTGTGATCGCAGTTCGGATCCTTACCGCAGTTTATCGCGATTGCAGCCATATTTTTTTGCAATTTTGTATCATCCATAATTACCGCTGTATAACCCGTAGTTGGTAATCTAATCCATTCCTTGTTTCTCAATTTAGGCCCCGAGTTTTTCCGCTGTCATGCTCTTCCTTTTTATATGTGCTTCTCATCGTAAAGATTTAATACTCCATATTGACTTCTGACTCTGGAGTTTGATCTCGGTGCATTTCGTTGACAATATACACTAGAAAGCAGAATTGAAAATGTTTCGGTTCTTGTAATTTGAAACTGTATAGATTGTCCATTTATTCGGTGAAGTCTGGGGAATTTGACAACTAGGTAGTTTGCTAATGATTGATAGTATTAATAGCTTATTTTTTCTTTTCTGTTTTTGCTAATGTTTCCCTATGGAACTTCCAAGAAAGGAACTGACTTCTATTTCTCAGCTTTCTTCAACAAGCATTTAGTTGGTAAGAAGGCAAATTACAGAGTATGGCTCCTAAAGCTTTAGACTATGAATCGTTGAATGAAAATGTCAAAAACGTGCAATATGCTGTTAGAGGAGAGTTATATCTTCGAGCTTCTGAGCTTCAGAAGGAAGGAAAAAAGGTATCAGTTGGCCGGTTGAGTATCCGTTTGCATATGGTCTTCATACTCCTCGTTGTTATTATCATTTTTCTTTTTTTCTTATTCATGTGACCTTGGGTTGTCGTTCGTGATTTGGATTCTTACTAGATGTCTTTTTAGTAATAACAGGTGCTACTAGCTATTCTGTTACTTTATCAATTGGGTTCAACCTTTTTCGAATTGAAACTATCTGCTCTTTTGGCAAGAGGATTTGATTTTAATAAGTTAGATGCATTAGAATATATGTTCAACTGAAAGGACTTTTAACTATAGTAATACTGCAGTTGCATCACAATATATAGCATATCATGGCCGAGTGTGCTGCCAAAGATTTGTAGCATATCCTCGACATGGAATTTGTTACTAGTTGTCTATTTTACAAGTAATCCTTAAATCTTCTTAAACTTCGGTGTCATCCCCATTCCATAAATATTAATCCTTTTTATGTTAATCTTCTGCATTTCAGTATTGTCGTATTATCTGTTTTTGACTATTTGACTTTTTGAGTTCACAGATTATTTTCACAAATGTTGGCAACCCCCATGCACTTGGTCAGAAGCCGCTGACCTTTCCTCGCCAGGTACCGATGCAATATGTTTAATTCCTAAAAATATGTAATAGAATATTGACATTTTGATGATCATCACCTTGTCACCACATATCATTGACTATATAACCTGTTTGAAACAAGGAATCCTCCATTACAGGTTGTTGCTCTATGCCAAGCTCCGTTTCTCCTAGATGATCCTAATGTTGGGCTGCTATTCCCTGCGGACGCAATTGCAAGGGCTAAACATTATCTTTCATTTACTTCTGGTGGACTAGGTATTTTTTCCTCACCAACATTTTGTATCTTAATTCACACTCCAAAAGAATCATTGGGTATACTCAGCATTGTGTGTATTTGTATCATGCAGCAGATAAGATACTCTAGCCTGTCCTCACCATCTCAGTTTCTTAAGATTAAACAAAGCTAATTTGTTGCTTAGTGGTTATAATTCGAGCACATCATCTCGGTTTTGAGGAAACAATATTAAGTTTATTTTTTAAAACTTCCCCTTATCTTGCATTTAATGGCCTCAAATCATATGTTCTGCAGCATTCAAGCATGTAATCCTTGACTAAAACAAAATTGTACGATGGTAACTAGTTAGATAATTGCAATCGTTTCTTGATCATTTGTAGGTGCATACAGTGATTCAAGAGGTCTTCCAGGAATCAGAAAGGAGGTAGCAGAGTTCATTGGAAGGCGTGATGGATATCCGAGGTGATAATGTGTCTCTTCTCTCTTTCTCCACTGTCCCTATAATCAGATGAAAGGGAAAACGAAGAAAAACAAGAAAGCAATCTGTTGTTCATAGAACTTTTTGTTAGCTATGTTCCAATTTACAAGCTGTAATTGTCAATGTCATGATCCATTTGCAGTGATCCAGAGCTCATTTTTCTCACTGATGGCGCCAGCAAGGGTGTGATGCAGATCTTAAATACAATTATCCGTGGTGAAGGGGATGGGGTAATATGCTTGTGTACAATTGAGTAAAAGTTTTTGTTTTCCTCCTCTTTAAAGCATATGTTTCTTTAAACCAGAAGACGGCAGGTTCCTTTCTCCACTTCATCCTTCTCTTGCGGTTTCTTTCACCTTCTTAGCACAGTTTCTTCAATCTGGGTTCCATTCCCTGAAATATTTTAGAAAGATAGCTTGCGTATGGCAGGTTCTGGTTCCAGTTCCACAGTATCCTCTCTACTCTGCTACTATATCTCTATTGGGTGGTTCTCTTGTCCCTTATTTCCTGGAAGAGACGGCAAACTGGGGTCTTGATGTCAATGACCTCCGGCAATCAGTTGCAGAAGCTCGCTCTAAAGGAATTACTGTGAGTATGCTTTGACTATTTGTTCTTTTGTGTTTTTTATATGTACATGCATAGGAGCATGTTTGAAATATTATGTCAAACGTTGGAAATGGGGTTATATGAAAATTTTGGTCAAATTTCATGTAATGCTCAGTACCGCGAAGTAAATGTCTTTGTATTCTAATGGGACCAGGTAAGAGCAATGGTCATTATTAACCCTGGCAACCCCACTGGTCAGTGCCTTAGTGAAGCTAATCTGAAAGAAATATTACATTTCTGCTTCCACGAGAACCTGGTCCTTCTTGGAGATGAAGTCTATCAACAGAACATATATCAGGATGAGCGTCCCCTTGTCAGTGCTAGAAAGGTAAATGTTTTGATGCTAGGTCCAAGTTATTTATTTATTTATCTTTTTTATGGTTGGTAAAAGCTTTTACTATCTTTACAACTTGTGAAGGTTTTGATGAACATGGGGCCACCCATAAGCAAGGAGATCCAGCTTGTTTCTTTCCACACTGTTTCCAAAGGATATTGGGGAGAATGTGGGCAGCGTGGAGGGTACTTTGAGATGACCAACATCCCTCCACAGGTTTGCTTCCTTTTCATTCTTGAGTAACACTCCATTCATATCAAATTTGTATTAAATGAGATCAAGTACAGTTTAGTATTTAGGTTATCTTCTCTGGGTTTTATTCTGTAAGGTCATGATTGAACTGCTTTAGTCAATGTAAAACAGATTTTATCTGTGTTATTCTTTTGATTGGAAATGGTTTAGATATCTTAGTTCTTAGTATTTTCAAATGATAGATCGATTCCATCAGGCCTCTATTTATTGCCGTTCATTATATCTTAACGCTGCAGACAATTGATGAGATTTATAAGATTGCCTCAATTTCACTCAGTCCAAATGTCCCTGCACAGATCTTTGTAAGTTGGACCCACATACATGTTTACGTATTCATAAATATATAACTCAGTTCTCCAGCCTTCTTATTATTTCATTCTGTTTACAGATGGGGTTAATGGTCAACCCACCCAAACCTGGAGATATATCGTATGAGCAGTATTTTAGGGAAAGGTATGCAAGCTAAGAATCAGTTCACTTGTGGCTTCTTTTGCATTTTCTCTTATCATTTTGGTGCATAGCATGTTATGCTACATAGATAGTGACTAGGGACTTCCATGAATATGAAAACTTGCAGTAAAGGGATCCTTGAATCTTTGAGGAGAAGAGCAAGGATAATGACAGATGGATTCAATAGCTGCAGAAATGTTGTCTGCAATTTCACAGAGGGTATGCAGTTTCTTTTTTCCTGTTAATTGTATTATTCTCTTACTTTTCATGAGACTATGTTAATCTATAGTTGGTAATGAATTTCATTGTAGGTGCCATGTATTCATTTCCTCAAATCCGACTGCCGCCTAGAGCAATAGAGGCTGCCAAAAGGGCTGGAAAAGTTCCTGACGTGTTTTACTGTCTCAAGCTTTTGGAAGCCACTGGCATTTCCACGGTCCCCGGTTCAGGATTCGGCCAAAAAGAAGGGTAAAGAAGTTTTCATTTGACAGAAATAGATCTTCTATCCCTTTTGTCCGTCTGCTTTTAGGAAAGAATTCCATATTATATTTTCATTTTATGCACTTAACTTTTGAAGATGTCATTAATGGTTGCCTTCCGTTACAGGGTCTTCCACTTGAGAACAACTATATTACCAGCCGAGGAAGACATGCCAGACATCATGACCAGTTTCAAGAAGTTCAATGATGAGTTCATGGAGCAATATGAAGATTACAGTGGTTATTCAAGGATGTAATTTGCCTGTAAAGTGACTACTTGTATCATAACTTGAGGCTATAATTAGCCATCTGGCATATATGCTTCTTGAATGCATTTAATTTAATCAAGAATTTCGATCTATCGAAGAATTCATGTTGCTTCTAATGTCACGCCCGTCATATGATTATTCTATAAGTCCTCCTCACAGGTAAATGATGCAAAAAGGTAAAAGTTTCATAGTTCTTAGAAAACCATTTAAGCGACCTCTAATCTTTTATTACCTGAACTTCTAGTCAAGACTCAATATGTTTGGACGAGTGGCTAGACAGTTCATAAATGCAGATGGGAAGTTTTAGCTATATATATTTATATTATATATAAACAGAAGTAGTAATCAGAAACTAGAATTAAGAATGACATGTAAGTTCGAGCCCAGCTCAAAATCACAGCTTAGCCTAGTTTGACTGAAATTTAGACTAGAATCGAGTTTTTTTTATAAAAAAATTTTAAGATTTAGGCTGGTCTCGAGCTTAGGCATCTGAACTTAGCCTGACCCAAGTTGATAAGTTGTCTCTTTTTTTAAACGAGACGAAGATGCTCTACGCTTGTTTGGATGGAAGGTTAGTAATAAAATGAAATGAGACGTAACATACTTCTATCATTTAGTTGAGAGTTTCATAATGGAATGGAACGAAATGAGATAGAAGCAGAGTGTTTTATGTTACATTACATTTCATCCTAAACAGTGAAAATAAGAAATCTTCGATTCAGAGGGTTTAGGATGAAACGTAAACTAATAAATACATACTACCAAATATATCCTCAAAAATTTTTCTTAATACCAATTATTTCTTCTAACCCTAACCCCCTTCTATATATTTAATAATATTTGTAAATTATTTCTCCTTACTCTAATAATAATATTTTTATATTATTAATAAAAATTATAAATAATTAATAATAAAATAAAATATTTTAATAAAATAAAATTTTTATTAATGAAAATAGAAAATATATAAAAATTATTTTGCAATTTTTTATAATTTATTATTAATTATATAAAAAGTATTATTACTAATTATTTAATAAATTTTATTCTATTATATGTGATTTATATTTAAAATTTTTTATTTATATTTATATTTATATAGAAATATATAAATACAATTAAAGAATAATTTTTATATATTTTTATTTTTATTAATAAAAATTTTATCAATTTTATTAATTTTTTATTAATGATATATTATTTTATTATTAATTATATACAATTTATTATTAATTATATAAAAATATTATTATTAATTATTTAATAAAAATAATTTTTTTATTATATGTGGTTTATATTTAAAAATTATTTATTTCTATTTTTATTTATATAGAAATATATAAATACAATTAAAGAATATTTTTTATATTTTTCTATTTTTATTAATAAAATTTTTATTAAAATTTTTTATTTTATTATTAATTATATACAATTTTATTATTAATTATATAAAAATATTATTATTAATAATTTAATAATTTTTTATTATATGTTATTTATATTTAAAAATTATTTATTTTTATTTTTATTTATATAGAAATATATATAAACAATTACAAAATATTTTTTTACATATTTTCTATTTCATTAATAAAAATTTTATAAATTAATAATAATATTTTATATAATTAATATAAATTGTATATAGTTAATAATAAAACAATAAGCCTTTTATTAAAATTTTTATTATTTTAAAATATAAAAAATATAAAAAATTATTTGCCACGGTTGTGCGTGATTTTTTTATTAGACATGATTTCTATTTTAAAATCATAGCATTAAACCTCTTGCAACAATCATTTTAATATCAGGAGTATAATAGTCATTTATTATACATTCTATTCCATTTTATCCATCTTCCAAATAATGTTTCACTACATTACATTATGAATCCTTCCATCCCTCCCAAACAACTTTTCACTATATTACATTCCATTCCATTATAAACCGTTCCCTTCCGTTCCATTCCATTCCATTTTGTTCCATTAATTAACATCCAACCAAACAGGAATTTGCAATATGATGGTTGGCAATCTTGGGCAGACTTTGCACCAAGGGCAGATATAATTCCAACTTGAATCCCTATATGTCTTATACAAATATGAATCATAATCAGTTGCACATTTATTCTTCAAAGACTTACACACTAAGTTCATCTGGTCTAGAACGCAACAAAAGTTGGAGAGATATTGTGACAAAGATGATTAGCTTCAAATTGTTCAATGGCAAGTAATATTTTCAATGGAGCAAAGTCTAATTCCATCTAGTTTAAGATTGTTTTCTTTTGTTGCATATATATCATATGGCTGGAAAGAAATCATCCCATCCATAGGAAAATTGAAACTCATTAAGTATTTATTAATTAACAAGATCATTAATTAGATCAAGGCCATTATTAAGGCTAATCAAGCTCAGGTGAAAATCACTGATATAGAAAGAAAAAACTAGGAATTGTTGTGAAGGTATTATTCCTTTTCTTTTCAATCTTGTCACAACTCATACTTAGGTACTTCTTTGTGTATTTAGGTAGTAGTTGTGCTAAAACCTTCTATTTTGTATGGCTCTTCAATAGGCCAAATATTCTTTTGAATAAATTTATTTACTTTCCAAAACGAACTTTTTAATTCCACTATAATGTAAGGAAAAACATTAGTGACAATAAAAGGACCAATCCATCTAGAATTTAACACACTTATTATAAGCTTTAATAAAGAATTATATAATAACACTATCCTTCGCACCTCAAATTACTTCCTTTAGATCATATTATCATGAAACAATTTGGTTTTTTATTTATAAATTATCAAATTCTCACAAGCGTCCAACCTTTGTTCCTATAGTTCTTGCAATTATAGTTTTGTTGCCTCTCCCATCTTTCTCCAATCCATGTTGCAACATCACACCACCTAATAAGCTTTACGGTCAATCTCCATAGGTAAATGACAAACTTTACTAAAAAGTAATCAACAAGGAGATGTTCTTGTCAATTTTTTGTAGATTGTACAGTAAGCGAAAAGAACATCATCTAGAAATAAACACCAATCTTTTCTTCTTAGATTCACCGTCTTTTCCAAAATAGATATGCCTGTCCATTTATTTAAGAATAATATGTGATGGCTACTCAATGATGCATTTCATACTTTTTGAACAAAGCCACCATTGCTCTGTCACAAAAATGACTCCCTCGATCATTAATAATGGCTTATGAAACTTCAATTGTATTAAAAATATTGGACTTTATAAAACCTTTCATTTGGGATAATTGCTCATCAGGAAAAGTTTCATAAATAGATAAAATATCTTCAACCCTCAACAAAATCCATCGTATCAACCTTGTTTTAAACTCCTTCTTTGTCAAAAGGTTTTTCAATACTGCATGGTCAAAATATATAACAACTTTAGAGCCAAGCAAATAAGATCTATTTTTATTTAAAGCAAAAATAATCGTTAAAAGCTCCCTCTTAATTGTAGAGTAATTACATTGTGTAACATCCAATGTTCTTGAAGTATAATAGATGACATGACTTTGTTTCCTAATCCTTTATCCTAATATAACTCTTACTACTTGCTAACATCACACTTGATCTCGAATGGTAGATCCCAATCTAGTAGTTGAATAATAGGTGCATTTATCAATAATGCCTTAAGCTTGTCAAAAGCTTTTTGACATTCTTTCCTATCTAATTGTAGTAACTTTGACAATGGTATACCAATATTTGAAAAGTATCCAATAAACTTGTGATAACTTCTTACATATCCAAGAAAAGATTATAATTCCATAACATTTTTATGGTAAGATAAGTTCATAATTAAATCCACTTTCGCTTTATCAACTCCTATACCCTTGATGAAATCACATGTCCCAAAATGATGCCTTAATTAACCATAAAATGAAAATTTTCATAATTCAACACCAAATTTGTTCCAATGCATCTTTTGAGAGCCTTAGATAAATGATTTAAGCATTCATTAAATCTCCATAAATAGTGAAATCATTTATAGATACATCAATACAATTCTTAATATACTCAGAAAATAAATCATGCACCTTTGAAATGTACCTGAAGCATTATAAATACCAAAAGGCATTCAACTAAGGGCATACGTTCCAAAAAGGCATGTAAAGGCGGTCTTTTCTAATCTTCCTAAGCAATTACTATTGGATCATACCCTAAAAAACCATCTAAAAAGTAAAAAAATGATTCACTAGTAATTATTTATAACATTGGATCTATAAAGGGTAATGAGAAATGACCCTTTTTGGTAGCCAAGTTAAACTTCCTAAAATTATGCATATTTGTCACCTATTCTGCACACTTATTATCACCAACTCATCATTTTGATTTTATATCATTGTCACTCCAGTTTTCTTTACAATATGAACTAGGCTCACCCACTCATTATTCGGCATTAGATAGATTGTACTTGTATCGAGAAGCTTTATAATTTCTTTCATTATCACATTTTTCATTGTTGGATTGAGTTTCCTTTGTGATTCCCTTATCGCGTTAGCATTTTCTTTTAGAAGAATCCTACACATGCAAATTGTGAGTCTTATGTCTTTTATATTAAGTAAGGTCCAATCAATTGTAGTTTTGTACTCGTTAAAAGTTCTACTAGCCTTTCTTCTTACCCTTTAGTCAACCTTTTAGAGATGATTGTAGGTAGTGACTCTTCTTCACCTAAATAGATATATTTTAGATGATCAACTAAGGCTTTTAATAGCTTACAAAATATAAGGCAATATTTTCTTATAAGTTATAGCAATCATAACATTTAGAGTTTTTTATTCTGTTAGCATTATTGATAATGATTTTATAGCTTCACAAGTTTCATTAACTTGGTTATTCACTTCTAATTTTACATTAAACTCTAACTCATTACTAACACTTTCTTCTTCAATAATATCCTTCACTATTGAATCCAAAATATCCATATG
The DNA here is from genome assembly GCA_025629805.1 of Erythroxylum baracoense. Lineage (NCBI taxonomy): Eukaryota > Viridiplantae > Streptophyta > Magnoliopsida > Malpighiales > Erythroxylaceae > Erythroxylum > Erythroxylum baracoense. The sequence continues at coordinate 38,175,301 of JAOTAY010000191.1, forward strand.
ATAAACAAAGTAAAAATTGTTTGGGTACTTCATTGCTTTGAAGATATTAAATATCTTTCCATAAAACGTGACAAAAAGGGTAGTCTCATCCATATTAATTTTTTTAGCATCTTCATAAATTTCCTTCCTAATAAAATTAAAGCTAATTATTCTACACTATTTCCATCCCTTTTTAAGAAATAAAAGTCTACTGGAAATACCAAACCATTAACCTAAACCAAAACCAAAACATCCTCTATCACTCCAATAAGACGCATATAAGAATGATCAGCTAGTTGAATAATCATATTAGTTTCTTGTAAAGATTTTAGGTTTAAAGATTGATAAATTATGGTATGACATTAATAGATGCACCTAAGTCTAGTATGGTACGCTCAATTTTCTTATCACCAACAATAAAAAGGAGTGTAGACATACCTCGATCTTTTTTTTTCATTTCCTATTTGTCACAACTAATACATTCTTACCAAAAATTATTCTCTCTTTATCTTTCAGTTTCCTTTTATTTGTGTATAGTCCTTTCAAGAATTTTTCATTTTTTGGAATTTGTTGGATGGCTTTTAGAATATGTGCTTTAGATGGTATAGGTAAAGAAAAATAAGATTTTAACATAGTTGCATCTTTAGATGGAAGTTTAGCTTTCTTCTCTCATTATTCAAGCATTTCTACCTTCATTGTTAAAGAAGAGCCATAATGGATCTCCTTCCTACTTCTCTATGTCATTTCACTCACATTCTCTTTAAGATTCACCACTACTTGTAAAGGTAATTTTCTTGAAGTTTGTGCTTCCAATTTAATAATAAAGGTGGCTAATTGAGTGATTTGATTTCTTAAATTTTGAAGGCTTGCCCTTGTTTTATCGTAAAATTGTTAAGTGTTAATAGCAAGCGCCTTAATAATTTCATCTAAAGATATACCTAAATTTGAGGGTTGAGATTAAAATGTGTAGGTGTTAATGTTAGCATTTCCTTAATTTCCATAACTAAAATTTGGATGATTCCTCCATTTCAGAGTATAATGATTTAAATAAGGGTCATATTTTCGTTGAAGTTGACTGAAAAAATCCCCTATTACAATAGCTTCTTGAATAGAGTCTTGTTGCAATGTAGGGAACATATTCGTAGGATGACCAACAAATAAGCATATTCCTCGTACCGATTGTAATTGAACTACGTCTATTGGACAAACTAAAGAAGTTAAATATGAAAATTTATCCTCAAGGTTAGTAGTACTTTCCTCACTCATGCACTTAACAACTTCATCCATCTTTATTATAAATTACTGAGAATTTTTACCATGTTTGAAAGCAATTGCCTAGTCAATTATGGTGTTTTATTTACTAAAGTTCCTCACTAGTTGCATCTATCATACTCCTATCCATTAGCAATACCCTTTATAAAAATATTGAATCAAAGATTACTTAGGAATATAATGGTGTGGGCAAGTAACTCATAATTCTTTAAACTCTCCTAATATTCATATAATATTTATCCATTGAATTATCTTATCACAATATCTTCTTTCCGATATTGGCTATTTATGATGCAAGAAAGAACCTATCTAGGAACAAGCTTTTCATTTCATTCTATATTATGACTGAGTCAAAGGGAGGATAATAAAGCTAATCCTTCACTTTATCTAATGAAAAGGCTCTAAGATTAATTTACTCTTCTACTACTCCTTATGGCTTTATTCTATAGTAGACATTATGGAATTTTTTTCAAGTATTTATATGGAACTTCACGTGAAAAACCATAAAAGATAAGGAATAAGTAAATTAAACCAAATTTCAATTCAAAATCTACCTTAACATCTGGAAATCTTATGCATAAGGGTTATTGATTTAAATTTGGTGCAACTAACTCTCTTAACATTCTAGTGTTAGGATTTGCTATATTTTCTTCAGCTTTTGAAAATTGAATCTTCACCAATTGTTAAATGTATCTCAACTTTTACCTTTGAAGGTGAATGACTTCTTCATTGCTTAGTCTCTTTACTTAAACGATGCATTGTCTTCTCAATCTCTAGATTATATTGCAATTCACTTGTTTAAGAAGAACGAGTCATACAAGATAAGAGATAAGTAGGAAACTATAAAATAGAACCTAAAACTTATAAACTAATTAAACAAATTGTCGATGCCCTTAAAATTAATCTCTGATTCACTAAACTTTTATAATAGTTATGTAACCAAATCGAATCTTTTAAAAACTAAAAATTAGTTTCTTAATTTGAATTGATAAAATAGAATTAGGGTTTGTGACTAATTAAGTATCTAAGATTATCAAGGAATCAAATAAATCAAATTATTAGAAAAGTGAGAAATTCAAATTTACTTAACTCTGATTTAAGGGAATGATCTCATATAAATGTGACTTTGATCATTGGTCTGAAATTTTTTTTCACAACTCAATCTATTAATCTGAAACCTATTAGGATAGTCATAATAAGTTTCATTTTCCTAAATTTATTGATTCAAACCTACCATTCAAATCAAAACTTACCATTAATTGGTTGAGTATAATAGCATTCTATATCAATTAAATAATAACAATAAACTTAATAGAAAAGACTAAATCCTAGATTAAATATCTACAAATATTTAATTTTGTTTTCATGTTTATGTTAAGTTAAAAATGAAAATAAATAAATGACCTACTTGTTACTTATACAAAACATTCATGATAATTATGGATAACTAAACTCAAAAATAGCAATATAATAATCAACATCGAATTAATTTGTTAGATAAATATTAATTAATCATAAAATAAAAGAACACAAAATAAGAACTACCTGAAGTATAAGTTGAGAACAAAACATCTTAAGGTTACAATTAGAGTTTTGATTCCCCTAAAATAAAAAATTCATATTTAGCTACATATAGTTATAATTCCACAACAAAGATAGATGAAAGAAGAAAAACAAAAAGGAATAATAATAAAGGTGGGTGTTATTTTTTCCTCCTCTTCTCCCACTCAAAAACTAACTTATTTTAATATTACAATGATATTATTTAAACAAATCAAAATCCCTACATAAAAAGGCTAAGAATAAGTCTCTTAATTGAACTGAACTTCTTAAAGTGAATCTAGCTCTAGGTGTGATCTCGCCTTATCTACTTTAACTATCTATCATCTTTGACTTTATCTTTTCAAAATTCGTGGCTTTGGCAATTGATGCTCTAATGAGATGTTTCAAACCAAATTTGGTCCAGTCTCCACTTGTCATCTTTAAAAATAGAATAAATATTAATTTTACCAATTAAACACCAAAATCAACTCAAAAACAAAAAAGATGAATCCAACTAATATAAGCAAATTACATCTTATCAAATTTATAATAGAATGCATGCTAGAAAAAGTCAAAAGGAGTATCAAAATGGTAAGACAGTTCCTCATAATTTTGCTCAAGGTTAACAAAGGATCGTAATCCTTAACAATCATCCAGGCCACATAGATGGTTGAGATCTTGAAAAGGAGTAGTAAGGGGAACATGTGTAAGAAGTTTTGAGTATCGTAGGAGAAGGTCACTCAACCTTGCAGGTTTTTTCAAACTAGGAAAAGCATAACCCCAAAGTGAGAAAAATTTTAGAAGACTTATTGGCCAACTGTAAAGATATTGTTATCTAGGAACCATTCAGGTATGTCGTGGATTAATTAATGTTATAATTAATCGATGCTATATTTGATTATGGTTAATATTAGATACCATTCAATTTTTTAAAATAACAAAATAATTTTTGAATTTTTAAAATTAAAAAATAGTCCCTCAATATATTGTGTTACATAATTTTTAATTTATAACAACCTTGTCTCAAAAATCATAATAAAATAAATTTAAAATAACATTTATCTCTTTATTTCACTTTTCATATATTCACATATAAAAATAATCATAATTAATGTAAGAAAATGTTGTTTAATTATCTTATAGATATAAAACTAATAATAATGCAAAGTATTTAAAATGTTATAATTTACATCATATAATAAAAAATAATTACATCAAAATATCATATATTAAGAATAATAAAGGTCTATTACTCCATAAGCATTGCAACATGACTTCATGCCGATGAACATAGTCGAGTAGAAGTGAAAAAACTTAGAAATTTATTTAATTGAATATCTATCTGATTGCATTGACCATGATTTTCATTTGGTACAAATTTCTCAACATTAAGAGGAGTCCTCATCATCACCATAATTCAAATTCATCTCTTCAAATGATATGTCAATACTTTCTCATTCAAGATTAATTTTCAAATTCTCTCATTTATGATTCTTGGTTCTTCAGAAACTCAATCCGCTAAAAGATCGATATAAGACAAATTGGAGTTATATAATTACTTATTCTATTATGGATCCTAGTAAACAAATAAAATAAAATAATTAAGAAATCATAGTCAACTTAATAATGATAATAGCATACCCTTCTCGAAGCTTTAAGTGGTATCAAACAAAGACCAAATCATTCAATCTTTTGTATTTTAATATATTTCTTTTCTTGTAATTGATAAATTAAAATGGGCTCCAATTCCTTTTGCATCTTATTTCATTCACACATTGACTCAAAATTTGAATTGCAAACCATTGTAATTTTGGAATTGATCCCACCAAACAATTGTAAGACAACAAAAGTAACCTTATAAACAAAATAAAGTGATGATTAATTTCAAACAAGTAACAAAAGTAAGGAAATATATACTTGTATTTAGTTTCTCTCTTTGATGAAATGTAATGGGCATCCCAAAATCACCACACACATTCTTGTATGCCTTCATTTATAAGTTAATAAGAACTTACATCATCTCATGTGCAAAATTATTGTGATAGTTAATAACATTCCCCCATTAACTTTAACTTTCTTTGTAAAATTTGGACTAAAATAGACACTAGGATTTAAAAACTCCCCAATAACAAACATCAAGGAATAAGTTGTCTTTCCTATCTTTCAATAATGAATACATGATAAGGTGTATATAAAGAAGGCCTATTTTCATATTAGCCTTGATTGCATCCTTCGCCCTCTTTATAGCATCATAAATATAACTCATTGTTGTCTTCTTGTCACAATCAGTTAGACAAAGTATTCTTACCAAAGGCTCACAAAATTGAAAGAAAAATTGACGTTGAGACCAAAATTCATGATCTTTAAGTATAATTTTAGAAACCTTTATTTCAGCATTAATCCTGACATACTGAAATGCATCTCACTTATCACTTATAAATATTTGTCTTAGCTCCTTCTTCATTTGAGCAAAGCATTACAGAGATTAAAAAAATTAGTTGAAAATCTTGTAATGGTAAGGTGAAACAAATTCCTATCATTGGTAAAACTTTTTCTCATCAAATTTGGAAACCATGCACAGTTATAGATGAACTTGGTCAGTTTTCTTACTTTTTGCATAGTTTCACCAATAGTAGCAAAGTGTCTAGGATCTGTTATATTTTCCAACAAGGTTAATGCAATATGCAATACAAGGAGTCCAATAAAAAACATTATTGTTGTTGCAACCTTTTGTCAACTGCTTTATAAGCATAATTATTATCAGTGATGAACTGCACAATATTTTCAGGCCTAACTTCATTCATAGCTTCATCAAATATCTAAAACAAAATATCACTATTTTTAACAGTGCTAAATGCATTAATAAACTTTAAAAATATTATTGTTTAGTAGAATAAACTAAAAAAATTGATAATAGGTTCATGTCTTTTATTTTTCCGACTATCACATATGATTGAACACCTATAAGATGCTCAAGTCATTCTTCTTTTATCCAAATAACTTTTTATTTCATAAACATAGCTACTCAAAAGATTGCTTTTATATTTATTAATTAAAGGAGATTTATATCTTAAACCGTAAAAGACAATAACATCCACCATACGATGATAATAATAAGATTGAGTAACATTGAATGATAAACCTATATTATGCCATAATCTAGTCATTGTCATGTATTCATTATGAGTTGATTTTTAGATTATAAGGCCTTATGAATTAAAGGTTGAGCTTTAGGAGTTGTTCGTGGTATAAAAAAGTTAGATCATATCTTCTTCTCTTCCTTACATCAAGTGCAACAATCCCTTCTTATTGAATAGGAATACCACCTTCAACATCTCCACTATCATTATGATGACTGTAAAAAAAAAAAGTCCGCTACCAATTTATAATTTAGTCTTTACCTTATGTCTTTCTCATATTTATACTCTTCAAGCAAAGTTTTCATTTTCCATTTTGAGTTATGACTAACTTTCTTACAAGATTTCACATTTCCTTTGTTCTCAGTTAAATGCATCTTTAATATCGTGATTCCCCCACCTCTCAAATGTTTACAATTAAATGCTACGGTTCTTCATTTCAATAATCAATCTAGCATGAGCCTAAGTTAGATCATCAAATCTTCCCAAACCTGAAGAGGTTAAATTATCATGAGAGCTTAAACTTCCCTTCATTTATTTGTAAAAATACATGTAATTAAATAAGTACAATGTACTAAATAAATATCACATACAACTTTTAATTGTAAAACTTTTCTACCATGAAAATAACTACTTTCTTAAATTCTTGTTAAATCTAAATTTTCTTTTTTTTCTTCAAAAGATTGTCATCACTTCATTGTTTACATTATGTAAATAATTTATGGGTTTATTTATATTTCATGTTACAACACTATATGTACAAGACTTACATGGTTTGACATTGTCTTTTCTAGAAAGAATTTAACTTTTAAGGGTCATTGTCTTGATTAATATCAATATCTTAATGCAATAAAATAATAAATGAGAGTGAATGAATACTCAAAGAAGTGTTGTTAATTCAGTATGAAAATAATAAAATTGATTTTTAGTTGCACTTTGAGATAAATGTCTTCTCTTTAATTTTTTATTGTTTTATATCAATTATTGTCATGGATTAATAAGGATTAATAGTTTTCTCAAATAATATATATGAACTTTAGTGAGAAAAATGTGTCATAATTATAACAAATCAAAATTAGAGAAAAAAGAATATAATTTTTACCAAAAAAGTTGAAATTTTAAAACAAAAAATTAGCTATAATTTGTACAAACTACAAGTCTACAACACACTACATAATAAGTTCACAGTCATTTACAATTATAAAACTATTAAGTATTAATTATCAAGTATCCTCAACCTTGATATTGTCTTAGACATAAAGTAGAACAAGACGATACAGGCAACGGATAGAGTAGTATCGAGCTAATGAACCAATAGTGAAGGAGTAGTAGAAAGAAGAAGCATCAATGAGCTAGCAACTAAGAAGCAATAAGGTATAGAAGGGACATAGCGGAGAAGCTCAGAAGTAGCAATTCCTATCAGAGAAGCAAATGGAGTGATTGATGAAGAAGTGGCATAGCAATGAAGCCATGATGACAAGAGAAAAGAAGGCAACACTAAAAGGCAGTGATGAAGTTTGGTTTATGAGTGAGTGAGGTGTACGGCAAGTGGAAAGTACTTGATAGATATATTAGTTTTTTTAATTCTAGTACTTAAAATTTTGAAATTTACAAAAGTTACCAGTATTTTATTAGTACTCTTGGTATTAGTTAGTACCCATCGATACCAGGCAAAATTATCGATACCAATCGGTACTAATATCCAATATAACTTACATATTTTTGTACCATTTTTTGTTTGATATGAGAGATATTGGCTAGTACTAGTTAGAATGGTACAAAATCTATAATATAGGAATTAATCTCTCGATCATCACCTATAAGTTAAACATTGATCCTAATGTTAGGACTGTAAAGTTTATGCAAGCACAACTAACTAAACATAAGATCCATTAAATGAAGGATTAGAATAGTTGCAAAGACTAGATTTGGAGAATATGTTAAGGGTTAATATTCATCTTTAACTAAACATATACTCAAACAAAACCATATCTCATTTTTTGTTTCTCTTTAGGTGTAAAGAGATGGAACAAGGTCTAATTCATCGATTTGTCCTACACCAGGTTCTTCTTTAGACGTAGGATTTAAGGTTCTAGTAAATAATACGGCCTGACATACGGTCATATGCTAGCAAATATAAATATAGAAAATAATTTGTGAAGAAAAAGTCGCCAACATTGTCTTGTCCTAGATCATATCTACTAGCGATCAAGTTTTTTTTTATTAACAGAACGTATAGCATAACTATGTTTACCATTAAAACCCTAATTTTTTATTATTATTTAAAGAGTATTTTTGCACAATGTGAGGGTTTTTAACATCTATTTTTATTAAGAGTTCTGAGTGCTTCTTTCATTATTCTTTATCGAACTTTAAATTTATCCAAAGATCTTTTCTTTATATATAGTGTTCAATTACTTAATGAATTTGGTTTTTGATTCTTTATAATTAATGATTCAATTCTCTTTATATATATAATTTAGAGTTTTTATTATGTCCAAACTTGTTTGTGGTCCGCTAAGATTTTATTCTTAGCTGGATTAACATTAGCTGATATTAGAGTTTAGCTTTAAATCAAGCATGGTTATCAATTAAATTATTTTCTATTTATTTGTATGAATTTTTGCTTTCCCTATGACTTCGTAGAATCCTTTTCTTGTTTCTAAATTGATAAAATAAAATCAAAACTTTGACATCTTTTTTATTTGGGAATTTTTCTGCCTCGTTCTCTCATATTAGGGTTTCCTTTTTGTTCGATTCCTTATTTTGTTCCATACATAGCATATTGTTCTTATGGTAGTGATATACAAAATTCTTTTTGATTTTTATTGAAAAAAAAGGATCAACTATGGTTTTCATCAGGAAACTGACCAAACCTTAATAGACGCAAATTTGGTTTAAATGAATCATTTCTATTTTTTGTTTTATTTAACTCCTTTGTTTCTTTCTTAATATGTATTTATTTTCTTTTACTTACAATTTTTGGACTTTATAATTTGAAATCTTGATTTAAATTTGTTTAATTCTTCTACTGGTATGTTGTTGATCTAAGTTTCTTTAATTCTTAAAGAACTTAAAAAGAAAGCAAATAGTGTTAAAAGGTAAGAGAGTATGAGGTTAGTATTAAGAAATCCAACTAAAGAGTGAAAAATAAATGGTTTGACATCTTAAAGAGTAAACATGGAAGAGAATGAGAGAAATTTTTAGTTGCTAACTTTTCTTGCAAATTTTATATATGGCTTCTAAAGGCGTTTCAATGTTGAGGAAGAAAAGGAATTAATGTGAACATAAATTATAATGAGGTAAAAGACATATTGGTGAGGCAATCCCATCAATTTGTGAAATTACAAATGAGCAATAACTTCGAGTTCCTAATGGGAGAAGACTTATTAGACACAATCTAACACTTTTTCTTTTGGAATGGAGGAATCCGCAGCCGCTATCTTTTAGATGCGCACTGGGTAAACCTCCTAATTGACACAATAGCCTATAAATCAGGCAAACCAGATACTCCACACTAGGCAAGCTCTGTATGACAGGCTCGATCGAGAGAATGTAAGTAGGGGAATTCGAAAACAGGACCTTTTGGCCCTATGCCCCCCCTCTCCGACTCCACCAACTCGACCACCCCCTAAGGGGCAACACAATCTAACACCTCTAATAGAAGTTGATAAAGAGAATGATGATCCAAATAATGATAAAATTGATATAACTTTTGAGTTTAGAGGGGACATATTTCGGCCTAAAAGAGGAGCTTTATGTGAATGGGATCCTAAAGTTCGAGCTAGTGTAGATCAAAATTTGGGTAGTATAAAGATAAAAATACCCTTTGCTGAAGGTAGAAACGATTCAAATGGAAATGAATCTATGCCAACATTTGATGATTATAGTGATGGTGGAGTTTCATAGACCGTCAAAGAAAAGTTGCTTTTTACTAGGAGAATATTAAGTCTTCAAATTAAGGAGGACAACTTAAAGCAACAATAAGAGAACATCTCTCATACTAGATATCATGTTCATAACAAGGTATGTAATATAATTTTTCATTAAAAAAATTGTACTAATGTAGGTAGCACTACTCTTATAAAAAAAGTAAAATTGGCCTACTGTGAAGTATCCAAAACCATATAAGCTACAGTGGCTTAATGAATGTGGAAAAATCATAAGTGAATAAGCAAGTACTGGTGTCTTTTTCTATTAGAAAGTATAAAATGATGTGTTTTGTGATTTAATACCTGTGCAAGTTGGTCACATATATTTGCTAAAGCTATTCGATGATAGTAAATCACTATAGGTCAAATGGGTACGCTCTACTAAACTTAAAGAAGTTTATGAGTATCTAAATACTTTTCTTATTCTTGTGATTCAAAAAGAATATCATTATTCCCAAAGTTGAAGATTATAGGAAGAAGTCTTTTAAAGAGAGGGGATATGATACAGTAAAACTAGCCAAACATGATATAGATTATATAAATGCTTAAAACAGATATAAGGATTAATTTGAGGGTTAAGATTCATCTTGGATTGAGCACGATCATATTTCAACTTGTATTTCTCTCTAGACATGAGGAGATTAGACACAATTTCATATATGAATGTATTTCAGATCATATTCCTCCTTGAATGTAGGAGTTAAAATTCTAGTGAAGAATATATCCTAAAACACAAATTTGTACTAGTTTATGTAACTCTTGAAAAAAAAAAAATAATTTATGAAGGTGCAGTCTTCGACATGATTGTGCTTTAAATCTTACCATTCTGTTGAGGTTTCGGTAACGAGGACCTAGTGCATGGCCATATACCAAATCTTACCATTAGTGTTGAAGTTTCGATAACGAATATAACCTAATGCATGACCATATACCAAGTTGTATCTGCTACAAAAACCCAATTATTTTTTTTAGTATTTAAAGAGTGTTTTTACACGATGCGAAGATTTTCTATATCTTTACTTATTGAAAGTTGTGAATACTTCTTTTTTCTTTTTTTTATAGAACTTCAAATTTATCAAAGAATTTTTGTTTGTAGTGATTAATTTCTTAATGAATTTGATTATTTACTTTTTATAATTATTAGATCAATTGAATTGATATTAATTATACCATTTGGTGAATATTTTAGACCATTTATAATCAATGTGTCAAGTGAAAATCACTTTGAGGTGATCCTCGTTATCTCTACTGTAAATATATGGAGTAGCTATTTTTGGAGTTGTTGCAATGAGAAATATTGTATCTATTGTATATATTTGCAAACATATGTGAATGAAAGATTGAGAAGTATTTTTTTTAGTACTCTCTCCTTTTTTTTTTTTTTGCTTGCTAAGAACAACCAACGTTTTCATTATCAACCTCACTTTACTTGGAGAAGTAAATTTTTTTTTAATACTCTCTCCTTTTTTTTTTTTTTTTGTGGCTTGCTAGCTAAGAACAACCAACGTTTTCATTATCAAGCTCACTTTACTTGGATTTGGGGTTGTTCATCTAATTTTACGTTGTCTAAAAGTTAATCAACGTCTTGGTTTACCCAAGTCTAAATTTGATTCCCAAAGCCCACCGAATCATCATCACGTTTCACAGAGGTTTCATCTTCGCCAGAATTATGCACATAATGCAAGTTCTCCTTGTTTCTGTAGGCAATTTCTTGATGGGCCCACTGCTGACTGGACGAATCGCATGGAAGCATTCCACGAACTTCAGTCCAAAACTCGATCCCAACTCCTCTTGGAACCACAGAAACTTGGGAGGCTATCCAAATTTCCTGCTTAATCCGCTACAATTAACCAACTTCCTCCTCTTCTTTTTCATGGCTTCCGCAACTGCCTCTCAAGCTTCCTGTTCTCTATTACTAGACAGGAGTCCAAGTGGTACCAAACTTGTTAAACAAGAAGTTTATCCCACAGCAAGAGGATGCAGCATTACTGCAAGAAGAAGAAGAAGAAGAAGATTGATGAGCCTTGGAGTTCGTGCATCACAAGAACCTGGAAAACGACAGAGAGCACCCCCAGGAGTGGATACCAGAATTCACTGGGACAACCCTGACGAAGGTTGGATTGGAGGAAGCAGTGGTTCACAGAAAACGCAAAATGTTGAAGAGCAGGGCAGCTTGCTAGCAGACCAGTTCGCTGATTTGCTCAATGATTCTACCGATTCTCATTACCAGTGAGTGCTTTGTTTTGCCTATTTGAACTTTTTTTGGTTAAAATTCTACATATGCACTTCGTAACTGGGGCTAATATGGAAATTGATCAGATTCCTAGGTGTCCCTGTGGAGGCCGATATGGAAGAGATCAAAGCAGCATACAGGCGCTTATCAAAGGAGTACCACCCAGACACAACTTCGCTTCCACTGAAGGCAGCCTCCGACAAGTTCATGAAACTCAGAGAAGTTTATGACGTCCTAAGCGATGACGAGAAACGAAAGTTCTACGATTGGACGCTTGCCCAAGAGGCTGCGAGCCGACAAGCTGAGAAATTAAGAATGAAACTGGAAGACCCTTACACTAAAGATGTGGAGAATTACAAACCTGTACCTGACACGGTAGATCGTCTTGGTGGCCGAAACATGGATCTTAGTGATCAAGCTGTGTCTGCTCTAACCATAGATGTCTTCGTCATTCTCTTTGCCATTGCTTGTATTGCTTATGTTATTCTTTTCAAAGAACCTTATTACTAATTTTTGCTTTTTCATATTTTACCCGCAAGTATATAAAATAACCACCAACAGTGATACCATGATCTGGTTTCAGAATTTCCGTTCTCAACCCCCATTCATTTTACTTCTTCCCCAAAGATGTTTCAAACATATTTATTTTGTTGGTTTATGAGGCTATTGGTATTCGCATGGCTTCTGAGAATGTAAGTTTCGGGTGTTGGACTGATGAGCATAAGCTACGTGGAAGGAAGTTGTAGGAATGACTGTTTATTTGTATACTCGCATGTTAACGGCAGTCCTGTTGGAGATATTTTCTGTCCAGTCTTACTTGCGATCAACTTTTAGATCTTTACTTCAGCCAGCCACAATGAGTCAACGGTAATAGAGTCTAAAGCCAAGCAAGGTTAAACAAGTCCATAACTTACTTTAGTTCATAACCCAAATCGGTCCGACAGGGCACAATCTTATTTGCAGTCAAATTTGAAATGAGCTTGAATAGTGTTCAGTCATTTGGTCAAGTAGGGTTTCCGACACCCTTGCCATCAGCTATCAATTAATTCACCTCTTGGATAACCAAGTAAACGCAGCTTTAAATCTCTTATTCAATTATACTTTCAATCTCAACTTCTCTTTTTGCCACTTACAATGTCATTTCTAAACAGCAGGAAAGTTTTAACAGTACATTAACCAACTTTAGAACACGTAAAAGAAAATCCTAAAACAAAATTTATCAACATCGGTATTATCTCCATAGATTATAGTTAGTGTTACGTGATTGAACTAGTAATAAGTATTAAACCCTTCAATGGCCTGTATCTCCTAAATCTTGATCCGCAAGAAATTTCGCTCTTTTCTATGCAAATGCTACAAGATCAGAATATTCATATATGATCTACTCTGCAATATTCCCTGAAGTATGGTTCCTTAGTATATGGGCAGTCCATCTGCAAAATGAAAGTAGCAACATTAAAAGTATAGCCACATTCAGCCTCCGAATCAATAACATTAGTGTGAGCCATGAGAAAACAATTAAAAAAACAAGCTTAATTGGTAGACATTAAATCAGTTCTCTCTTTCGTGATTCCACAGCAAACCATACTCGCAAGGGGCAACATGCAACAGGTATGTTTGATCACAAAGTGTGAAATTGTAGTGTGGTTATAAAATCATAGACATATCCAATCACCATTTTGTTGGCAAGGGCTAGAGGAACTAGCACACATAAGTGTAATTAATGACTGGCACACATCCAAGTCCACTAAACTCTCACACTAGTTATTAAGTCATAAACACTTGAGACGGCAGTATTCTTTTAGGCAGTTATACCAGTCAAGCAATTCTAGCTCACTTAATTAGGGGCTGTTTGTTTCCATTTTTGTTTTTGGTTTTTTGTTTTTGTTTTCAAATTCAATAAAAAAACTTGTTTGGTTGAGTTTCTTGTTTCTGTTTTTGGTT
>JAOTAY010000191.1:38201444-38252531 GCA_025629805.1 Erythroxylum baracoense
TCTGATGATGAACGTAAGAAGGTAATCATTATTTCTCTAGCTGGGGGAGAGAACAAGTATTTTCACTTACAAAAGCATCTTTTTCGGAAAATTCCGGACCCGAAACCATCGACCTGGAATAGTCATTTCACTGTTTTGCAGCTGATTGCTCTTCCTTCGGTGGGCCTTCTTAGGCCTAGACGATGGACACTGAGGGAGGTTTAAGTTAACTCTAACTCCATCTAATCTGTCAGCCAACATCGCCAAGTGCGACGAAGTCAGGGTCTGGTAGCATAAAGGAGGCTCCAACTAATGTTAAACACAATATTGGAGCGTGGAAATCTAAGCCTCAAATACAATGTAATAGAGAAGAGCTACGATATTTTCCAAATGAAATGAAGGATGGTATCCTGACTCCTCCAATGGAACTCCTCAAACAAGGAGCAAGTGTATGGGCGTCTGCACTGGTGGGCGTTTTCTAGAATAAGAGTTTAGCTTTTCCGGTGGTGCAAGCATGGGCTTTGGTAGGATGGGGGAAAAAAGGATCGGAGAAAGTAATGCTTCGAGATGATGACTCCTTCCTCTTCAAATTTTTTGCCGAAAGCAACATTCACAAAATTTTTGAGCAGGGTCCGTGACACATCAATAGACTCGATGTTCATTCAACGTTGGAGACCTAGTTTCGACTTCAATTCAGGTAATATTGATGTTATTCCATTATGGGTTAATTTTCATAATGTTCCTCTCAAATTATGGACGATTGAAGGTTTAAGCTTCCTAGCAAGCTCACTATGAAAGCCTATAAATACGAATGCCCAAACTGCTAATATGGAAAGAGTGTGCTTTGCTAAACTTCATGTTAAGGTGAGAAGAGACTGTATTCTTCCTGATCAGCTGCCTATCATTAAGTTAGGAGAAGACGGGAAGCTTATAAAATATTTTGTAGCTATTTCCTATACATGGAAGCCTAGTAAAGTGAAGAAAAATTGGAAGACTACGGGAAAATTGTTTAGATCAGTGAGTCACAATGAGCTCATGGGTTTTGATGAATCAGTGACCTCAAAAGAAAGATCAGCAGTTGAAGTAATGGGGCCAACTCAATAGGCAATGAATTGATTTCTTTCAATGTTGAATTGAAGCAGAATTTCACTAATCAGAAGATATCAGAGGAGAGGAGCATTCCTGTGCAAGGTGATGTATTGACTGTGAATGAGGTGGAGGCTCTTCCTAAAGTTAATAGGTTTATGTAAATTGAGGAAATTGAAATGAGTTCTGCTAATGCTGTCACTGAATTGGAATTGGTGAAACTGCCACATGATAACTTGAGTGTATAGGGAAAAAAATCAGCTGAGCAGTGAGGTTATAAGAATTTGGATGTATCATGCAGGGAGTATCTAGAAGTGGGGGAAAAATGATAGCAAGCAAGCGCATAGCATGGTTCCTTTGACCAATGAATCATCAGCTGATAGTCTTAAACTGCTAGGTTAAAGAATCATCAGGATGCTTTGACTTTGTAAAACTCAATCTTAAAATAGAAAGCTCCGATAAATTGGCTAAGAGATGGTGACTCCAGTACTAAATTCTTCCATGCTTCTCTTCTTGCAAAGAGGAATAGAAATATGATTATGGAACTTAAATGCCCCTCAGTTATCTCAGTCTGATAAGGACTCCTTATCTAGACTTACAAGAGCTTTCTTTCTACAGCTTATGGGCACTAAAGCAAATTTATATGATTCTCATTCTATTCATGATTTCTTTGATAGCCCTTTTTCGTTGGATCTTAAGGATTCAATCTCTGCTCCATTTACGAGCTTAAAAGTTAAAGATATCTTATTTAACTTACATCCCTCTAAATCTCCTAGGCCTAATGGGTTCATTGTAGGATTTTTTTTCAAAAAACTTGGGAGATAAATAGCAGTCTGTTTACTGAAGTAGTATTAGAGTGCTTATCCTCTTGTAAAATGTTGAAGGAGATAAATTACACATATTTTTCTGGTTCCTAAAAAACTGAATCTTTATACTTTGGCAAACTACAAACTTATATCTTCTTGTAACATGGTCTATAAGGTAATTGGAAAATTCCTTGTTAATAGATTAAGGTCTGCTTTATCTACAATAATTAATCCTACCCAGAGTGCATTTATACAAGGCCGATCAATAAGGGACAACGTACTGCTCATGCAAGAGATTTTGAAAGAGTATAACTCTGGAACAAATATTAAAAGTTGCTATTAGAAGATAGATTTTTCAAAGCTTTTGACACTCTTAATTGGGATTTCATACATACTTGCCTGGAAGCTCTAGAATTCCCTACTATTTTCATTGACTGGATTATGACGTGCTTAAAAACTGCTTCAATCAGTATTCTTATGAATGGGATTCCTACCAAGACTTTATCTTGTGCTAGAGGTATTAGACAAAGGGATTCTCTCTCTCTTTGTCTATTTACTCTAGTTATGGAAAGTCTCTTTCGACTCATCAACAAGGTTATTGGTTTCAATGATAGATTTCTGTATCATAATAAATGCAGTTCTTTCCAACTCACCCATTTAATGTTTGCCGATGACTTAATCCTTCTTTCGAAAACAGAAACACAATCAGTGAAGATGTTAAAGGAACTTCTTATGCAACTTTCCAAATGGTCAAGTTTAATAGTGAATATAAACAAAAGTAGCATGTATTGTTCTAAAGATGTGAGGAATTCTAAGGAACTCTCTAGGATTACTGAACTTCAGCTTCATTATCTTTCTCTCCAATAACTAGGATATCATATTTCATATGTAAAGCCAAAGCATTATGATTGTATACCACTCATAAAATGGATCAAAGCTAGAATTAATACTTGGCATAATACATTCTTGTAGCTTACCGCAAGGGTTCCTTTGATAGTTTCTGTTCTTGGTAATCTTTATGTTTATTGGATAACCCATATAATTCTACCCAAGAAAGTAAGCAAGGATATTGATAGCAGCCTGAAAGCTTTCTTATGGACTTGGAATTCTTAGAACTCTAAGAAAGCTAAAGTCAAATGGAGTAAGGTGACTATTCTTAAAATGTAGGGGGGACTGGAATCATTTCTATATCTCTTATGCAAAAAGTGCTTCTGTGTAAAAGGATTTAGAGGCTAGTTGAAGATAAACAGACTATTTGGGTAAAATGGATACATGAAACATATCTCATAACTGAAAGCTTTTGGCAACTGTCTATCTCCAGGGAGTACTCTTGGTTATTCTTGCAAATGTTGAAATTGAGGCAGGAGGTTTTTCCTTGATTAAGAATGTGTTAGGCAGTTGTGAGAATATTTGGTTATGGTTTGATAACTGGACTGATCATAGTCCTCTACTACAAAGGTCTGAACTATCCATTCTTACGAACAGGCTTTCGCTCAACTCCAAAGTATCTTCTTTGATGAATCAAACTCAGTGGGCTAGAAACTTTATAGGATTCAATTTGATAGTGGGCTATCTACCCCAGATCATTAAAAGCCATAAGCAAGATGCAGTAACCTGGTTCCTAGATACCTCAGGTATTTTTATTAACAAATATTGCTATAAGGCTTTGTAAGAAGGAGGTGAGAATGTTCCTTGGTTCAATCTCCTTTGGAAATGTTCCCTCATTCATAAAGTCTCTATTTTCATATGGTTGCTAATAAAGAACAAGATCTATACAAAAAATAGATGATTTGGGATTTATGACCTAATATGTGTGCTTTGTGAAGAGACTGAAAAAGATCAAGTACATCTATTCTTCCAAAGCAGATACTCCAAAGCAGTTTGGAGTATAATTTTACATTTGCTATCTGAAGCCTTACTCTAAATCGGATCATTTGCATTGCTACAAAGGTTTTAAGATGCTCCAATAAATAAAACTGCCTTCACAACCACTATTTATTCAATATGGACAGAAAGAAATAAGAGGATATATAGAAATGAGGAAGTTAACAAGTACAACTTAGCTAAAAATACCATCAATTGGATTCGAGCCATTATGATAGCTAAATCTGATCAATATGCTCTATCCCTAGGAATGAAGACCAGATAGAATTTGTAATATCTTCTGTCAATTTTCATGTAATTTATTTTTTACTTTAGTAATGTAATTTATTTCTTAGTGAACTCATTGTAATGTTGAGATAGCTTTGCTATAGTTCATTCAATAATTATTTAAATTTCAAAAAGAAAAAGTTTCTTAAGCATCAATCCCTTCCATATAAATAACACCAAAAAAATTTTTTCGGTGTTTTCTACCTTTTAATTTTTCTATATAATAATAAATTAATCATAAGCTATGGTACAAGCTCCTATCTCCTTTTAGTAATACAATAGTGAATAAAGTATTAATCCCATATGAAAGTGTTAGTAATTCAATCAACTCTCCTACCGTTGCCTAGTCAAATGATTAAAGAGAGGTGGTTTTAATTATCGATAATTAACCTAAAACTAAATATAAATTAAATGTATGTAGAGTAAACAACCACTAGAGATAGTTAAGATAAAGTATAGAAATGAACGAAATCTAGTTAAGATAAAATATAGAAATGAACGAAATCTTGATAAAAACTCCCTTTAATACCATCTTTGTACTTATAATTTAGTTAACTTATAATAGATTTATCATCTGAACTAACTGAATCTCCTAAACTATAAAATTGCACTCTCTCAAGTTATAACCAACTACTCTCTACTTGGTTAACCCATATCTTTACCAATAAACCCCCTTTTTCTAGAAAATTGTAATGGATTAAGTCATTAAAGGAAATTAAGAGATGCAAAGGAGCTTTAAAGAGTTATACATGAGTTTACCTAGGAAATAAATCATATAGGGCAATCCCAAGTTTAATCTTCTTTATAAATTGAGATAGTTAAATCACACATTCCATATTCTAGTATAATAACCATCATTATGAAGTTTTGACTTGTATAAACTGATGTAGCCTCTGATCTGTTGTAGGATCCTATTGTTAAACTGCTCATTGGTTAGGCTTCTACTCTGAAAAATGCAAGCATTTCTCTCATCCCAAACAGCTTTGAAAATGAAGGAAAGAACTAGGCATTGTGATATCAAAATATTTAATAGTAACAAACCATGCTTTGATAGAATTAAAATCTCCTGAAGCATTTTGAATGTGGCATTTAAGTAATAGATACCTTCTAATGGTTGTGACAAATTCACGTTGAAAAAGTAGGTGATTATTGCTTTCCTCAGCTCTTTGGTAGAGAATACAACAATTTGACATGTTAAGATACTTCTTCAGCTTGTCAACAGTTGGCAATTTATCTTTCATGGCTGACCACAATGTGAGAGATGCTCAAGGATGTAGGTGGAGCTAGAAAATTTAACCCAGGGTATATTGCTATAATAACTTTGAAAAGTCTTTCTACATGATTGATTAGTGAACTTGCCATTCCTGGTATGCTTTCAAATGATGTTATCATCTTTCCCACTTAAGCAAGTTTGAGGAATTTCTTCTGTAAATGAAGTTGGAATGGAACTTTGTCTAAAAATTTGTTTGACAAGCAAAGCTTCAACAACTATCAACTTGTGACTAATAAGATGTTTGAGACTTTCCATTTCTTGTAAATTATATAAAGGCCTAAAAAAGAGCCAATTATCAAACCAAAAGTTAGTCAGTTCTCCCATCTCCAACAAGATTAACAAAATCATTTTTTTAACAAATCTCTAGTTCTCATAATTGTTTTTAAAGTAGAAATACACCTTTAAATGTACTAAGTCCTTTAAAATTCTATAAAACGTCTCATCCTAATATCATAAAGATCACGGAGGTCTATTTCTAACACCCTATTCAACTTGTAATATCTAAGTCATGCTCCACTCACAAGTACTCTCAACATTTTCAGAAGTGAATTTATATTTCCAATCTACATTAAGATTAATTAAACATAATTTATAGATATAAATCTCATTTATAATTCAAATCAAATATATTCATATAAATAAAATGCTAGGGTTATCTCCTATGTAGACATATAACATAATCAACTACTCATCATATTTAAATCAACAAATACAATAAAAAACGAGAGAAATAAAAAATAAAAAGAGTTATATAGTTGATCTTAATTTTTTGATGTAATCTTTTAATTGTTGGGGTGATTTTGATCTTTTTTTCCTTAAAAAAGGATGTTTCATGCTCCTCTTAGTTGTTTTCCTCTCACTTGGATAACCTTAAATTTCAAATGAAAGAATATGAAAAAGCTCAAAACTACTCAAAACTAAGGTTTGAGACTTTTTAAAAAGGGCTTGATGTCATTTTTCCATAGTGCATATAGCCTAAGGCATGGTCATGCCTTAAGTTATGGATCGTTCTGCTATTTTCACTTCTTTACACTAATTGAGACGTATCATGTCTTAGATTATATTCAAACGTGATGTTATTTGATTTTTCCAAAACTCTATATAGAAAAATATTATATCTCTTTGTTAACTTTCCATAACATCTTGAATCATCTCAATTAGAGGTAAAATGAGAGATTTATGACTAATCTAGTAAGTGTTATCAAAGATGTCTATCACTACCTAAATATCTTAATTTTGATGTAAACACCTCCATTTGCATTTTTCCTATCTATGGTTATGTGTCAGCCAATATTCATCCAAGAATTTTATTCTTCATATTTTTCACTTGAAATCTTCTTCAATTCTTAATAAAGCTCATACCAGGGCAACATCTTCAATAATTACATAAAACAAAATAACAATCAATTAAACTAAGGTAATTTATACAAAAAACATAGAAAAGTACCTAATGAATTATACATATATTTTAAGCTCATCACACGCTGAAGTGTATGTAATGTTTATACAATTTACTTAGTGTTTTGTTATATTTTCAATTTAAATTACCTTAATTAATTGATTTTATGCTATATTATATTTAATTATAGAGATATTGCTTGTGATTTACGAGCTTTTCAATGCAAAATAAGATAAAAAATCATTCTTGGCTTAACACGACCATATGCTAGAGTGTGTCCCTCTCTAAATAAAAGTAGATGCTGAGAAGATCAAACATGACCTGACATATAGTCATTAAAACTTTGATGTAGGAAACATGACCTTCTACACAGTCAAGATAGAGTCTGTGTTACATGATGGAAATATATAGTGTTAGTCATAACAAAAAACACAAGTGTGTTTATGCGTATTTTCTCTATAGAAGCAAAATTGGAGGAACATTAAAGTACAAAACAAAATGATGCAAATGGATGTTTTAAAAGAAAAATAAAGATAATTGTACAATTATGGACAATTTGGAAAATGCTTCCTAAATTAGGCATAACATAACTTTCTCATTCGAACTCCTATTAAGATGATTCAAGATGTTAAATAAATCTTAAGGAGAGATATAAATCTTTTGCATTTTTAATTCTAATAGAAACATATGGCCTCTATTGATGTGTCTCAAAATGTAATTGCTAGTAGGAAAGCCTATTTAAAGATGTAAAGACCCTCACTAAAAGTAAGATGACTAGTTTTTAGTTTAGTTTTAGGTTATATTTAGCAATTATTAGAGATAGAAGCCATAAAAAACATATTACATTCATAATCAACAACGAGAAAGATCGAGAATCATTACAAAGAAGTATGTCACATCAAAAGATTAAGATCTCAATTATTTTGTTGGTTGTTATTGTTTCAAGAATGATTTATGGATAGTTTTATATTATATCATGATAGATTGAACATTAGTTTCTTATTCTTGTGTGACAATTCAATTTTATATATACATAAATATTTTATATTGGTGTTGTTCTTAATTCTAGTTAAACAAGTTAAGCTTAAACATAATACGAGTTTACATATAGATGTTGTTGAAAGAACTTGTATATAGATTAACTTAGACTCTTATATTAAGGATTGAATAAGATACTAGAGATATTCTTACATGTTGCTTATGCTATTAAGATGACCTTTTATAACGTTTCATAAATCTTACCAACTTTTTAAAATGAGTTAATCAGATAGAAATTAGTTAATCAATTGAGAGATAGGAAGTTGTAAATTGAGAAGTGACAATTTGTTATACTAGGAGACTCCGCTAGTTCAAATCAAAGAATCTCTAAATAATTGAACTAAAGGTAAAAGATGATGCCATATCTATTCAAGATGTTATATTATATTCAATTTATTATTTTTAATTACTTCCTTGTGATATTTTTGGGTGTGTTCTGATCTATTTGATTAAATCTAGAATTAATTTAAGTTAATTTCAATCTTAGTTGTTGACTAAATCATAATAAGAGGGTTAGACATGATATATTCTCGTGGAATCCACACTCTATACTTTTGACTATACTATTACAAAATCATAAATCTACTTGCCTATAATCACTTAGCAAGTTTTAAAATCATAATTTATCGTAGTTCTTAAGTGTTGGAGTAAATTAACTGATGACACACCATATGAAATTATGATAATTCATTGCTTGAACTTGTAATACATGATATAAGGTTAATGATATTGTGACTTATTATTGACTTTTTAAATCCTTGTGTATAATGAAAGGCATCTTTATTGATCTTTGGATGGCAAACATGGAAGTGTTAATTGAATGTGTGAATTTTGAAATTTTTTTGAAAACAAAGTCAAGTTGTAATGTTTAAATGTATAAATTGATGTAATAAAGAATTAGCCAAACACAATACATATAAAGAGAAGACAGAGAGAGTACATTATAGATTTATAGTGGTTTAACTAAATAATCTTTAGCCTATATCAACTCCCTAAGTTCTATAAGAATTCACTATTAGCTTTATCCAACGGTTAAAAAGGAAAATATTGTACATCTTTTGTTCCAATAGTAAAAACTCTTATACATCTTCTTATAATTAAGAAGAACCATTCTAGCTTAAACTTATAATCAATTACACAAGATAATAACCCCACAACTCAATAATTCTCTTTCTTGCTCACATTGATTATTCATTCATGCTCACACATATATGGATGCATTTAAACTATATCAATAGCTAGATACTTATCACTATCCTATATGTACCTTATGTTCCTCCGCATGGACTAGTCATTAGAAACAAAGCTAATAATTAGAGAAAAAAATGGTCATTACAAACTAGCTATAAAAACAAAAACTAGTAATCACAAACTAATCATTAGGAATAAAAACTAATTATTAAACACTAAAATTAGTTATTACAATGACTAGTTCTAAGTAATTAGGTACATCATTGATTATTTGATCCCTAAAAAGTTCATAAATAGAACATTTTATTTCTCAATTTACACAAGGATTGGTCTATCTAACCCATATATTCATTAAACCCATGCCTCTTAAACCGTTACTTTAATTAATAAATCTCCTTAATTTCGTCGATCTAAAAAGCAAAGTACTTATACTTTGCCCTTAACTTGATTGACTTATACCTATGTTAGGTTGACTGATATAATTGAAAAACAAACTAAAACATATCATGCACATATTCGATCAACTTATCTCTAATACAAATCAATTGTTGTCCCTTTAGAGAATAATTTCTCACACAACACTCATTTGGTTAACTTCTCTCTCTCATAGATTAACCTAACCGCTTGAAACGTAATTTTACAATTGTCTCAAGTTTTTAAAATTTTAATATCTTTGACAATAAATTGAATGTCCTTAATAAGTGTTCTTAAACATTCTAAAATTTCTCTTGAAATACACACAATATGATACATTTATGCAATGTTGAGCCTATAAAACATTGAGATGAACAACAATAGGCTTTTAGAGAATTCACATTGATTTGCTAATTACAAAATGGTTTATTCTTCTTTATTCTTAGTTATTCACTTGAGTTGTCTTAAACTCTTCTTATTCAAGCACCTTTCTTGTTTTTAGTATTATCTTAATTGCATAATTAATTTAATCAACCCATTAAATCACTTTATCTTTTTTAGGATTTTAACCCGGGTTGGCCATAACCCTGAAGGGAATATGCAAAACAACGTCGTCTTGTCAAAACTTTTTAAAAAAAAAGTGTAGACCGGTGGGTAAGCCCGTGGTCGGTTCGGCCCGTCGCATTACCATCCCTAATTCTTTTAATAAAACTCATATTTCACATATTCCTTTGTTTATAATAAATTAAATTTATTAGTAATTTAAATTATAAATCAAAACTTACTTTAACAATATCGGGCCTTCATTGATGAAATCCCCTTAACTTGCTTAGAGTTTATTAATTGATTGAGTCGTAAGATCTAGCTAGTTAGCCCTATCATAATAAGCTTTTTTGGGTCACACCCACCCAACTTAGGGGGTGGCAATATGTAGAGATGATGCGATCATTATTCAAGCTATGACTATAGATATTAGTTTAGGCACCTACTCTTTCGCCAAAAAAAAAAGAAATATTCCCCTTTTTCTTGTTGATTTAAGCACCCTAAGAAGAAGATTTATCTGTGGCCAAACTTCTATAAAGGTAGCTTCCAAGCTAATTACCACTAGGTCGAACGAATTTCTTGATCACACTAATTAATTCCTCGTGTATTGTCTACTAGGGACTAGATATTAACTGGATGAAAATATTTGCACGGTCAGCAAGAGAGCCATCACATCTTATATTGGACACCTCTGAATTCTCAAAAGGCAACAGATATATTTCACGACTTCCCTGTGCTGGAAGAATCGCTATGGCTGAAGTCCACAACGATCAAATATTGTTGTATGGAAGGGGGACTCGAATACTCTAGTGATGATAGTCTCAGTAAAATTTTGTTGGGTATATCGGTATGCAAATGGAGTAGCTCTTACTTTAGCATCTTGTTGACGGAATCAAATTTTCTGTACCCAGTAGCTTGTACTAATTTTGTTCTACGCGATCTCATTCATACACAATCTCATCTATATGTATGGATGAGATCGCGTAGAACAGAGTCGGTACATGTTAGTGGATACAAAGAATTTCATTCCCTTAGTGACAGGCAGTCTTTGGCGAACCAACTTTCATTTATGCCTTCAGCCTATTGTGTCTGATTTATGAAAGTCTTGTGCTGCAATGAAACAAATGCAAAACACAACCTGGTTTCACTTTTCAGTTGTTCTCTTGTATTTGCAACTTCATGCCCTTTGCAAATTTAGAAAGGGATCTGGGTTGTATTGTTTAGTTAGGCTTGTACTAGAAGCCCAACTTCCATATTATCCAAGTTATCAAAAGTTTCACAGCATCCTCTCTAAAGATGGAAGCCTATAGTAACGATGCATTTAGGTGAATACCAAATCCAACAAATGTATATCTCGAAGTGGTCGAACCCTAAAGTACAATTGTTATAGATGAATACCAAGATCGTTAAAAGGACACCGAGACAAAAACAGCAGTAAAGTATTAAGCCAACGACCAGCAGGTTCAACAACAAAATTAACAAGGAAAAACATGTCTATTACATCTTCCAATTAACACTGAAAATGAATGATTTTTATGTAGATCGTTTCTCAACGGTTAACACTCGAACAACCCTCCACACAAAAATTCATACCAAGTTACACTCACATATTTGCACTCAGCATAACGGATTACCACTTAAAAGGGTTACTTTCAAAATCTCTCTGCTAGTCTAGCTGTAACTTGTCTAAGTTTAGAGTACACCTTTCCAGCTGGGGATCCCAAGATGAGACTGCATAGGGAATCCCTTGCAACTTTGATATTTTGGAAAGATCCCAAAATGTGAATCTTGGTGTCAGCAATCACAATCCTTGTCTTTGTGGCATTTTCAATGGCAAACTTTGTCTTGCCACCTTTACCAGACAATCTTCCTATGGCTCGGGACAAATGCTCACCACGTAGGGTTTTAACATCCTTTATTTCAAAAGATTCAACATAAAGCTCATCCATTCGTAAGAGTGCGATGGCGTCTATCACATCAAAACCTAGCATGAATGCATGGACAAAATCTGCACACTTCTGTAGATTACTGATGTCAGGTGTGTCCTCCCTAGTTTTCAATTCAACTTTCCTGGCCTTGAGATTCATACGGACGTCAATCTTCATCTGTTCATATATAGGTGTGTATATATCCATCCAAGCTTTCTTCAGAGGCGAATACCTGTGTGGTGGAACTGAGACCTTCCTAAACTGAACTTGACCATCAGACATCTCATGAGCCTTCAAAGGCTGAAACTTTGGCTTTGCGGGCAATGCCCCAAGTTTTGATGAAACTGCTTCTACTCCCATATTTGCAGATGCTTCAACTGGCTGCATTGCAACTCCAATAGCTACCGCAAAAAGAGAATCAAGCCTATTTAGATTAAAAAATTGGTTACGAAACACTCAACAAAATTGATGTCACAATGAAATTCACCATTAATACAACTCTTCTCTCGTAACTCCAAAAATTAGCAGACCAGAGGAACTTCAAAAACAAATGAACACGAAGTCATAAATCAAAAACTAACAACATCAAATCCAAAAGCGCCATGTATAACAACATAAAATAGGTTTTAAAATGTTGATCATCTTCCCATCTTTCTTTGTACTCGCATGATGTGTTTCTTTGAATACTTCTACAATAAAATCCAATCTATTACATTTTAAAAGTAATTTCAAAGAAGTGCAGTAAACTTGAAAGAGCGTTTTTATCTCCTCCCTTCCAAAAAGCCAACAATCCAATGAAACATTAGGTGAAAGCTCAACTTAAATCGGTGGTCCACCCAATGCATTAAGGACTTACAAGTTAAGAGAAATATCAACCCACCAAGCACGAAGAAACCACGAAACGCCGACAATACCAAACCCAGCAATAACTTAGATTAAAGGAAAAAAAGCAAGAGAGGGGAACAGATATACACACCTGTCTATCTCCGTCGGTAAAATAAAACGGAAAGGCTGTAAAAAGAAAGCGGCTGCGTCCGTGAGAGAGGGGCTTCTCTGCATAAAGCCGCGGGAAGTAGGGTTTTTATGGGTGATAGATTTGTTCACATCTATTTGTCGTTTTAAGTTGTTCAATGTTCACTTGCGTACGGTTTAGCCCCTCAATTTTACGGCTCTTTCCATTTTATTAATTAAAATACTATTATTTATTAATTAAAATATTATAATTAATTAAATTATTATTATTACTTAATTAATTACATTATATTTAATTAAAATATAATTATTCATTAATTAAAATATTAATTAATTAAAATATTATTATTCATTAATTAAAATATTATACTTAATTAATTATAATATAATTAATTAAATTATTATGATTATTTAATTACATCACTTTATATTTAATTAAATTATGTTTTATTTTAGGTTTTGAAAGGAGGGCATTTCAGAGATTTCACCTATGTCTTTTGGTTCTGCCTTCGTCTCTGCATTTTTGTATCACAGTCGTGAAACTCGTAAAAAATTAATGTCCCTGTCTCTGGAGTCGGGACAAAATTGGGTGGAGACAGTCAACAAACAGGTTGGGTGACAGGACTTTTGTGTCCCTGTCATCTGTCTCCACCCATGGAGACATGAACCAAACACTGCATTAGGGTTTGACTTAGGATAATTTTAATAGGGCTTGAAATTGGAGAGTTTAATTAGAGTTTCAAATTTATTAGGGTTTCAATTTTGTGAGAAACAATGCTTTTCCTTATTGAATTGAGTGATTTATCTAAATAATAAATTACTAAATTGTATAATTTGTCTAAATTAAAAGGATAATGATATTAGAAACTTGATATAAGTATTACGGTAGAGTGGACCCTAAAGCATCAAATGAATAAGATGACCTAACATATAATAACTACCAATAAACATATTTTAGTCAGCTGGAGTATTTAAGTGAAGAAATTGTAAATGACCTATTTAAATATGGTATAGAAGAAGAATTACCTAATACAAGCGAGTGGTGCGTGGGTGCTCAAAATATTGATTTAGGAGAATACATGCAAGTCTTAAACAAGATGAGTATATATTTTAAATTAATACATTCGAGGACATCCATTCTTATGGCAGAACATGTAACAACAAGAAGATTGATTACTAGTGGAATGCTAATAATTATGTACACACTTTAGGTACAACCCTAACTAGAAAATTTCAGGGTTAAAAAGGGTTGTTTTTTGAATAACCAATTAAGGGATTAAAAACATCAAAGCTTATAGAGTTAAAAGGCATGCCTTGCACTTACTTCTTATCGATGAAGGGGGCAACATATGAGAAGTTAAGAGTGTACTTCTTGACTCTAATGGAAAGCAACATGGGCTGCTCAGTACACAATAGATCTTCTGAAGATGTATTTAATTCACGTTACATTTTTCTTGAACAAGTGAAATCAAGATTTGTGAATGCTTGTAGACTGATTATATCTATCGATGGGTGTTATTTAAAAATAAGAAATGGTGGACAATTGTTGATAACTATTAGAAGAGATCCTAATTCTTAACCCTTTTTTTTCCTTCATCTCAGACTACTACTAAAGTTGGGAACAAAGAGAATTGGAAATGGTTTACAGGATGTCTATATGACATTAGCGATGATTGTTCATAGGTATTTATAATTGACAAACAAAAGGTAACATAATGATATTAAAAAATCATAAGATATCTATTTACTTAATGTTAATTTTTCCTTAATCATGTGATGCATAGTTTGTAGGAATTGCTTGAGCATAAGTACGGTCACTTTGATCATCTTTAGGCCAATTTATAAAGCAAATATAAATTGCTTGTTGTTTAAGATTATATATGGAGAATAGCTTTTGATTGTACACGATAAAGGTTTACAAGGGAAATGACTAAGTTGTAGAGCATCAACAAGGAGACATATATGTAGTTGGTTGACAAATATTCCTAAAACAATAGTATAGACATGCCTTTGGACCTAAAAATTCACTTTCCAGTTGATTATATTAATGTGTATAGCATGTGATTATATGTATTGATTTATATTTTTTTGCATAGATCATATGTAGGCATTAATAATCTTTTGAACAATCCCATGTGTAATATTGTTGATCTTTTAGACAATCACATATACAAATTCAATAATATTAATATCTTTTTCATATTTTAATGACTCATTTGTAGTATTCATAATATTTTAATGACCCATGTGTAATATTGATGATCTTTTAAATTAATTTTTTGTATTAATTATTTTTGGATGTTGATTTTGTAACTTCTAGTTTTATTCCATAATGTAAAACATAACAAAAATTTCTATGTTTATCCCTTATTGTCATAGTTTTTAATTTTATCTTAATAGTGGTTTGGCTATTAAATTCTTTCCGCTATATGATAAAGTTGAGAAATTTTATAACTTGGAATCATCTTTAGAAACATAATGGAGTACCATATTTTCCTTATATACCTTTTCATAGTGTTACCTTTTTCTTATCTTTTTTTTCTTATTTCATATATCTAAACTCTCAAATTTGTAAAAGATGTTTTATACTTCGAAAGATGGAAAAATACTATTAAAATGCTTTTTTATCTTGTTTCTTATTTTTGGTACATTGATCTAGCTTTTTTTATTTATTATCTTGCCTTTTGTTATCAACCAAATTTCAGGTCAAAACACGTGAAAATGCTTTATTTTGGTGTTTTATGTTGGATAACGTTATCGTTGGTTGATGATCTCCCCAAGACCATTGCAATACTAGATAAGACGATTTGAAAGTTAATGAATCTCTCTATTCAAATGATATTGTGCAACTAAACTTTTCAGTCTTCACCTAAATAATTTGGTTTCGAGCCTCCAACCAATATTGTCAAAAACACATTAAACAAAAGAGATATAAAGCTTTGTTCCAAAAATTAACATGATTTTTGCAATGCAAGCAAGAGAAAGCTTATTAAGGCAAGTAGATTCATGGTCCTATTGGCTCCTCGGATCAAGAATTATTTTGTTGTTCTATAACTACAAAGATCAAAAGAGACTGAGACTTCAATTCATTCTTTCAAAAAATAATGCATGCGTTATAAAACAGCATTATACAGCTCAATTCTTTCTGTTCATACAGTGGTGAGTAAGTAATGCAACTGCTGAACCTTTTGCCTGTCTAAGATCAAATTAAGTTAAGCAACCACTGACCCTTTTTCTTGTCCAATATCATATTATTCCAAGCAGTTGAAGGAGGGTTTGTTACAACTTGCTATTTCTACTGGCACTCAACCTGGCGCCCTGGGCATTTCATGTTCATGTAAGCATTAAAAACATATTACATAATGGGAAAAGCTTGAAAATTCACTGCTAATCCAAAGACGCTGATCTTGGTCAACAGAATGTAAAAAACGGAAGCCAAATCAAATTGATAGTATGGGGAACAAAATTGTTTTTCTGCAACATGAACAGGGAAAATGTGCGGCAGGTTAATTTTCTTGCAGATTCATATCAAAGGGACTTCACTAAGTGTCAGGTGTTGGATTATTTTGTCCTTTCTTATTATGTTGGACAACTATTAGTTGTAATTTTACTTATCGGTAAAGTTATGTAATTTGATCCAGATAAAGGTAATAAAGTAGCCCAATAAATGATCTAAATCAATGAGTCCAAGTCCAGGAGAAAAATAGATCCCGATTGGTGTGGACTGGACCCATATCGAGCTTGTGATGAGGAAGCCCGATATGGAAACTGTATGTAAAGGTTAACGTCTCCTGTAGTTGCTCATATCATTCGTAAGCATACAGATCCTCTGACCCATTAAAAGCACTTATGTACTGAAAAAACTGTAGAAAGGCGTTAACCACGTGTCGGTGAACGTTTTATTTGAGGGTCTTGAGAGATTAGAGCTTGCTTTGGCCACGAAAATCACTTCGAAACTCAAGATGGAACTGAAATCAAGTATTCCGCATTTCATTCATTTTTAACCTTTTCATGAACTATTTGGGACACGTAATAAGGTCTATGTTACATGTTACACGTGATATCAGAGAGGTTATGTGATCGAGCTGTTGAAAACGTAGGTTTTTCAGTTTTCATTCATTATGGTTTTCATTAGTTTTTGATTAGTTTTTTGATTTTTTTTCATATATGATTACGTAAAAGTGATATAAATAAGGTTAGCTATGAAAAACTAATCAAAAACTGCAAAAAATCGGTCCTGGGATTACCAAAAATTGCCCTCCCCGTCAGAGGGCGATTGCACCTTCAAGTGCATGCACCACACGCGCCCAACAGTACTACAGTAACCGCCAGAAGGCGATTTGGTTGTCACGTGCAATGTCCTCCCAAGTGGCTCCATGAGGTGACAGACGAGTGTGGCAAGTGTAACGCACTCGTCTCACACAGCCAAGGGGCGCAAGAAGGAACACAGAAGGCGGCCATTCAGACACGTGGATGCACGCACCATACAGTGCAAGTGTGTACGCGTGTGGGGGGTGCCAGATGTATCTGGCACACGTCGTTGCACGATCACCCTTGGCACGAGCAGGCGTGACGATGGTTAACGTCAGCGCACAGTGTTGTGCTGATGTCAGCTCTATAGTTTGTTGATGTCATTCTAACATCAGCACCAAAAAAAGAAAAAAGCAAAAATTTCATAATTCCCATAAAGTTGCCCGGGGTCCTTTTAGGTCAGTTTATGGGTCGGGAAATTTTTTAAGTGATTTTTTAATTTTTCTAGATTTATTACGTTGGTAATTGGATTCTGAAAAAAGGTCTTAAAGCTTTTTTAAGTTGTTTTTGAGTGCATATTCGTGCTCTAAATTACACCAAATTACACACAAGGGAAGCACTTAAGATTTCATATTTAATATGGTAGGTTCGGTATTCGGGAAAGTACGATAGTCACTCTCATTGAGAATTTTTTAAATAAAAGTCTCAAATAAAGTTTAAAGACAATATTTTCAGTAACAGTATGTGATTATTTGACTGTGCATTTGGTTTTATCATTTATAACTGATTTTCACATACATTATGCCCATATAGAATGTGAGGATAACATAAGGATATATCCCTTTTGTTTGTGAACCTTCTAGGGTACTAGTGAGATTGTAGTCACCAAAGTGACCTTTCAAGTCAATATTTTGGATTGTTCTGGTTATATGTTGAGGGATGTCTTTGGCCTTATGTTTGGTTATTCTGTCCAAAGGTGTTGGCTTACATAGGATTTTGATATGTACATAAAGGCATTAGATGGAGGAAAAATGTTGCTTAAATGATCTATTCACCCAAAGGTGGTAGTGTCATAAGAGTTGATGGTTTGTACTCTAATAGCTTTTATATAGAGGGCTAATTGCATATATTATATATTCAACCCAAAGGTGTTTCATAATATGTGTGATCGGGTTCTCAGTAAAGATACTGCTTTAATGCTTTAAGTATCACTGTTATCCTACATTTATACTATTCTTTACATTGTCTTTTCTATCTTGCAGTCACCTTGTCTGTAAACAATAATATTGTCATGATTAAGACCTTAAATGGTTTCAATTTCAAGAAGTGGAAGAAGGATGTTGAGTTTGCCCTGGAGATGACTGACATCAACATGAAAATGCATATAGAGAGACCTTCTCTACTTACTAATATCAACTCAGAAGCTGATAAAGTAGCTATGGCAATCTAGGAACGGTCAAATAGGACGTGCTATTTGACCATCAAGAGGTCGATCCCAGATCGTCTGCTCAGTGGGTTATTGAATATAGTCATAGCAAAGGAGTTTATAGATAGCACTTCCCATAGGTATAAGGTGTCTTCTCATGCGGAACAAAGCACCTTGATTAAAGATTTATTCTCCATGAGGTATATAGGAGAAGGACGTGTTAGAGAGTACAATATCAGGATGGTTCATCTTCAGAGTAAGCTAAAGGCACTTAATGTACCTATTCCTGACATAATTATAATGCATCAAGCACTTAATACTCTCCCACAAAAGTTTGAGATTTTGGCGATGTCTTACATCTCTCAGGATGAGACCTGGGACATCAATGCCTTGATTTCTCTATGTGTTGCGGTGGAGGAGAAGATTAAGAGTTCTCCTTATACAACCATGTATGCAGTTACTAAAGGTAAGGGGAAGGTTAAGCCCCAACAACCTAATGGTAAGGGTAAAAAACCCAAACCTTCTCCATATATTCAAACTGGACAGTCCAGTATTGCTAAGGGCCCACATGACATAAAGGGTATGAGGTGCTTCTTCTGTAAGAAAAAGGGGCATCGAAAGGTCGATTACTCGAAGTACAAGTTGTGGAAGGTTAAGTAGGAACTGTCAAGTAACTCCTCAACCTATATGATTCATGAATCCAATGTAGCTGTAGCCACATCAAGTTCTTAGTGGCTAGATAATGGAGCTTCTAATTATGTTGCTTACACAATGCAGGGGTTCTGATTCAGGAGAAGGTCGACTAAAGGAGAGGAGAAGTTGATGGTCAGCAACATTGAAGAGGTAGATGTTTTGTATGTAGGAGATATATACTTGAACCTCGATACAGGGTTTGTATTGGTTTTAAGAGACATGTTTTATATACTGTCTTTTAGACAAAACTTGGTCTCTGTATCAATTTTGGATAAAGAGGAATATCGTTTTATATTTGATACTTCAATTGTAAATATTTCTTTTAATACAAGACATATTGGAACTACCTTCTGATCATACGGATTATATAGAATGTGTCTTACTCCTAATGAAATGTATGCCTCTTCTTATGTTGCTGAACCTATTACTCAAAAGAGAGTCTTCATAAAGGAAACATCGTACATGTTGTGGCATAAACATCTTGGTCACATTTCCAAGGAGAGGGTTAAGAGATTGATAAAGGATAACATTCTCCCAACTCTAGAATTCAGTGATCTGGAAACATGTATCGATTGTTGTAGGGGTAAGTTGACTAAGATAAAGAAAAAGGGTCAACTCATGCTTCTGGTTTATTAGACCTCATACATACAGATGTTAGTGGTCATTATACAATCATGTTATGCAATGCTAGATACTTTTTGACATTTATAGATAATTATTCCCGCTATGGTTATGTGTTCTTACTTAAGGAAAAGTTTGAAGTTCTTGATAAGTTCAAGATCTATAAAACTGAGGTTAAGAACCAGGTGGAAAATTCTATAAAGATTGTCAGATCTGGTAAGGGAAGGGAATACTATGGCAGACATGGGGTTGTAGGATAAGAAAAGGGTTTGTTTGCCAAGTATTTGGAATTAGTTGGAATAGTGACTTAGTTCACTATGCCAGGTAGTCCTGAGAAAATGGTGTGGCCGAAAGGCGCAATCACACCCTAAAGGACATGATGAGGTCAATGCAGAGTAGGACTAACCTACCCGAATACCTCTGGGGCAAAGCCATCAAGACGACATTGTATATTTTGAATAAAGTCCCAAGTAAGTCAATACTAAGGATGCCTTTTGAACTCTGGGTTGGTAGGAAACTAAGCCTTGCACACATTCGTGTGTGGGGCTACCCTACTGAGTTAAGGTTATATAATCCTTATGAGAGAAAATTGCAACTTTGTTCCACTTATTACTATTTAGTTGGTTATCCTGATCACTATAAAGGCTACAAATTTTACTATAGAGAAGGTGGGGCCAGAATAGTGGAATCACAGACGGCTAAGTTTCTGGAATATGATGTCCATGATAAGGGAAGAACTTCACATCCTCTAGGAGATAGCAGGAGGAATACTACAATTATTTCGTATATGTCTCTCATACAGTCAGGTCCAGTAGATGAAGGTCCAAGTATCATGCCTATGCAGGCACAGGGACCTATACCTATTCAGGAAAAGGTTTCTACGGTACAAGAACCTATGCAGTTGTGCAAATCCACCAGAGAGAGACGACCTACTATCTCATCAGATTACATAGTCTATTTAGGTAAGCAAGACTATGATATTGGACATGTTATAGATCTAGTTACTTTTACAGAAGCTGTTTTTAGACCCCATGCAGACTTATGGTGGGAAGTGATGAAGGATGAGATGTAACCTATGAGGCATAATAAGGTATGGGAGCTTATTGATTTATCTCAACATTGCAGGCCTATCAGTTGCAAATGGCTATTTAAGACCAAGAAGGACACACAGGGTCAAGTTAAGCGGTTTAAGGTGCATTTGGTTACTAGGGGATTCACTCAGAGAGAAGGAGTTAACTTCAATATTACCTTCTCTCCTGTATCCTTAAAGAATGCATTTAGAGTGATTATGGCAATAGTATCTCATTATGACATGGAGCTACATCAAATGGACGTTAAAACTACTTTCCTGAATGGCGACCTTTATAAGGAGTTCTATACGAAGCAACCTGAAGGAAATCAGGATCAAGATGCAATTAAAAAGTTTGTAAGTTGAATAAATCAATATACGGTCTGAAACAAGCTTCCAGACAATAATACCTAAAGTTTGATGAGGTTTTGACCTCGTTCGGCTTTGTGGAAAATAAAGTTGAAATATGCTTATACTATAAGGTCAAGGGGAGCAAAGTCATCTTCCTATTACTGTATGTGGATTATATCTTACTCGCATCAAATGATTTGACCATGTTGCAAGAGGTAAAGCAACTTTTGGCCAAACACTTTGACATGAAGGATTTAGGTAAAACATATTTTGTCTTTGGTATACAGATTCACTGGGACAGATGTCAACACTCATTGAACCTCTCACAAAGAGCATACATTAAGCGAGTGTTACAAAGGTTTAATATAACTGACTGTAAACTTGTTGTAGCACCTATCTCTCATGGCGAGAGATTATCTTTGACACAGTGTCCAAAGAATGAAGTTGAAAGAGATGCTATAAAGAATGTCCCGTATTCTAGTGCAGTTGGTAGCCTGATGTATGCTCAGGTGTGCACTAGACCGGATATTGCATTTGTTGTTGTCCTGTTAGGTCGATATCTAGCTAACCCAGGTATAGACCATTGGAATGCAGTTAAACGAGTGTTGAGATACCTAAAGGGTACCAAGTATTATACGTTGATATACAAAAAAGTCAACGATTTAAACCTCATAAGGTATACAGACTCCGACTTTGTTATATATCCGGATGATCACAAATCCACTTCAAGATACATTTTTATGTTGGCAAATGGTGCAGTATCATGGAAGAGTGTCAAGCAGACACTAGTAACTTCCTCGACCATGCATGTAGAGTTTTTTCCATGTTATGGAGCTGCTACATAGGCATTATGGCTTAGAAACTTTATTTCTGAGTTGTTTGTGGTAGATTCAGTAGCTAGACCTATTCAGTTATATTGTGATAATCTTGCAGCAGTGTTGTTCAGTAATAACAACAAGAATATCACAAGGTCTAAGCATGTAGAAGTCAAATACTTGACCATAAAGAAGTTGATTCAGAAAGGTGACGTCGAAGTTGAGCATATCAAGACTGAGGAGATGTTAGCTAATCCATTGACTGAAGGACTACGCCTACTAATGTTTGTTAAACATGTCTTTGGTATGGGCGTGTTAAGGCCCTTAGATAGCAATAGTTATGGATCATTGTATTTGCTCCTTAAATGTTTGTACATTTTAATGTATTATGACATTATGATTGTTTATTAATATAGATGATCATCTTTTTATCCTCAGTAATAACTTTTTTTGTGTATAGTCATAATACATATGAAAATCTTAAGATTTGTGTTGATCTTAAGCATTTTAAAGGTCATTATGTCATTTAGACACATACAGTTTAGTACAGACATCCATAAATTTGACATGACATAGGATGATATAAAGTATTCATCCCATAAAGGTTCTCTAATACAATTTAGCATTTAGTTAGAGAACATAAAGGTTTTCTCTAATGCTATTTAGCATCTGGTGAGAGAAAACAAGGTTTCTTCAATGTTGTTTAGCATTTGGTAAGAGAAAATAGGATTTGTTTACTATAATTTAGGCATGCAGCTTAGCATAAAGTTAGAGAAATCAAGACCTACAAATGAAGATGATACGTGATAGATCATACAGGTATCATCCTAGTTTGCCACACTCCATTTTCCTATTCATCTTAGTAAGGTATTAGATATTTGTAATTATATTGGACCTGTTTCACACAGGACACATGTATTTGATATTTTTCGGTATCGAAAGCCTTGCAGGATGGAATGTTGGACTTTTATTACCTTTAGATCAAATGTTTTTTAATTTTTAAATTTGGTACCAATACAATAGTGTGACTTAACTGAGTTTTCAAACTATTTTTAAATTTGAGTCAAAACTGCAATTAATGATTGTCCAAGGGGGACAATGTTGAACGATTTTGTCCTTCCTCATTACGTTGGATAACTATTAATTGTATTTTCGATTTTACCAATACAATAGTGTGACTTAACTGAGTTTTCAAAATATTTTTAAACTTGAGTCAAAACTGCAATTAATGATTGTCCAAGGGGGAGAATGTTGAACGATTTTGTCCTTCCTCATTATGTTGGATAACTATTAATTGTATTTTTCGATTTTTCAATAACTTATCGGTTAAGTTAGATAATTTGATCCAGATAAAGGTAATAAAGTGGCCTAATAAATGATCTAAGTCAATGGGTCAAAGTCTAAGAAGAAAATAGATCCCGATTAGTGTGGATCGGATGCATATCGAGCTTGTGATGGGGAAGCTCAATATGGAAGCTATATATAAAGGTTAAGGTCTCCTACAGTTGCTCATATCATTCGTAAGCATATAGATCCTCTAACCCGTTAAGAGCACTTATGTATTGAGAAAACTATAGAAAGGTGTTAATCACATGTAAGTGAACGTTTTCTGTAAAGGTTTTAGGAGATTGAAGCTCGTTTTGATCACGAAAATCGTTTTAGAAGTCAAGACGGAACCGAAATTAGGTATTTCGCATTTCCTTCGTTTTTAACCCTTTCATGAATGATCCAGTATACGTAACAAGTTTTATGCTACATGTTACATCAGGACCAATGCTCACGACTGATATCCATATAGAAGGAATGTAAGGCTTGAATGAAAAAAGTGGATTTTGGGAATATATGAACTATTGCTCAAGTTGACATAAGGTTCCGAAACCATTCATTTGTGTTTGCTCTTTGAAATCTTCAGCCACAGAAAGATAAGATTTCCAAAAGTCAAATTGTCCAGAAAATGTAAACATTCATTTCACAATCTTTTACTTAGTGTCCTTTCTTCTACCAATTTTTGTTTTCTTGACAATCAATAGATTCTTGCACTATGTTTTCAATTTTTTTTAACGATTGTTAAGCATTTGTTGAATAATCTCTTACTTCAAACAACTATGTTATCAATTCCAAATATATAATATAATTAATTATTAGTAAATTGTAATTATTTTAATTATGTGCACATTAAATATCTACAATATTAAAATTATACATTTATTCTATATCAAAATATTATTAATTTTTAATGTATTATAATTTGTTCATTAAAATATCAAATAATAATTTTTATTTACAAAATCAAACTAAATTCACAATACTAAACATCATCAATTATTAGTAAACTTTAATTATTTCAAAGTATATACACATTATCTATGATATTAACGTTAAATATTTAACTCACATATATCTAAATACTCTTAATTTTTAATGATCATTTTGAAATTTGGTAATTTCCATTCACAAAATTAAAATCAATTTATAAATATTAAATATTCTTAATTATTTAAAAAAATATGCGTATTGTATCGACAATACTAAAATTAATATTTTAGTTTTATATAAATGTGAAAGTAATATAAAATATTAAACTTTTGCCATTAATTAAAATAAAAGAAAAAATCTAACACTATTCATAAGAAGTGAATTAACTTCAAAGATTATTTTTATATATTCTTCAATTGAGAGCATTGTACCTTTTTTAGGTCTTTTAATTTTTAAAATAAAAGATTTCCATTTTTCAAAATTTATACATTATAATTAATAATTATATATGTAAATTTTTTTAATTATTGAATTTATTTCCTTACATATATAAATACCATTTGCATCTCTATTGTAGAAGAAAGTATGTAAACTGATTTCTCTTTTATATTAAAGAGAAAAAAGTTTATATTATTGATATATTACTTTTTTATATCATATTTATTACTGGAAGATTATTGATAACATTATATTTTTATTAGTGGCATATTAAGAGAAGTTGATAAGAAATTAAAAAATATTAAAATTTTAATTTAAAATAATATATTATCAACTTATCAAGTATGCATACGTTATTACGTCTTTTAAACAAAAATTGTTAATTTTACTTAAATTTAAATTTAGATTTAACTATGAATATGTAAATAACTAATTTTCTTAATATTTGATTTTGGCAGTTTTATATTTTTATTAGTCATACCAATGTTGTGAATACCGTACTGAACTTGGTACCGGATTGAACTTTAGTACAGTACTGTACCGGTACCAGTCAATACCAGGTACTGTTTCGGATAATTTTTTAAATTTATAAAATAGTCCCTAAATTTTTTTAGAAATTGCAAAATAGTCCATGTAATATTGTACGGTTGTACTATATAGTTTATAAGTTTACATCAACTATGTTTCCAAAAATCATAATAATAAATAATAACCACAATTAATATGAAAAAGATAACTATCATCATACAAGTATAAAATTAAGAACAATACAAAATATTTAAAATATTACAATTTTATCATATAATAAATAATAATTACATTAAAACATCAAATAAAAAGAATAATAAACTTCCTTAATTTTCTAATTATTACAATTTATATCAGAATTTATGATAAGAAAACAACCAATTAAAAATTAAACCTGAAAAAACATTTATTATTTAATTATTTAATATATTAATTATTAATAAGAATTTAAACAACTTTAATTTAATATTACATATTTAATAAATTAAAATTAATTGTTAATAAAATTGTAAATAACTTAATTTAAATTAAATTTGTAAAATTAATTATTATATTTTTAAAATATATAAATTTTATGATTTAATAATTAAAATATATTTAAAATAAATATTATTTTATAAATAAAAAATTTAAATTATTTGTTTTAAAAAATAATTTTTATTAATACTTTATTAATAAAGATTATATAAAAAATTAAAATTAAAATAATTTATTTTAAAGTTTTATTTAATGTATAATTATTAAGAGTAATAAAATATTTATTTTATTTTAAAAATTAAAATTAAAAAATCGTAATAAAATTGAAATAAATAGTTAATTAAGAAAATGTTTGAAAAGGGAGGGAGGGAGGGAAGGGCACGTGGGAGGGAAAAGTTTTTGAAAATTTTTAAAAATTTTACAAAAAAGTCCTTCAATTTTTGAAAATTTACGGTATTGGTCGGTATTCGGCTAAATACCGGCTAATATTGGCCAGTATCAGGCAAAATTGGCCGGTACCGACAGATATTTGTAGCCGATATTTTTAAACAAATTTCGTACCAGTTAGAAACTGGTACGGTACTTACCAACCAGTATGAAACAGAAATTAAAACATTGAGTCATACTCATATATCATTAAAAGATGATTAATATTAATTTGTGAGTTTTCGGAGAAGTTGATAAGTATGCATATTGTTACATATAAATTAAAAATTAAGAGAATATGAAAAATTTTATCAGTACAAAATATTATACTTACTAATTTGATATAAATTCTTTATAATAATTGATAGTAAATTATTATAAATAAAGACACATTATTTAAAATATTATAATACTTGCAATTGCAAATGGTATAACTAATTATATCAATTTAAATGAAATTGTATATTAAAAAAACCCGTGCATAACACAGAATGGAATTCTAGTATTAAGGCAAGAGAAAATGGAAGAATAAATTTAAGCACTAATGCCTTGTAATATACCCCAGAGATCATACTCTCATCTATGTTGATAAGGGATAGTCCAACAACGCAAGTGTCTCGGTAAAATCAAACCTGTAGTCCACAGAGTTGAGGGGAGAATCGAAGGAATGACAAGAAACTGGAGTTTGATTATGAACATTGAACACCAAAACCTCATTACCTACTACTATAAGAATCTCATTGTCCTTCCTCAAACTTAATGCGATGCCAGACCTTGACGGCGATAATACTCTCTCTCCAAAATTAATCCTAAACTGTTTGATCCAAGACTTTGATACGCCGTACTCTTTCATCATCCATATGTCCCAAACTGAAGACCTCCGGCCAGTTCCATAAATAAAGGAAAGTGAGTCTCCAAGTTGAGCTAACATGATAAGTGGGAATAAGTTTCCAATTAGTACACAATTGAAAGGCAGCTCCATCTCTTTGAATACCTCACAGCTTGCATCAAAAACAACTACAAACCAATAAAATGCGAACTTCTTAACTCCAATCCAGTGCAAAGACCCATGTACAAACACTGGACGTTCAGAAAATATGTTGCCTGGGGGAGTACTGGCAATGCCTCTCCACTCGTTTTTGCTCAGCTCATAAACCTTTGTTGTTTTGGTTGGACGTTCAACATATATCATCTTGTAATCATTCTTAGTTTCGTCATACCAAAAGCCTACAGTTCTTCGTGGCATTACGCAAGCGACGGGATGAGGTACCCACAATTGTTTCCTCAAAACAGGATTCCACAACATGCAGTCTCCTTCACGGAAAGATATGTACATCAATCCT
The DNA here is from genome assembly GCA_025629805.1 of Erythroxylum baracoense. Lineage (NCBI taxonomy): Eukaryota > Viridiplantae > Streptophyta > Magnoliopsida > Malpighiales > Erythroxylaceae > Erythroxylum > Erythroxylum baracoense. The sequence goes on from JAOTAY010000191.1 coordinate 38,228,919, forward strand.
CCACAGCACTGTTGCTGGTTGTTTCCATCCCATTTTATGATAGGAGGCGTAGAAAAAATCTCTTGGCAAACAAAAGAATCATCCTTTTCACTGTATTTCCTGTATTCAATATCACTTCTATGTCTTCCGCTTGAAGTAAGCAGCATATGATATTTCCTATTTCTGTTAATAGCAATCGTAGTGTGCTTGAAAATAAAGCTAGAGTTATGGATCAAAGACTTCCATGATTTGGAAACACACCTGAATCTCACAACTCATTTGACTGGTAATTGTGGCAAAATTTCTTCTATGGTTTCTTCAGGTATAGAATCAAAGCTGTGAGAGGGTACCTGGATTCTCCCTCTACCGCTCCCTTCCAAGGTCATAGCTTCAAGTAGAGACTAGCTAGATTGAAGAATGATCCGATTTGATTTCAGTCCCATAATAAGTTGGTCTTCCCATAGATATACTATCGACATGGCTGCGAAAAGGGTAGCAGAGTTGGAGTTAAATTAGATTTTCTTTTGTGGATATATAGGTTTTCACATTGTGAAGCATCTGGGACTCTAATATATGAAAACTTCCAAATGTGGTTGGAGTGTGAGACTTACCGAAGTCACGTGTTTTGTTGAACGTCTTACAAATAAATAAAACAATCAAATAGTAGATAAAATTCTCGTCTATTTTGATTGGCACGTCTCTATCAAATTAGTTGTAATGACGTGAGAACAATTAAGTGGTAATATTAATGTTATCAATATAGCACTACTACTGGATTTGATTATACTACGATATTATATCGATACTAGTCAATACTGAATATTGTTTCGGGTTATTTTTAAAAATTATAAAATAGTCCATAAATTTTTTTAAAATTACAAATAATTTCTCCATAGATTGTTCTCTATAATTTCTTATTTAGTTAATCATGTCTCAAAAATTATAATAATAGAAATTTAAAATAACAACAATCTATTTATTTCTATTAATATTACTTTTCATATATTTCGCATATAAAAATAACTATAAGTAATATTAAAAAAAGATAATTTAATCATCATATAAATATAAAATTAAAGATAACACAAAGTAATTAAAAAGTTGCAATTTTATTATATAATAAGAATTAATTACATCAAATAGAAAAACATTAAAGTTCCATGATTTTATAATTATTACATCAAAAGTTTGTGCCAAGAAACACAACCAATCTAGAACAAAACCTAAAACAAAAAATATTTATAATTAAAAGCTTTATATACATGTATCACATATAATTGAAATTTAAAGAATAAAGGAAATGAAAACCCACTACTTCATTTGATTGAATATTCGCTCAAATTGTTTTAACCTCAATTCTCGTTTGGTATAAAATATTTATCGTTGAGAAGAGTCTTATCACCGTCATCATTCAAAATTTCTGTAATAAATTACATATCAATACTTTTGCATCTAAAATTATTTTTCATGTCTCTCTCATATTTCAAACTCAATTCTTCAAAACCTCAATTTATTAAAAAACTGATATGATACAAAATTATTTATTCTATTAAGTAATGATGTACAAATTGGACCGGTCGATTCTATAGGTTTTAACTTTGTAGTTAAATTTTTACTTTCAACCGTTATGAATAAAAACCGGTCGGTTAATAATAAATGGGCCGGTAACCGTGAAGAACCGACGCCTAAGCCAATAATCACACGAAGACAAAGGGATGCAATCGTAGGGATTTGGGTACTTGGAGATCCCAAAAGGCGTATCTTTTAGCTAGTTAGTTTCTTTTTTCGATTGATTCTTGTTGAGTTCTATACATAGAGTAGTTGGAGACAAGGAAGTAAACAAGAAGAGCAGTACTCGACAAACCAGAAAGAAAGAACATGTAAAGAGCAATAAGGCAAAGGTTGTGGGGCAAATGGGCGGCAGAGATAAGAGACCCTTTCAAAGGCATTAGTCTGGCTCGGAACTTACAACACCTTCGAGGAAGCTGCCAAGCGCATCCAAGGCGAGAAGGCCAAGCTCAACGTCCTTTTTCTACCGAAAAACACCAGGTTTATAACTGGGAAATATGTGGGCATTTACTCGAGAGGGGGTTGCAATTGTAATATTGACCTTTTTCTAATTTATTATGACATAATAACGCGTAATTAATTCATAATTTGCAATTTAATTTAATTGGTATTTTTAAGTCTTAATGTATTTTAATTTTTGATTAAAAATAATTAATTGTAATTAACAAACATATGCCACATGTTTTAGGTCCTTTATGTTTATTTTCATAATTATTTATTATCTCTTCTGCTTCTTCTTATCTCTTCTTTTTTCTATCTACTTGATTTCATAAAGTAAAGACATGATGCTACTTTATTATTTATGTCGTTGGATATATGTAATTTGCTATGAATTAGTTATTGAAATGATTTGTGATACTTTTTATATTTTGGAATTATTGGATTATAGGTCGAATTTGTATTACAAATTTATAATTGACAATAATTTCACTCATTACTAATTTATAATTTATTTGGATGCAATAAAAAAAATTGGTACAAATACTTTGGATAAAAATGTAGTTTACAAATCTTTAAATTATGTTAGAGAATTTTAAGCTTTTGATAACGATGAAACATAAGAAATACAATTTTGATTTTGATTTTTATTGTTTTTGTTATTTTAAGTTTTAAATTAGACTCAAATTTAGTGTTAATTATTAGATTTGATTTATTATTAGTTCATTATATAATAATAGACATACATGTATTTTTATTTCAATAAAATATTTTATTTTTACTTATTCTTATAATTTTCACTTCTTATTTATGATATATTGATTGAGCCTTTAAACCTTAAATATTTCCTTTGACCAGTTTGATATTCGATCCTTTTTTTAAAACATTGCTATTAAAATTCCTCGTAAATAAATAAAAATAAATTATTAAGAAATTACTAGAAATTATATTCAACGTAATAATGATAAATGATAATAACATACCTTTCTTAAAGCTTTATATTATATTGTACAAAGACTAAGTCGATTAATCTTTTGCATTTTAATATATTCACTTTTATAATGAATTAATTCAAATGTGCTTCAATTCCTTTCACATCCTATTGCACTTATATATTGACTCAAATTTTGAATTGCAAACTTTTGCAATTCTAAAACGCTACTCAAGTAACTGTAAGCCAACAAAATTAATGTTATAAATAAAATAAAGTAATAATTAATTTCCAATAAGTAATAAAAATGAAAAAAATACTTAAGTTAAGTTTTTCTCTTTGACAAGTAGCAATAAGTGTTCCAAAATCACCAAAAGTATTCTTATAAACCTCTATTTATGAACTTACAAGATCTTACATAATCTTAAAGGCAACAACCGTTGCCATAGTCAATAACATTTCCTATTATTTAAGTTTCTTTGTAAAATTTGGTTTAAAATAGATATTAGGATTTAAAAGTGTCCTAGCTGCAAATAACAGAGAATAAAATTTTCTTTATCATTTTTCATTAATGACTTCAAGATAAGATATGTACAAAGAGAATATATTTTTCATATTAGTCTTGATTGCTTCTTTTACCCTCTTTATTGCATCATAAAATAACCCATTTTTATCTTCTCATTATTGTCAGCTACAAGAAATACTCTCACCAAAGGCTCATAAACTCATATGACAAATTAATGTGAACCAAAATTTATGATCTTCAAGTATTATTTTAGAAATATCTAATCCAACATTAGACTTAACATGTTAAAATGCAACTTACTTATTACTTATCAACATTTGCCTTAACTCATTCTTCATCAGAACAAAACACTGAAGTGATAAGAAATTAGTTGCAAATCTTGTAATAATTGGACAATACAGTTTCCTATTGGTAAAATCATTTCTCATTAAATTTATGACTCATACACGATTATTAGTAAACTTGGCCACTTTTTTGCTTTTTGTACAGTCTTACCAATGATAGGAAAGTATATAACATTTATATATTTTTCAACATTAAGTTAACGCAATATGCAATACAAGAAGTCTAATAAAAAGATTATATCTTCTTCCAATTGTTTTGTAAGCAAAATCATTGTTAGTAATAAACTGAATAATATTTTTTGACTCAACTTTATTTACAACTTTATTAAATATTTAAACCAGAGTATTAACATTTTTAACAAGACCAAAAGCATCAATAAACTTCAAAAATAATATCTCCTTTACATAATAAACAAAAAATTAATAATAGACTCGTGTCTTTTATTTGTCCAATCATCATTAATGATTAAAAACTTATAAGTAGCCTAAGTCATTCTTCTTTTATCCAAATAACAGTTTATTTCATAAACTGAGCTACTCAAAAGTTTACTTTTATAGTCACCAATTAATGGAACTTTCATATCCTAGATTGTAAGAGGCAATATCATTCACGTAATAATAAGAATGAACAACATAGAATGTTATACCTAAATTACACCACCATTTAGCCATTACCATGTTCACATTATGAGTCACTTCTTAGAGTGAAGGCATTATAGATTGAAGGCTAAGCTTTAAGAGTTATTCTTGGTGTCAAAAAGCTAGCCACTTTTTTTTTCTTGTTTTCCGTACATCTGGAGCAATATTCCTTCTCATTGGGTAGGAATATCACATTCAACATTTCCAATATCATATTAACCACCAAAAGGATTTTTCACTATCAATTTTGTAGTTTAGTCTTTGTTTTCTATCTTTCTCATATTGATACTCTTTAAGCAAAGTCTTTATTTGTCATTAAACACCTTGTCTTACATTTTTACAAAGCTCCATATTATCTTTGATCCAGCTAAATGCTTCTTTAATATGATGATTTCTTTACCTTTCAAATGTTTGTTGTGATACAAATAAATAGTATGGTTTTTCATTCCAAAAATTAATCTGACATAAGTTCACATTGGATCGTTAAATCTTCTTAAAACTTGAAACGGTTGAATTATTAGACGAACTTAAACTTTCCTTTATTTATCTATAAACAAAATAAAGATATATGTCAAAATTAAATTAGTAATTTCATAACAAAATAAAAAAAAGCCTAATACAAACTTACAAAGCAATATTGTTATACGGAGATATCAATAATTACCTTCCTTACTTTTAAAATACACATGTTAGGTCAACGAAGAGAATCCAACTCCATTAAGAATTATCTTTTAGTAATTATATGTATATATATATATATATATGTTCCAATTTTTTCTAACTAGAATTACGTGAAGGAATTAAGTAGTGGATAATCTATCACTTTTAAGACATACACATTATGTAGGAGTTATATATCTTCTTGCTGCATATTTTGAAGTGGTAATCCGAATCCGATGGATGTAATTAATTCTCTAAAATGAAAGAAACATAGAAGAATATAATCTATTTAGGCTTATTAGAACCTACATATTAAATTCTTTTGAAACTAAATACTTCTTTTTCTCCAAAACATACATATTCAAGAAAATATAAGCACATTAATTCATTCGTTATATAATTCATAAGATCGTTTATCAGTTTATGTATTTCATATTTCAGTTTCACAAAAAGCAAATTAAATAATTAATATAATTAAACATTGTATATAATATAAACTTAATGTATGTATTTCATATTTCAGTTTCACAAAAAGCAAATTAAATAATTAATATAATCAAACATTATATAAAACATAACCTCATTATCACTAAGTTATTAATATATGATAAAAACAAGAAGTCATTAAGGTTATGTTCCTAATCTAGTCCAAATATGTACAGAAAACAAGCGGCAAAAAATAACCCAAGTGAGCAGGGAGTTGAGCTGGCGAGTCGGGTTTTTCTGGAGCGCGAGAGGGACGGATAGCGAGAGAGAGACTGTTGAGAATCTTGTGAATTTGTTTGTGGCTAGAGTTGCAGCTTGGACTTGGAGGCTACTGTGCTGTGACTGTTTGAGAGTTGGCGAGAGAGAGAGAGGCGAGAATGAGAGCTGCAGTGAGTCTGTGACTGTTGCCGATAGATGAGAGTGAGAGAGGTTGAGGAGTGTGAAGGAGAAAGGGGGAAAGACAAGAGTGTTGGCTGGGTTTTCTATTTGGGATAGTATTCAAATTATTTTTTTGCGTTTTTGCAGTCTAGTCCGAAAAATTTGTGATTTTGCAAGTCCGTCCGATACGAAACTAGCCTTGTATTCAGAAGTTGCGTTGGCTGTCCTCAAACATGCCAATATAGCCCTTTCCAAAGGTTGTGGAGCCAACTTTTACCTCTGCATGACGATCTGGGACTGGCTTCGCAGGTCAACAAGGGAAACATGGTTTGAACTTGTTCACCGAACAAGAGACACACTGGCTCATAAATAACTATGCAGGGCATAGGAATTTAAGGGAACAAATCCCATTTCAAAATAACCAACAGCATGCACCAGTATTAAACAATCTGATTCATATACGCCATTGGAGCAAGATCTTAACACAAGTTACGATGAAGAAACTTGATGTACAAAAGATGGAGAATGGATCTACCAAAATTTTAAAATTGAAAAGAGACAATACCAAATTAACCACACCCATAATTTACATCTGGTTTTGCAACTACTGCTTCGAAAGGAATTGCAACCCTCTCTTTCACAACACATCGAGATTCACCATTTTCCACAAACAGCACTCTCCCAGGAGGGCATTCGAGAACCTCTCTGTTCTTTTCTTCAGTAGCTGGTTGTTGAAACATGCCCAACATCCTTAATTGGTCACTTCTTCTGCTTCCAAGATTTGGTCCAAAACCGGCTAGGCTTAGCACTGATACGACACCAACAAACGCAATTGCTGCCTTAGCTGCTGCACCAAGGAAATTTCCCAAGCTGATTTTGGATGAAGTGTTGGTTTGGTTTATATTCTTCGTTGCTTCGCCATTTTTTACTAAACTCAGCATAGATTTTCGTGATCGAATCTCAGTAAACAGGGACTGTGGAGCAGGGGTGGGATATGGAGGAAGTAGAAGATGATTATTATGTTCCACTGTTTCACCAGCAAATGCAGAAACTTCCCGTATTACTTCAAGTTCTTGTCCTTTGTAATCCTTTAGTTTATGCAATAACAACTTGCGGCTATGTTCAATCTCACCGAGGGCAACTTCCCTTTCGTAACATTGCTGCTGCTGTAAAGCCTAACACGCAGATGAAAGCAACCAAAGAGTTAGCAGCAATGAATGTCCTACTCTATCCAATAATAGTTAGATCCGTTGAGACAAAAAAGAAGATATGTTTAGAACAATCAGGAGCAAGAAATCATTCTCTTTTGAGCACATCATACAGTATGAGTTAACATGTAATGACAAACTGAAGAGGATCCCTCCACGTTTAGGCATTCTATAAGCAACACAATCACTGGTTCTCTAACCAATTCCACCTTGATCATTATTCTGCTTAGTCCACGCAAATATACTACAGTCAGTAACATCCAATTTCTGTAACCTCAGTATATTTAAGCTGAAGCATTGCTTTAGAGATGCTCAACAGAATTTTGGCCACCCCAATAACAGAACCTAGCGTTACATGCTGAAAGCATTCAAGTGTCCGAATTGTGCTTCACCTTTCTCAGACAAGTTCATAACAGAGCCAAAATAAATGACACACAAGTCCCACACAACGAAACTCACAGTCACAACCAACGATCATCTATTATAATATAAAAGTGACAGCGCAAAGTTCTGATAGTTTTTGCCTAAAAGCCCCAACTATTGTTAAAAACAGAGAATTAGGTATTGTATAAGAGACCTGCAAGTTAGAGAGCTGGTGCTCGAGCGATTCAAGTGCATCCTTGATATGCAAAAGCCCCTCAGCCTCCTCATCTTTTTCCTCTACTTCACCCGACAACCCATCTTCAGACGGTGTATTGAGATTCTTTATCTTCTCTCTCTTTTCAGTAAAAGGAGAGCTTTTGCTGTCCCTGTTGTTGATATCAATATTGGTGCTAGCTTGTTGGATGCAATTACAGATCTTTAACCTCAAATCTGTGGCTTTTGCTAAAACAACCTCTACCCCTTCTTCTTCCATCTCTCTCTCCTCTTCCACTTTTTCTCTATGAAGATCTTCTAGACATAAATAACGAAGCAGACGTACAATGGTAGTTGTTTCTTGTGGTGACTTTTATTGTTTGATGGTTTTGAGAGGTTTTGTTTCTATTTAGAAGCAGAAGCGTCAAAAGAGCTTCCGGGGTTGGAACTTTTTGTGCCATACAAGTGATTGTGGTGCACTCTCAGGAGATAGATACTTCAGTTCAAGACATTCAACAGAGACAAAAAAAAAAGCTGATGTCTAACTTTCTTCCTCTTTAAGGTTTTTCCTGATTTCATTTTCATTTTCATTTTTTTGAGTTTGTTGTTTGGTTAGAGCACCAAGGGAATCTTGTGTGCTTGTGTGGGTCAGGGTAATTTTGCTGCTATGTTCACGTGTTTGACCTGTGACCAAACGTTTTCATTATGTTTTCTTCTCCCATTTTGTGTTCTATTGTCATTTTCATGTAAGTAAGAATAAGTAATGCCAAGAAAAATTAAGTCGGGGAAAGGCAGGCACTACACACGTATCTATTTCTTTGGTTTTCTGAGAAACAGCTGGTCCACTAGTGTGTCTAGATTGTATTGCTCTTCTCTATCTAGTCAAAGTAGGAGGCCGGTTGGTGAGAGTTATCGACTGACAGGTTGTGCTCAAAGATATGAAAGTAGGCAAAGCCTGCGGGCCTTGAGACATCTTATTGTCTACCAGCAAAAAGAAATTTCCAACTCTAGGTGATTTGATCTGAGATCTAGGCAGTAAATTTAGAGGAGAACTAAAATACAGAGACAGGACCTGTAGAATGGTTTTAACTCTTCTTACAGGATGTAATGCAATGCAGATGCAACAGCTTCAGCGCAATTATGCTCAATTTGCAGGTTGCTTAATACAACTTCCATTAGTTTATGAAACATATGAATTTATCTAAAGCCTGGTTTTATGTTTCACACACTTTATATAAGAAGTCCAAATAGGCCGGAGGAATCACGGAAGGCAACGTATACGCTGGCAAGTACTTCTTAATGCAAGCAAAAGAAAGATTTTCCTATTACAAGAAGTTGCATAATCAGAGTTCTTGTCAACGATCTTTCTGCTTCTCAAAAGACATCAACTCCAGTGGAAATTGCTGGCAAGACAATTAGGAATGACAGCTGAATCACAATGTATACGGGATCTGAGAAGATTGGTGATCGTGAGGGATTAAGCTTCTTAGGAACTGGAGTTTTCAGTATTTGGTTAAGTAGGCCAAGTTAGAAATTCCACATTTAGCCAATCTGATCTTCATTCTTCTGAGATATTTCGAATTTCTAGTGTTGAAATCAACAAGGATCTACCCGATTGACCTTGGAAACATTTTTGTGATTCATCAGTCATTCCACATTTTGACGCTAAAAGCACTGAAAAAACAAGATGGCAAACAGAACTGCACTGTAGCTTCACTGGATGATCTCCCACTTGGAACCAGTGTGATCAAGAGACTAATAGACTAATTCTCTGGAAAGCAAGTAACGGAAAGTGAAATTGTGTTGGATCCAGTCAATGGTCTTCCCAAATTTCCTGTCTTTACTCTGTTGAATGGTCTTCCTCAAAGAAGCAGGTAGTAAGTGCTCTATCATTTCCAGCAAGCCAGAAGGGCAAAGATCTAAATCCTTGGCAAAAGAGTCAACAATCTTAGGTAAAAGGAGTTTCTTATCTTTGTGTACAGCAAAAGTTGACTGAATGTATTCTTCTTTTGCGGCTTCCAGATCATCAAACACTCTCTTGGGAGTGTATACTCGGACCTAATTAATTGAATCACATTAGCTCCAAATGACAAGAACTGAAGAAGAAATGAAATGGAGTGTACGAAGATTTTTCTTCTAAGCATTCTCGTCATGCTTATATTTTTCTGAAATGAAATATATCTTGAGATCAATCATCTAATCTGCATGTTACTAACTGGTTTACTTGGAAGATTTATTTAGCATTTTAAGAAGTTCAAAATCATGTGCACTGTAACATACTGCAGGATCTGAATGGCTTCCCGAGCAAAGTGCAAAATGTAAGCGAGGTTCAGGGTGATCGATCGAGTAGCCCGCTCTTGCATCTCCAACCTTGAATTTTGATCTCGAAGAGAACAGCTGTCGCAGCCACTAAAAGCAAATATATGGAAAATTAGATGTTTAAAGGGATACTTTATGCCTCATGATAGTATATTCTGGAGAAAGTGAAAGTTATATAAGAGGCTGCAAAGATAACTGAAGAAAGGGTTTTTCATTTTCGAACTCAAGTCGCACAAAGAGATGACAATCAAGTTACAGAAAATAAGATTACTTGTCCTGGACGAGGCAGTCGACACCTCAGTATCTGACTTTGTATCATGTCCACATCAACCGTGTAACCCCCTATGTTGTATGCAGCCTGAAACATAATAAATTTACTAAATATGGTGCTTATTTTTCTCTCTGAAAACAACTGAGTTTTGTATCACCTTAAGCACTAAGGATACTCTTTTTGTATTATTTTGTGGAATTCCATAAACAAAACATGCCTGCAGGAAACGCATTCAGATTTAGGTCCGTTAGCAGCAAACGACAGAATGCATTAGAAAACGAATGACTTGATTGATAGTACTTGGTATAGAAATGTTACATGCATCACCAGTGCATTGTGCACATTGATCCAGAAAGCTAGCTTTTCTTCATGTTTCATCTTTCTGGGATCAACTTCTTCCAACCGAGATACAAGTGACCTGAACCAAACTTAAGCAATTATGATAAAGAAATGTACATAATTCTTTCTTTTACGAGAAATAGATTGCGATCCTCCGCAGGTCTATATAGCACTCGCCATCAAAAAGTTTAATTTTGCTATAGGGAGATGTTAACCTGGGCTGAAAATTGAAATTCGCTTTACAAAGATGTTAACATAGGCTGAAAGATGGCGTGGATGTAATATATACTTCAATCGACATTCATGCGCCTTTGAATCATACACCAAAACAGGAAAATGTTCTATTTTCAGTTTACATCTACTTAATCAATATTGACGCTCGATAATAGCATAACTGCTAGATGTTTAAGAAAGTTATGTTGCTTTTCATGTTGTTTCTGAGTTTGAGGGTCACTTAAGCAGCTTCAAAGTCAAAACAAGTAAAATGTGGTGTAAAAGTTAAGTCTGTTCACACCTAAAGTAGTGGAGCTTGTTCTGTATTTCTCTTAGCTTCTGATCATCTCTGGAAATCCAGTGTACCTCTCCCATTGTGCAATATGGTCCGCTGAATTCTTTTGACTTCCCAAAAGGGTTGTCCAGAGAATAATTAAAGGATGAAAATTTGCCATAGTTGGGGCTCCACATGCTACCCTGACCTTGAGTTGGGAAATCGCTTGGTGATGAAGAGAATGAAGTAGGTGAGGAAGGATAATCAGGAATGACCAAAGGTGGGTCTGAAAGTTCACAGTATATGGTTGAGATAGATTTTATCATCTCCTCAGAAAGCCAGTTTGGTGTCTCTGTGGCATCATCATTAACACGGCTTCCAAAATGATCTGCCAGACTGATTACATTAGAAGCGTCATTCTGAGCTTGCTGAAGAAAACACAAACTAGATATGTTACTGAAGGGCCATTACAGGAACTATCAACAAGAAAATTCTCGTTCAAACAAGCTACCTCCAGCATGGACAATGGGAGAGAGTGGTATGAGTCTAGAGCTCTAGCTACAGATCTCATTGTTCGAGAACTTCCGGGCAAATGCTGAGACAATGAGGAGTGACATCGCTGAATACCAGAATCGGAAAGCTTGACCAGTCCAAAGATGTCATTGCTTTCCTTCTGATGATTTTGAAGACTTGACTGATTAGGTGAATTATCTTCATGTTGCACAAGATCATGCTCGTGCATTACTGGAAACTTATCTGCATGAATGATCGAATTCATTTTAAGCCCCGCATCCGTGGATGATATCATTGATACTTGTTGATCAAACATCTTTCTATACACAGAAAGGAGATATTTTTCCAGATACACGACTTCCAACTCCAACACAGCAACTTCGTTAATCAGTTCCTTAGCAGGCTGCAAATCAAGTGGATAGTAAATAGAAGATAGAAGTGTTTCAATCAACTTCCCAAACTTTCTAAAACAGACGAGAGTAGAACAAGGAAAAAACAGAGATGTCGAGAAGGGGAAGCATCTAAATCATCAATGTCAAAGTATAACTCAGTGTGGATCCATACATCAGTTCTTTCAATTTATGAACACTTACCTTAGGAATGGTTTTATCGTTCATAATATCATGGGAAACTGTCCTGTAACTTAATGCCTTCTCCAGTGCACTGCGTACCATAAACTGAGCCTGCAACTGGTCTTGAAGCTCTAGAATCTATAAAAGACAACCAAGGATGGGTGAGATAAATTGAATTACATAGCCTCAACATTTCAATTGACACATAAGACCTGTAAATACTCTCTGACTGTTTGGTTTACATGGGAAGTGTGAACAAGTTTTAACTTCTTTCTGTGTTTAAGGTATATAATAAAACAATAAAAGAAGTCAGAACTAAGCATATCTGCACTTAGTTTACAGCACAGTGACAGCTATAGATTGCCAGGAACAGTGTGTTATGCTTGTGACCATCTTCAGATTAATGTGTTTCATGCTGAATCCCTTTATGCATTTTACAGAAAGCAGGAACAGCGAAGGGTCACAGACTGAAAGTTTAGAATGCTAAAAAGGAAATATAATTGCTCTCCCCTCTCAACACAGGGAAATTTAGATACCAACCTCTTGTTTTAGAGAATCTTGAGCCCCCATGTAAGGAGGTTGCCTCTTCTTGCCTTCCACAGGGTCGTCCCTCTGTCCCATTTTCTGTCAGGGAAGAAAAAGTAACGGTAAAACAGATGGAGTGGAGACACTAGTTCTTTCGTATATGTTTATATGTCAAACTATATCTACTGAGGTTGCTCCAAGAAATCATATAACAAAGATGCAGGGAATAGCAACACATAAGTCTTACCAATTTCAGGTGGTTAGAAGCTCCAAAGATGATGTCCGCTTCGTGTTTTTCAATTTTAAAAATTTTACTTTTTACTGGATCACTGCAAAAGCAATAAACAGCTGAACCAACGCAAAAGGTGAAAACAATGGACATTAAGCTGCAACTTTCAGTCTTTCATAACACGCATGTAGCAGCTAATATCTGTAAGTAGAAACCATGAAACAATAGTTTAGAGACGTTCATATCTTCATTAACATCGAGGATCAATATAGACCTATAAAGGGAACAGGTTAAGCTTTACTATCAATACTCACCTGTTGGATCGCTTGTGCTTAGAAACTGTTGCCTCCATGAGCTTGAATGGCTTTAGTGTTGAACTATCCCGCCACTTTACTTCATGCATGGTGGCAAAGAAAGATATTGTCTTCAGACCCCACAATTGAAAACTGGGCAAGAGAGCATTAAATGCGGCAAATACTACCATAAGATATTGACAGGCACTAAGCAAAGAAAAAAAATATACTACAGAAGGGAAAAATCCAAAGTCATTAAATGGTAACAGAATAAACCCTGGTTACAAGAAACAGGAACCAGAGTGTGTGGAATGAGACTACTCACAGTCACAGACGTTGGTTTTTGAAAAGGGTGTACCAATTAAGAGGCAAATCGATTCTTAGACATATCTAATGCGAAATCCAACAAACCCATTGTCCTTTTGATAACTACCTATTGTACACATAGCGCAAAAGATAAACATTCTTACACTCTTATGTAGAGTGTCATAGTGTATAGTGCAAGAAAAAGGGTTGTCAATTTTTTTTGACTAGTCCCTTGTCTTAGAAAGCAATGCCACCTTTCAAGCTTTTGGAATGGTGGGCTTTTTGCATTGCATGAAAAGGAGCAAATCTCAGTTCTTGGCTTTTTGATTCAATGTGATTGTTAAAAGTGGAAGTCAGGCATTTAAAAAACAAAAGGAAGAAAAGACAAAAAATTAGGAGGTGATAAGCCAGAGTTCATGGGATTTGGATTGTACACTTCATATGGTTTTCATGTCATTTCATTTCGGAAGCATGAATAACAAACAATCCTATCCCGTCACCATCCACAATCGCAATGCATAACGAAGAGATTAAGAACATTGTAATTCGTGCCAATGCATTTAGGACATTGTGGTAATAAACTCACTTTTAGGACCTTGGTTTATGCCTAACACACTGATTTTTTGGGTCTATAGGGGTCAACAATGTCAGAACTAATTTATTAATGATGTCTTCTGTTGTTACTTCCAATTATATAAATTCAGTAAAACCAAGTTCGCATACATATATCTACAGCAATCAAGTCGTTGGAAAGACATAAATATGTGAAAGTTGGGATTTCTATAAAATCAAGAGCGAAGTTGATCTTGCTTTATCATAAACATTCTTTAATGCCTGAGTTTTTCCAATCATGACGTGTAAGGTTGCTAGCTAGCAACACTCTGCCAAGGAAGAAGCTAATAGTGGTGGCCCCAAAATAACTAAAAAGAAGGAAGCATTTACAAAAGATAAAGCACCCTCAAAAGGGCTGAAAGTTAGAGGTCAAGGAGGAAAATACACGAGATTGATATGAATTGACTGGTTTTGTGGGCTTTACCGATTGTCTAATCCTTAGATGTATCAGGATACAACAATGTAAGGTCCCTTCTGTCCGGTCAAAAACCTGCTGGGAGGGAAAAGCTTCTTCCCTTTTCATATTGGTTAAAGAGCTAAATTGATTAGCAAACAATAAAATTTAATATAAATATGTTAGGATCACCAACCGATACCACCACGACAAAGTCAAAATGTTTCAAAGAGTTTCGAGTTGCACTTGCACATATAACTAGGTCTGCAGGTTATGTGTACATTTTGGTTACATGGGACTCCATATTTTGGTTTCCAGGACCATTTTGTAAAATGCACATGGCCTTTGATATCATTTCTTATCTTTAGTGCTTTAGAAAAGAGGTCAAAAGAAAAAAAAAAGAGAGAGAGAGATAGAATAAGATCATGTGTGTGGCTCTGTATGATTTAGTAAAAAATTGGATTTCATGGCAATTGAACTTTGTGATGGATATTCATGTCTTAGATACCGAAAATTTCCTCTTTTCACATTCCAATATTATAAAAGGTAGTAGTATTTTCAAGCCTATCGCAAATTATATACTTGAACATGCTTTTGCGAAACAACCATGAATTACCTCTGTCATCATATCAGAGAGATTGTTATAGCTTAATTATCATAGAAGGTGGGACTTTAGAATAGCAAATCGAGGTCCGGTCGTAAATGAACTCAGGGAAAAACAACCTCGTTCTTACAACAACCAGTCATCAAAATTGAGGCTGAGAAGTTGGCCTGACATGCTTGTGGTTCTCAGAAAGTCACAGACATGCTTGGTATCAGACTTTCTCGGTTGACAATTTGCGTACACATTTTCCTTTCACAAACAAAAAGAAAGTATACGAATGTTGTTAGAGACCTTCTTAACACACTTCGACCACAACCGTAAGTTTGGCTTCTAGTCTGGGTTTCACTTTCTTATTGTTGCCACCTTTTGCTTATTGATTCTGATATTATTGAAGCATTTTCACTTTGGCGACAGGTTTCTGATTCAGCTCAAGTTAGCAATTAACACAAGCATCAAAGAAAGCTAAACAAACCAACTGTTTTGAAGACGCGTTGAATAATAGATCTTCAGGGATGGAAAAAAAAAAAAACACTTGAAACCCAAGAAACTAAACAATTGCCTCGTTTTTGAGCCGAAGCATAGGAAACTGACAGACATGCTTCGTGAGACAACTTTAAAAGCTTCAAACTGCATTTATGAGTTTTGTCTAAGTTAAAAATGAGCACAACCTTTACAAGCTCCTATGCCAATTGATTTAATGCAAAACATAGTAATTAGCGTCTTCGTAAGATCAAGATCAGATTACACATTAAAAGCTCCCGTACTTCTATAACTTTTGGAGGTCAGGTAGCATAGCATCAGCATGTAAAAACTTCACTTAAAGATCTAGGAGACTTCAAGAAATGATAAAAATTGTCATTTCCGATGATTTTATATCATTCTTTATCCATGCATTCGTATTATAATGAAGCGATTAAGCAACCTAAGGTACGGATGACGAGTTTATGTTTATATGGAATAGCAGTGGAGTTCTGATTGCATCAAATAAAAGAAAAGGCCTCGCTTGTTTTATGTATAGTTTTGAACTTTCTGGTGCAAGTGTAGCAGACATTAGTCTTGTAAACATGTAATTGCGTAAACCGAGAGGAAAGAAGGTTCTCTCAAGAAGACCAACCGATTTTATAATCAAGTGGGCTTCAGATTTATGAAAAACTAATCTCTATGGTCAAGCAAGCAAGAGTCTCGAGGAAAGAGGCTAAATAAATTAGCATATTTGAATCAGTCAATGCCAATGATAAGAGAAAAAAGGAACCTTTTCTTGGTGGGTTTTGAGATCCATCCACAATTTCTGGGGCATACAATATTTAACTTCTCCTTACCCTGAATACTTCACTGCTTTTTCTTCATGTACACTGACAAGCCCACAGCCCTCGCAGATGTGAAAGTCATGTCTGAGACAAAATAGCCGATAATATAAAGTACTACACCGATAAATACAATATCTCGGTAGAAATTCGCTTAGACGTGAGATTTGGACTGATTAAAAAGTATGCAAACTTATTCTAATTAATAGATAGACTCTTTTTGATAGACCTACATGAAATAAGGGGGAAAAAAAGCTTTGTAAGCACTGTTTAAAGAGGATAAAAATAAAAAATAAATACAAACAATCACATAAAAAACAATAAGAATAAATCTACGATCCAAAATAGAAAGATAAAGAGACAAATAATTTTAATAATTAAAAATAAAATAAAAGATAATAATAATAAATAATAATAAAATAAAAGTACATAATAAATAATAAAATAAAGAATAAAATAAAAAATAATATATGTAAATAAATAAAAAAAAGAAAGATGACAAATAAAATAAATATAACAAACAAATAATTACAAAAAGCTAAAGTGCTACGAGAGAACTATTACAAACAAATACAAGATATAATAATAAAAAAATAGTTCAAAAGACCTATGAAAAAGAGAAAGATCTCTCTCTGTAAGACCTTTTACATAATGTCCTTGGCTCATATCTTAGTTTGCCAAAATTTCTTATTGAACGCTAAGTTTTGAGAGAGTTCTCGCAGAGTCATATTATTTCTGATCATCTCCCTTAGTTCTTCTCAGGTCTTCCTCTTTTTCTCTTATAGTTCATAAGGACAATCTTCTTACATTTTCTCACTAGCGCATCAAGATGTCTCCTCTTAATATGTTTAAACTAGCTAAACTTGACTCTCTTAATTTACCTTCAATGTTTGCACCCTCAATTTGTTTTTTACCATTACATTTCTGATTTTATCTCTTCTTATAAGGTTACACATTTAACAAAGTATCCTCATCTCTGCCACTATTAACTTAGGACTATGCACCTATTTGATGGACCAACATTCAGCGAGCATGGTTGACCTAATTATTAAACTGTAGAATTTATCTTTTAGCTTGAGTGATATCCTCTTTTTACATAAATCTCCTAATACACCCCTTTATTTAAACCACCCTAATTTGAAATAGTGAAATATGTCTTCATCTATCTTGTCATTGCTTCAGATGATAGATTTACGGTACTTAAAACAATCTTTTTGTGGTATAACTTCTGAACCAATCTTTACGTTAAAAGAATCTTTTGTGGTATAACTTCTAAATCAATCTTTACCTCCATACGAGATTCCCCCTATGGCCTGAAAAATTACACTCTAAGTACTCAATCTTAGTCCTGCTTAATTTCAGGCTCTTTGACTCTAACGTATCCCTTTAAAGTCTAGCTTAACATTGACATCTTCTTTTATCTCATCCATTAAAATAATGTCATCAACAAACAACATAAATCATGTCACATTCTTTGAATATTCTTAGTAAACTTATATACCACAACTGCAAATAAGAGGGGACTTAATGAGGATCCTTGGTGTAGCCCTATATTAATAATGAAATGCTCTGTGTCTCCGCTTACTGTCCTTACCTTGGTCTTAACACGTTTATACATATCTCTAATAATATGTATATAGGTCATAGGAACTCTTTCAATTTCTAAACACCTCCACATAACTTCCCTAGGTACCTTGTCATAAGTCTTTTCTAAGTCAATAAAAACCAAATTGGTTTTCTGATATAAGTGCTCACTGGTATGATCAAGTCTCCTAAATCTGGTTATAGGCCTAGTAAGACTTAATTTTTGTTATAGTTCACCAGATTTATGAGTTTTCCTTCCTTTGTGACTTATTTTTACAGTATGATGGCTTGGGCTCGTTAAAGAGAACCCAATGATCTCCAAGAGTAAAAGTACTTAAGAATATTTCTAAAAATACCTGCTATTATTGTTGTCTTCAATTTCCTTTAAGGTTTACAGATAAAACTGCCAACAACTAACCCCGTTAAAATAGCAAATTCAAATGTACAATAATTCAAACATAATAACTAGCATGCTGCATATAGCAGTAACTAATAGTAAATATATAAACTGAAGATAGCCATAAACTATTCATCATTCCTTCTTCTACTTTTGTTGCCTTGGTTAGTAAACTTTCAAAGGTACTACTATAGCAACCAAGTTTGATTCTAGTTGTTTGATGACTATAACATCACTCTCCCTGGGAATGGCACTTGTCCTCAAGTGCAAAATTAGGATAACCAATTTTCATGTGCTCAACATATTCCTAAATAGTATCTGTAAATTCAAAAGGATGTAGTAGTTTCGCAAAAATTTTGGTTCGATCGCAATTGTTTCTAACACAAGCCAAAATAGAAAAATTAAATGTAAAATAACAAATCAACACTGAAAATTGTTAATGCAGTTTGACACACATTGCCTATGTCTAAGGGGCCCACACCCAGCTTAATTACTTTCACTTGTGATACAACAATAATTTTACTCAAGACATTACAGAGCCGACTCACCCAACCCTTGACACTCCTTTGTCCTCACTACCTGTGAAAGTAATTCACACTCAATAGTATGACCATCTCGTACTAACTTTAACAAAGGATTTTCTCAATAGTATTCGATAATAAAGGATGAAAATAAAATAACCCAAGTGATTGAAATAAAAATGAACATAAACACAGACACTTGAGAAAGAAAACAACTCCCTTAACAATGTAGCTTCTTTAACGAAAGATGGAAAGTTGTCCACCAAAAATCTGTTGTGAACCTTCAATAATGTCACTGAAATATCCCACGCATAGCAACCACAAAAAACCTCAAACAATAAATGTTTCATCATCGAAACATCTTACAAGAAGAGCTACAAAAACACCAAGGCCAAGAAGAGCTACAAAAACACCAAGGCTGCTAGAAGTTTCTCACATGAAAACCACTATCATCGGCAACCAAAAAATCTCTTACAATAGATAAGAAACACAGCTCCTCCAATATGGAAAAATCACGAACAAAATAAATGTTTCGTCACCAGAACGTTGCAGAAATTTGAACTGCAAAATCCACACTAGGTGATGGAATTTTACGCACACCACCACCATTAATTAAGCATATTTCATTAATTTGTTGTTCTCAAACCTCTCCTAAAAACTATTAATCATGGGTTAATAATTAACCCGAGTTTTCCCTTAGGTTTTGTTTAATCAAAATACAATCGTTAATTAAATCTAACTACTGAATAACCTAGGATACGATCTCTAAATTTAATTAGGCAGTAGCAGTATGAATTAGGAAAACTGATCAACCATATGATGCATCATTTAACCTAGGTCATGTTTTTTTTAATGATTACAAATCATTAGTCTCTACACATGAATTTCAACATAACAATTACAAATTAGATCGAAATTGTAGCAATGGGTATGCAATTAAATAATTCAATGAACGCATTAAAATCATCCTTTCATAATACCCAATGTGTTCATACACAAATAACCGAACAATAACAAAAATTCAATTATCCATACATAAAACTCAAATCAATTAACATAGGATAACACAATCAATTTGTAATGAGAGAAAGAAACAACAAAAATAGGAAAATACACTTAACCCGACTTGTCGGCGCCAATGTCGCCTCCGAACTAGCGTTGGGATGTTACCCCTCTATGAGTCTCTCCCGGAAAAATATTTCAACCCCACTTATATAACCTTACCGAAAACCCCCTTCGGTTCTCCACTCTTTAGTTTTCTCTCCTCGCTAGCTACTGTTTACTATTCATCGATGGGATAAATAAAAATATATGTCCACCATCACTGTTCACTCTTCCTGCCGCAAGCTTCCTCTTTCACAGCTCACTCTCTCTCTATTTCACTATTGTCTTTGATATGACGAATAATACCTTATGTCCCAGTCACTGTTCACGCCTGTGCTTATAACCTACAGACTCCCTTTTTTAGCTTGAATGATAACGTTTGCACTTAACGCATACGTTAAACGTAAAGGCTAAAACGCAGATGTCCATCTACGTTTTATCTCCTATTTGCTCCTCCTGCACTGCATTTTGGCTGGACTGCTCCCACTTTCCAACGTCATTTTGCTCCTATATCCAGCTGCTTACATGTCATTTTAAGCTTGTGTTAATGCCTTCATGCTGCTATTTTGTTCAACATTTATCCATCTATTGCATGCTTTGCTCCTCACCATAATCTATGTAGCTCACGTTCTTTTCTTCATATCTTCATTTTTCTTGTCTTTAATTTTCTTTGTCTCACTCCATGAAGACAAGTGAGTATCGATCTTCGAAAAATGGCCAAAATGCAGTGCTTTCGACTCACTTTAATTTCTTTGTTTTCAAATTATACCTAAAATCATATATGAATTAAAGTGAGTATCTTAAGCATTTTCATATCATTAATTACTAAGTGTAAATGATTAAATGTATCAATAATTAAACATATATCAATTTCCCCACAATTAGCTTTTGGTCGTCCTCGGGCAAAACATCCAAATTAAGCTCAAAGACTCGAAACATTTACTCAATTCCCATATTTTCCATGACAATATAATCACAACCAAAGATTAGTGAGTTTCAAAAATCATAACAAGAATTCAACATTCAATACTTCTACTCATGATCAATCAACAAGTATCATCTTCAAAAACCGAGCAATCTAATGGTAGACCTAGAAAATGTGTTTAACTAAAATACATCCACAGGTGCACCATTTATGATCCCGACAATCCATGACTTTGCATATCATTTCATTTCTCAACCACTAATGTTCACATGCAAAATCATGGATCAAAGGACTTTTTAAGGTTGTAATGTGGTCAAAGGTAAGGTGAGATGTGTTTGGGTCAAGTAGTATTAAAGCCATTAAAGCTAATGAAACAAAGCAACACTCATAAAAAATTGGGTACCGTCAGTTATGACAAATCCAATATTTATATTTCACAACCCCATTCAGTTCTCACACACAAACCACATGAAATATATACCAATCCGAAGGAATCAATCATACAATTTATGCCAACAATATATTGAAATATCAAGAGTGAACCTTCCAAGCTAACATCTGTCTCGTATCCAATATACTCAAATAACTCATTCATCACAACTTTAGGAGAATGCATTAATCATAAACAACTTTTCAACACATATGCATATGCTCCTAGATACATTTATTTAAACATTTTTTTCATTATATTTCTTTTTCTTTCTTTCTTTTTCATTTTCTTTTTTTTCTTTTCTTTTTTTTAGATTAGAAGAAACTACATTAACACGAGAATTTCAATGACAAAAATCCCAATATCATAACAAACCCACACATATGGACACCCCCACACTTAGAATTTTGTACATCCACAAACCCAACAATCACAAATGTTCTACTAGCTTTATGGCTTGGGTAGGACATTTAGTTAAGTATAAAGCATGTAATGTGGTTAGTACATAAAGAAAAAGTATAAAGCTCAAAGGAGTTTATCAAGGGAAAAATTACGTGAATAGGATAGTTTACTTCGCTAATGTAGTTTATGAAAAATAAAGAATGCCTAATCATATCCATGCTAATGCATGTGATAAAAATGTAGTCTCGAATAGAAATTCAACGCAAAGTCAAGATGTACATGTCATGAATGTCACACATTATTAAAAGACCATGAGCCTGATATAAATGTGTTAGTCTAATAAGGCTCAAAATCTTACCAGCTTTGTCTACCATTAATCACCACTCTTCTAAAGATAATGCACAAAAACCAATCACAAGAGCAAAAATGTCACGACCTGGTACCACATCGGGCCTATGACAATCGCTGCATACCTGGGCTAAGGATACTAATGGTGTCCTTAATCCGACTATGCAAGGCTAACTGAATGTTTTTCCCTTTTTATTTTATTTAAAAAAATTTGGGCAGCACAACGGCTGTATTTTAAAAATCCCAAAACTTGCAAACAACTTTAAACACAGTTCTATATTCACACCAAAAATTTTACCACAACTACAGGACTTTAAAGTCCACTCAAAGCAACCTCAACAATAGTATCAAAGTTCATACATTAGGTCTTTTACAATGATAGAATAGTCAATAGTCAAATTTATGAAATTGCAAAGCACATTTACATAACCAACCCAAAGAAGACAGTTCATGAGTCACTATGCGACAAAAGTACAACAGAGAGACTAATGACTACCCACGTGCGGTAATGTCCTGAAAACGTCAGAAGATCGCACAATCCTTACAGAGTTTCAAGCTCACTATATTAACCTGCATGGTTGGAAAACAAAGGGGGTGAGTACATTATGTACTCAGTGAGTAGAAAAAACATATATCACGCATAGAACTCGATACACACCAAGACGGTATAAATAACCTACAAAGTGAACATACATCACATAAAATCATATAGGCCTAGCCTATGACTCATCGTATACTGGTTAGGAACCATATAGGCCTAGCATATTAATCACTCATCCGGTGAACATAGGTTCCAGTTCCAGTACACAAAAACATAAAAATATAACATGTATAATTTAAATCTCTTCAGAAAACAAATAATCAGGATAAGCCAAAATAATCATGTGTGTCAACACTAGTGGGCCAAACTAGCGCGCACACCCACCAATCCTCGGTATTGGCTCGACTTCATCCATGGTGAGTCCAGACTACAGTCGACAAGAGTGTCATGACCCTGGGTGATGACCTCGTCGATGTCCAGACCCTAGGTATGGAATCACCCACGAGTCCTATAGAAAGGTGTCGATACGGGGACCCGATTTTTATGTACCAGCGTCAAGGGTACGAGGGTCACTTAATCAGTTGTGCCAAGCACACGATTGGCCAATTGTTTCCTCACCAATCATGAAAAATCATATGCAAATATTGAATACTAAAATCAAGTAAGGCACCATGCCTTTATTTATCGGCCCAACTGATAAAATGGAACTGTGCTAAGGCTCTAAGCCAAAGAGAATACATGCATGCAATATATATGACTCGGTTATGCATATGAAAATTTCCAAAACATTATCTCATGAAATAAAAGCCAATTTTTGTGCTTCAAATGCATAGTTGTTCAAAACAATGTCATTTCATAA
>JAOTAY010000191.1:38252631-38281381 GCA_025629805.1 Erythroxylum baracoense
GAGAGAACACTACATGGTTTCATGTCATTAGTGATTCTCAATATGGTTTGACTTTAGTCCTTTGACCTGAAGTCATCCGGTTCCCTACATGAGGAATTTAGTGTTTTGACATTAGACTAAGTTATCTTTAACTGGATAACAAGTAGTCTTATGTAAGACATTAAATGAGTCATATGGAGGGATGTGAATGACGTAGATGAGATTTGTACCTCTATTAAATAAGAGATATATCATTTGGGCCTCTTGACAAGTATGACTGAAGAAATGCATGACCGTGCTTAAATGAATTGATGAGGAGTCATCAATGTCATTTGTTATAGTCAATCAACTTGGGAATGAAGAAACTATGATTAATCAAAGATTGACATGTACCATGCCTTATGATTAATCTTGATATCGTGTTACAAAGGGACTAAGTTTGTAACCATGGTTATAGGTTAAATTAGATTACCGATCCTCATTTGATTTGGGTTGTCATAATGTCTTGCTAGAGGCCGCTTATGACTTATGGGCCTTGAAGTGTGATCAAACACATTGCCAACATCAAATGAGCCTATAGGGTCACACACAAAGAGTGATGCGATTTGGGCTTATTCTCTTAGGCCTAATTTATTAGACACTGAATAAATATATGTGGATATATTTATTGGGTTAGATTGAACTAAGTTGTCGTGCTTTTATTATATGAGATATAATATGGGACGATACTTATTATGCTTCCATAATCCGAATAGGTTTAGGATTATGATATTCTTATTCCTATTAAAATATGATTGTCCTATTCCCACTAGGAATAGGGATAAGGGCTTCTCTATAAATAGAGGGCTTGTGTCTTATTAGAAGCCATACGAAAAAGCCCTAGCTACCTACTCACTCGTCCCTTTTCCTGAGAGAAAAACTATGCGGCACTCTAAAGTGTTTTAGAACGTGCTAGCACACATTAGCCGCTGCCCGGATCGTTCATCCTCGTGTGAATACCAGTAGAGGACGTTCGCGAGCTGTAGAGTCAAGATATCTAAAAAGAATTCCAATCCGCGCTCTTCAAGAGGTAATTTCGTACACTTCTTGTTGTGAAATTTCGGTTAACCAAAGCACAAGACTTGAAGTCCTATAATCCATTCCGCTGCGCATTATGCATTCCCGGGCTATAAGTGATCCAACATCTAGTTCGAGCTTATAAGTATTTGATACTGATTTTAAATTTAATTTTATTATAACGTTCAAATCATGAAAAGAAATAGATTATTGGGTTAAGTAATTGACCTAAATTTATTCAAACATATTATATATATTTGATAAAAGGAGATTTATGTTTAACATAAGTGACATGAATACAAAGTTAGGTAACCAAAACCATCTTTTTATAACATTTTGGTTAAATCAATATAGTGATAATCATAAAGTTATTTTAAAGGATATATATATACTTTTAATTATGAATCATATGTTGTGAAACTTGTTGGGGTAAAAAAATACCAAAATCAACATTTGATAAAAAGATAATGATGGCAATGAAATTGTTAAATCTTATACATAAGATGTATAGGAATCATAGATTTCCTCCTATACCATATCCAAATATAAATTTCATATGTGCTTAATCAGATTATCCACCAATGTAACCATATTATCTGATATGCACTCATAATAATTGCCCAACATAAGCTTGAGAACTTCTACATATATCACTACCATTCATTTCATCTTCCATACGTAAGTTCTTAATCAATTCAGAATTATAGACACAGAACCATCTTGAAATTCTGATCTCAAACCCACTATCACGGTCATATACTAGATCACAACTCTTATTACATTAATTAAACAATAATTTTATATTCCAACTTCAACCCCTCAATTCCACCTTGCTTGTACACTTTAAATCTTGTCATTTCTACCTATGTCTCTATTTCTTTCTCAATCAATTCATGAAAATATTTTCACATCCATATCAATTCAAGTACATATCCACAACAAAATTTCGTTACCATATTCGTTGACACAACCATAAATATTGAATCTATGTCTAACATATTGGACTACGTACTATTTCTTATTTCTAAATATCCACAAACTTTCATCATCTTACACTCTGACAAATCATCATTCTTCTTATTGTTTCTAATAGCCCAAACTCTTAATGAAAGTTCATACGTGTGATTCATACGGTTGAAATTATCGGAATTCTATACTTATCAGTTTCTTGAATGGTGGGGAATCAGGTGCAGCAGATCCTTGCAAAACTCCTCGTTTTCTTCCACAAGATGGCATTTTACTCCTTTAATCTTATTTCCTACATGTATGCATGATATGCATGTCACTTAATTCATTCAATAAACTCAACAATGCAAACAAATAATTTAACAATACAAACATTTTATCACACCTTATATATTTCATAATATACATATTCTAAACCTAGGAATCCTTAGAAACCGTGGGCTCTGATACCAAAGATGTTGGCCCAAGGTCTTGGTCCTTATTTTGTGGCGACAAGCTCCCAAAATTACGAGTCTTTTAAAATAAAAAAATAAAAAATACTACGACAAAGATAAAAATAATTCATAGTGGGAGTAAAAACAAATACACAAAAAATCAGCTGAATCTTCTTCTTCTTCTTTTCCTGTTTCGATTTCTGCTTCTCTTCTTCTACATTTTTCTTCTCTCTCTCTTTCTTATTTTTACGCGGCTTTCCCTTCTTATAGCCGTGAGTTTTTAAAACTCACACCCGTGACTTTTGCACTTCTTCTCTTTTTATTTTAGTTATTCATGTGTTTGTTTATTTGTTCGACTCTTTTCATGCCTATTTTATTTTATACTATTTTATTTCATTTATTTGTTTATTTGTTTTTACTCCCACCAAGAAATTGAATTCTTTTTATCTTAATGCATATATATATATATATATATATATATACTTTTATTTTAAAATCCCCCAATTTTGGGTGCCTTGTCGCCACAAAATAAGGATTGAGACCTAGGGCCAACATAAACACAGCGAGAATCGTAAGGTGTTTGAGAACAAGTTAGTTGGTTAACGATTACATAGGGAAAGGCTAAGTCTTGCTTAAACAGACTTAAGTGAGATTATCGTATAAAAGAGTATATACAACTTGTGGTATATGTTTGGTGTCTAAGAAGACCTTTGTAATAACTAGTATCGGAGCCACATTTTGATATGGTGGGAGGTAGCAATTTGATGAAACGTGTCGATAGAGTGGAGGTACTCATAAGGCTAATTCCTCAAGGAGAGGAAGATGTCATGTCCTACAATACTCGATTTGAGACATTGAAGGAGCAAATCCATCAGTTCAAATAGCAAATTTTATGAGGGCACAAGAGGAGACTAGATTCAAGATGATGATCCTAAGGTGTGCTATTGAAACACATGATATTGGGCGTAGCGAGGGCAATATTGTGAAAGTACATCAAACCAAAATTTTCAAGGGTATGCAAAAATGCAAAAGAGCTCAAAAACTTTTTGTAGGATATAGAGCAGTACTTTGTAGCTGTTAAGGTACCTGATGCTGAAAAGGTGATCGGCACATCGTAACACTAGTTAAAATAACTATAGTAGTGGCGATTCTAGGTCGATCCTACAGAGAGTATTCGGTTAGCTTATGAAATGATATTAAATGATGTTTAGGTAATGGTGGGTTTTGAATTTAATAAGAAAATAAAATAAAATAAACCTAATGAAAACAAATTAAAGAAAACATGCAAAAATAATAAAATTGGGAAATTCAGTAGGGATTTGGTTCTTTGGTTCAATCTCAGCGTATACCCTAATTAAGCATAATTCATTGATTTGTTGTTCTTTTATCTCTCTTAGCAATTATCAGTCGTAGATTAACAACAAGCTCTGTTAATCTCGATCTTTCCTTAGATTTAGTTAATTATAAAGCGCTCGTTAATTAAAACCTAGAATAAGCTCTCTAAGTTTATCCGGACAACCGTATTATGAATCAAAAAAATAGACCAAATCTAGGCAATAATCACACAAGCTAAGATTATTTAACCAATATTATGTTATCTCTAATGATTCAGAACCATTAGTTGCTACACATGAATTGGGAATATAATGATTACGTATTGCATTCGATTCTAGCAATAGGTTTTCATAAAAAATGATTCAATAAAGCATTAAAGTCATCATCATTCAAATACCAAATCAGTTCACACAAGATAACATAATCAATTTCTAATGAGAGAAAGAAACAACAAAACTATAAAAAAATGCTTAACCTGGGTCGTCGGCGTCAATGTTGCCTCCGAATTGGTGTCGAGATCTTGACCTTCTATGGGTATCCTAAGAAAAAGCTTAAGCCCTCACATTTATAACCACCGAAGAACCCCTTTTGCTCTTCTTTACTGTGCAAGCTTCTTCTCCTTACTATTCATTAATGTGACAAATTAAGTTTAAGGTCCATCCTTATTATTCATACATCACTCCTCTGCAGCTCTCTTCTCTTCTTTTCTACTTACGCCCTTTTTTTGTTTCATTCTACTGCCAGCCCTCCTCTCGGTAATGTTTGATGATATGACAATTAAACTTCGATGAACCACACTACTATTTGTTCTTAAAACCCCTCCCGTAAGCTTTTAGCCAAATGTCTGCATTTCATGCATAACGTTTGTGTGAAACACAGACATAGTCTACGTTTCTTCCTTGTTGTTGTCGTTTTACTTGATGTCCGCTACTCCTGTATTTATTGCTTGCGTTGCACTGCTACATTGTTTCCCCTTGATCGGGTTGCTAGCGTTTTGCATATTTTTTGCTGTCGTATGGATGCTGGTCTTCTAAATCTACTTTACTCCTTCTAAGCTATTTTGTTGTTTTATTTAGTAGCTTCTTAGTTGTCTTCTTTTGGGATGATTTTTTTTCTTCTTGCTCTAATTTTCTTCTTCTTACTCCATGAACACAAGTTAATATTAATCTTCAGAAAACGACCTAAATGTAATGTTGTCGACTCACTTTAATTGTTTTGCTTCCAAATTGTACCTAAAATCATATATGAATTAAAGTGAGTATCTTAAGCATTTTCGTATCATTAATCACTAGGTGTAAATGATTAAATGTATCAACAATTAAACACATATCAATGTCATCAAAGATAACCTTAAAAACTAGCTACCAAGTCACCTATTAATTTTCATTTTTTCACACCCAAAAATGATAACCATTCAGCCCACACTTCATGTGAAACACGGCTAATAATAGTTGTAATTTTCAAACCAAATCTCATCCTTCCTTAGATAGCCATTATCCCAAAATAGGCTATATATTAAATCCCATCTTGATTTAGATTTCTAAACCTCATCAAACTTATCTTAAAAGAGTCCCTCATAAATTCAACTAGGTCCAATTATCAAATAATATCCAAAATTAAATAAAAAGATATAAGATATATATCTTAACAATCTCCCCCTTTTTGGCATTATTTTTCACATATTTGAAACTCCCCCTAAAAGAGATAATTGGACATATGACATCAAATGCAAAAACCACAAGAGAACTCCCCCTTAATCAGTTAACAAGATTCAAACATAATCAATTATCTAAAGATACAAATATCCAAAATTAACAGAACCTAAGCAACAAATCAAAAACAGAAGTTCCAACATAGTGTTCTCCCTCTTAGGATAAAGGATGCCAAAAAGCAAGACTAATAGTCATGGAGATACCTTGAAATTTTCCCCTGAATTGAACAATCACCAAAAACAATCATATATCTCCCCCTCGGGACAAAACAATGCCAAAATAAAGGATGTCTTCAATGCGATCAATCTTTGGGAATAAAAAGACGCAAGAATTAGTAGTAGGTGTGGTGGAAGAATCATAAGCACGCCAAGATGGCAGTTTACCACTAGTCAGAACACTATCCAACATATCACTTCTTACGTCAAAGTCATCTGCATACGACTAATTAAATTTATAAGCCCAAAAATACATTCAACGAATCATAATCAAACTTAATCATTCTCCTCCTCACATAAACTATATGAATGCAAATTGCCCAAATTCATATAGCCCACGATATAAAGAAATTAAGATAAATTTTGAAAAATTCGAATTATAGAAAACTCGAATCTTCCTATAGGTCTCCAACCAAGCATCAACATTTTCTCAATATAACTTTGTAAATCAAAATCCAAAAGCAGAACTCTCAA
This sequence comes from Erythroxylum baracoense, assembly GCA_025629805.1. Classification (NCBI taxonomy): domain Eukaryota; kingdom Viridiplantae; phylum Streptophyta; class Magnoliopsida; order Malpighiales; family Erythroxylaceae; genus Erythroxylum; species Erythroxylum baracoense. Next base: position 38,258,803 of record JAOTAY010000191.1, read on the forward strand.
ATCATCAAGCAGAGCCATATTGCCATATCAAATATATTATTCAAAAAAAAAGTAAAAGCCAGACACACACCAATCAATTGAACCTTAGAAAACTAATAAATAAAAACCCAAAATGTCTAGATATTAACTCCTTCGAACCTCCTTTTTTCTAAGAAACAACATCAAATTATACTTCAAAAATGTAAAGCACACAATCCCAATGCCCTCAAAGAAATTCAAAGCTGGCCTTATTCCTCTTCACATCATCTCTGTCATTAGATGTCTGGTTGATTTCTTTTCTAGTAGCAACTAACTGTGGATTTGGACAGTTTCTGGTATTAACTCCCATATATGTTTGTTATGATGTGTGAGGCTGATTTTTTCTAACCCAAGTATGCTTCGGTACCATGAGCTATTGCTACTAGAAATTTAACAGTAAGTGTATAGATTTTCGATTTTGAGCCCTTTGAAATATCATTTGTAATAACTTGTAGCATTTTAATCTTATGTGCCTGATAACCCCACAAAAGTGACATGTAGGTATGAATCTCCTATTCTTCCTTGAGATTTCTCCATGAACAGATCTGGTTACACCATTTTTCTCATCATTCGATTTAGAACATTCACTTTTATAGCCAATGCCTTAATGGTCCCCTTTAATCTTACCAATTTTCATCAACTTTTCTAAATTTTCAGTACTTCCATTTAACATTCTTATTCCCTTTTCTGTACTGACCAACTTCAATTTTTTCTTCAAGCTCACTGATTGTAGATAACAATTTCTTCTCTAAATCTTGAATGATGTTCTTCATAGAGGAGTTTTCTTTCTTTAGCTTTTCATTCTTCTTATACATTTGCACTCATTTTGCTTACATTAATTCATAGGCTTTATAGATATCCTCCTTTTTGTTATCTAAACCACTGTCATCACTGTCATAATCTGAGGTTAGATTTTGAATTGATTCATTTGCGTTTTTTCCAAAAAAAATTTATTTATTCACGTTTTCATCATCAGTTTCTTCCTTCTTAGTTGCTGTTAAGTAAGCAACGGGACTTTTTCTATATAAAGCAACTAACACAACACTACTCACAAATTCTTCTTCACTACCATACTTACTTTCAGATTCATTCTTACTCCAGGTGTTTGTATAGGACTTCCCTTTTCTCTTCTTCAAAGTGTTACTACATTCCTCTTGCACATGTCCGAAGCCTTGACATTCATGACATTGAATTTTCTTTACTTTTCTTTCACCTTTTTAAGTTTTATCTTGTTGTTTGAAATTACTATTTGATGAGCTCCCACCGTTTTACCGAAAATCGGACCTATCCTTCTTCACTTTCTTTAAACACTTGCTGAAATTTCTTGTCAATAATTATATATCCCATTCTCATCGGATTCATCTTTGAAGTCATTCATGACTTTACCAATCTCGACTTGCAATGCCAATCCTTTGTTCCTCTCCTATTTGTCTCCTAACGAATTCATCTCAAAATTGGTAAGAATTTCAATTACCTTATCTAATGACAATTAATTGATATCATGAGCTTCCTCGATTGCTGCAATTTTTGGTATGAACCTCGGAGGCAACGATCTCAATGTCTTCTTAACCAATTTCAAGTTAAAGTACTTCTTCTCAAGTTAATGTGCTTGGTTGTTATGTCACACAGTCTCTCATGGAAGTCTCCAATGGTTTCACTCTCATCCATCTTCAGCTCTTCAAATCTCACAAATCTGAAGTTTTGAGGCTATCACAAATTTAGATCCCTCATGTATAGTTTGTAAAGTATCCCGTGCTTCTTTTGTCGATTCACAGACTAATATCATAATACAGCGACCTTCATCAACTGCACTGAAGATGGTGTGCAAGGCTTGAGAATTTCCAAGCACCCTCTCTTCTTCAGCCCTTGTCCACTTAGATGCCTCTTTAAGGACTGTTTCTCCTTTTTCATCAATTGTCACTGGATGTGTCCAGCTATTTAAAACTGAGTTCCATGCTTTTGCTCCTTGTACCTGAATGAATATTCTCATCCGTGATTCCCACATAAGATAATTTGAACCATCTAACAACGGTAGCCTAATGATTGATGCCCCTTCTCTTATAGCCACAATTATGAAACATAGATCTGCACCAACTTGACGTACTAAGTTCTGATTCAATGACCCTCTCATACCAATTGTAAATTTGAAAGGATGTAGTAGTTTCACAAAAATTCTAATTCAAATGTAGTTGTTTCTAGCATAAGCGAAAATAAAAAAATGTAAAATAACAAAACAACATTAGAAATTTGTTAATGCAGTTTGACATATATGTAGGGCCCTCATCCAGCTTAGTTACTTTCACCTGTGATACAACAATAGTTTTACTCAAGGCATTATAAAATCGACTCACCTAACCCTTGACACTATCCCTCGTCCTCACTACATATGAAAGTAATTTACACTCAATAGTGTGATCGCCTCGTACTAACCTCAACAAGAGATTTTCTCAATAGTATTTGATAATAAAGGATGAAATTAAAAGAACTCAAGTGATTGAAATAACAACGAACATAAACAAAGGCACTTGAGAAAGAACACAACTCCTTTAACATTGTAGCTTCTTCAACTAAAGAACGAAAAGTTGTCCACCAAAAATCTGATGTGAACCTTCAATAGTGTCACTGGAATATCCCACACACAACAGCCACAAAATACCTCAAACAACAAACGTTTCATCACCGAAACGTCATACACGAAGAGCTACAAAAACACCATAGTTACTGGAAGTTTTTCGCATGAAAACTACTATCATTGATAGTCCAAAAATCTTTAACAATAGACAGAAAACTTAGCTTCTCCAATCTGGAAAATTCACCAACAAAATAAATATTTCTTTACCGAAATGTTGCAAAAATCTGAATTGCAAAATCAGCACTAGCTGCTGAAATTTTACGCCCACCACTACCACTATTGGCAGTCACCAAAACTCACATTATCAATAACTGATCAGCCTAACAACACTCATGCACATACCACAAAAACCAACTGCTAAAATTGCCCTTAATTTTTGTTCAACAACAGAAAAGAGTGCAGCTGGCCATCAACCATTATTTAGCTCACTAAATTAGTGCCAGAACAAAAACAAATGCAACAGCAATGATCTCACATACACTCATCAATAGTCCAACCAACTCACCCAAGCACCAATAAAACAACACAGCTACCGAGACTTCAATCAACAACAAAGAGAACCCTCAATTGTCATTCAAAGGATAGAGAAAAATGCAGTTACAAGATCCACACAATCACCGATTGCCTAGCCCACACAAGTCACGTAATGCTTGACAAAAATTAGTAACACACATAATAATATCTTTTCAAAATTAACTGCTGAATGTTGTCAAAGATAACCCTAAAAACCAGGTGCCAAGTTACCCATTAATTTTTGTTTTTACACATGCAAAAATGACAACCATTCAACCCACACTTTATATGAAACATAACCAATGACAGTTGCAATTTTCAAACCAAATCTCATCTTTCCTTAGATAGCCATTATCCCAAAATAGGCTATACATTAAATCCCATTTTTATTTAGAATTTTAAACCTTATCAAACTTATCTTAAAAGAGTCTCACACAAATCTAACTAGGTCAATTATCAAATAATGTCTAAAATTAAATAAAAAGATATAAGATATATATCTTAACAACATCATCTAGCAAAAGTCCTTCCTAATGAATTAGAACTTCATGTTAGCCACCTTTGATTCTAAAATCGAAAAAAGCTTATGGAGTCAGAATAGGAACACCGTTATGGAGTATAGGCAAAGTAGGAGAACAAGTTTCGGTATCATAAAACCTTTTTAAGAAAGAGACATGAAAAACATGATGAATTTCTGAGTTAGCAGCTAACTACAACTTATAAGCCACAACAACAATTCGTTCCAAAATAGGGTAAGGACCATAAAATCGAGGAGACAACTTTTGATTGTGCTTGGATCTGACTGAAATTTCTCAATAAGGCTGAATTTTTAAAAGAACCATTTCTCCCTCAGAGAATGATACATTTCTACATGAGAGTCATAAAGGACCTTTATCGTATTTTGTGCATTAAAAAGTCGTTCTCGTAATTCCTTCAAAACAACATCCCTAATGCATAAATTATGATCCACAGCCTTTACGCAAGATAACGTCCTAGGGCAGTAGGATAGAACATATGGTGTTGATCGACCATACATTACTTTCAAAGGAATAGCCTGTAAAAATGAATGAAATTAATGTTATAGCAATATTTAGCCTACGCAAGCCAATCTACCCAATGTTTAAGTCGATAGCCTGAAAAGCAACAAAGATACATCTCAACAATATGATTGACTATTTTCGTTTGGCCATTTGACTGAGGATGATAAGAAGAACTAAAGGATAACTTGGTTTCAACAAGACGAAACAACTCCTTCCAGAAAAGACTGGCGAAAGTGACATCATGATCGCTTATAATAGATTCTGGCAATCCATGTAACTTAAATATATTATTAAAGAACAAGCTTGCTACAATAACAACAGTTTATGGATGGGAAAGTGGCAAGAAATGAGCATAATTGGAAAAGCAATCAGCTACCACTAACAGAATTATTTTACCACGAGAAAAGGGTAATCCATCAACAAAGTCTAAAGAAATACCATACCAAACTTGGAATGAGACTGGTAAAGGATGCAATAAGCTTGCTAGTTTGAGGTGTTCAACTTTATTTTTTTAACATATAGAACAAGTGTGAATGTAATCACGAACTTATTCCTTTATTCCCTTCCAATAGAAATCAGAAGCCAGGCATTAAAAGGTCTTTTGGTAACAAATGATTGGTGTTGTACAACAGAGACAAGAGCAACTTGTAAGGGTGAATTGGAAGAAAGTTAGACCTTGTCTTTGTAAAAAGTCAATCCATCCATATACGACCAAACATCCATTAATTCTCCTTGAACTATTTGATTATGAAGTTGTTGTAAAGCAAATATAGAATTTATTTAAGCTCGAATTTCATCAAAATATATCAACTAGGGAGCATAAATTGCCGTGAGAATGATACTATCATCAAACTTGTGAGACAAAACATCAAAACGATATTTTCTCTACCTACTAGATACTTAACTATGAAATCAAGCTCCATTAATTTGCTCAGTCAATGTTGTTGAGGAGAGGTAATAATTCCTTGCTCCAATAAAAGTTTTAAGCTATAATGATCTGTACGAATGATAAAACTTCTTCCCACAAATAAGGTCGCCAATGTTGAACAGCTTTAGCGAACTGACATGTGCATCGTAACGTTAGTCAAAATAAAATAACTAAACTACTACTATAATAGTGGTGAGTCTAGGTCAATCCCATAGGGAGTGTTCAATTAGCCTACGAAATGAAATTAATTAATGTTTAGGTCATGGGGGGTTTGGATTTAATAAGAAAATAAAATAAAATAAAACTAATGAAAACAAATTAAAGAAAACATGCGAAAAATGGTAAAATTGGAAAATTCGGTAGGGATTCGATTCTTTGGTTCAATCTTGGCCTACACCCTAATTAAGCATAATTCATTGATTTGTTGTTCTTTTATCTCTCTTAGCAATTATCAGTCGTAGATTAATAATAAGCTCTGTTAATCTTGATTTTTCCTTAGATCCTAGTTAATCACGAAGCGCTTGTTAATTAACCCTAGCTATTGGAAAACCAAGAATAAGCTCTCTAAGTTTATCCAGACAATTGCATTACGAATCAGAAAAATATATCAATCTAGGCAATAATCACACAAGCTTGGATTATTTAACCTATGTTATGTTATCTCTATTGATTCTGAACCATTAATTGCTACACATGAATCGAGAATACAATGATTACGTTTTGCATTCGATTCTAGCAATGGGTTTTCATGAAAAATGATTCAATAGAGCATTAAAATCATCATCATTCAATTACCCAATCATCATAGGCTTCGATGTCACCTCTGAATCGGTGTTAAGATCTTAGCCTTCCATGGATCTCCCAAGAAAATGCTTTAACCCCATGAAAACTACCCCAACCGAAACCCCCTTATCTCTTCACTGCGGTAAGCTTCTTCCTAATTACTGTTCATCGATTTGACAAAATAACATTGATGGACCACGACATTATTCACTCTTCTACTTTTCCACGCTCTCTCTGCTGCCACTCTCCTATTTTCTATTGTCATTCTCTTCTTTGTTTATGCCCTTTTTTTTCTGCTCCTCTAGCCCCAGCTTGATTTGACAATTTAACTCAAAGTTTTTGGTCCACTGTATATTGTTCATTCCTAAAACCCTTCTTCTGTCTTGGCCAAAACGTCGGCGTGTCCTCCTTTTAACGTTGTATTTAATGTGAACATCTGTGTTTAACACAAACGCAGACGTTGTTTGCATCATCGTTTTATCCTGGAGTCTGCATTTCTGCTGCTTCGACGTTGCGTCTTGGTTTGCTAGCTTCCCATCTTCGTTGTCATTTTGGTCATGGATCGCTTCCTTCCAGCTGCCTTCATCTGCTTCTAGCACTGTCGTTTTGTCTCATTTAATTCCTAGCTGTTAATTAACGTAATTGCATGCATAATCCATGTAGCTCACATTATTTGCTTTTTTTCTTTTAATTTTCTTCTTGTCTTTTAATTTCTTCATCTTGCTCCATGAAGACAAGTGAAATTAATCTTTAAAAAATGGCCCAAATATCGTGCTTTTGACTCATTTTAATTTCTCTACTTCCAAATTGTACCTAAAATCATATATGAATTAAAGTAAGTACCTTAAGCAATTTCATGTCATTAATCGCTAAGTGTAAATGATTAAATGTATCAACAATTAAACACATATCAATTTCTCCCACATTTAGCTTTCGGCCGTCCTTGGGAAAAACATCCAAATTAAGGTTAAAGGCCCAAAATATTTACTCAATTCCCATATATTCCAAGAATACATAATCATAAACAAAGATGAGTGACTTTCAAAAAATCATGGTAAGAAATCAACATTCCAAGCTTTTACTCATGATCAATCAACATGCAATACCTTTAAAAACTGAGTAATCTAATTGTAGACACACTCAACACCATTCATAATCAAGACTATCCATAACTTTGCATATCATTTCATTTCTCCACCACTATAATTCACATGCAAAATAGTGGATCAAAGGACTTTTCAAGGTTGTAATGTGGGTAAAGGTAAGGTGAGATATGTTTGGGTCAAGTAGCATGAAAGTCATTAAGCTAGTGAAACAAAGCAACACTCATAAAAACTAGGTACCGGCAGCTATAACGAATGCAACATTTATATTTCACAACCCAATTCAACTCTCACATACCAACCATATGAAGCATATACCAATCTAAAGGAATCACTCATACAATTTATGCCAACAATAAATTGAAACCACAAGAGTGAACCTCTAAGCCAACATCTACCTTATATCCAATAAACTCAAATAACCTATTCATCACAACTATAGGAGAATGCATTAATCATAAACAACTTTTCAACACATACGCACTTGCTCCTAGATACATTTATTTAAACATATTTTTTTCATTCTTTTTCTTTTTCTTTTTTCTTTCTTTCTTTTTTATTTTTTTAAACATTAAAAGAAACTACATTAATCATGGGAATTTTAACGATAAGACATAACAAAACATCCCAACATTAACCAACCACACATATGTCACACTTACACTTTTGTGCATCCACAAACTCAACAATCACAAATGTTCCACTAGCTTTATGGCTTAGTTAGGACATTTGGGTAAGTATAAAGCATGTAATGTGGTTAGTACACAAAGAGAAAGTATAAAGCTCAAAGGGAGTTAACAAGGGAAAAATCATGTTAATAGGGTAGGTTATTTGGCTAATGTAGTTTATGAAAAACAAAGAATGCCTAATCATATCCATGTTAATGCATATGATAAAAATGTGGTCTCGAATAGAAATTCAATGCAAAATCAGGATATACATATCATGAATGTCACATATTATCAAAAGATGATGAGACTGATATGGATATTTTAGTCTAATAAGGCTCAAAATCTCACCGGCTTTATCTACCACTAGTCATTATTCTTATAAAGATAATGCACATCAAACCAATCACAAGAGCAAAAGTACATGCCAAAGTTGTTATGAAATTCTCTAGTCAATTCATTCTCTAGTCATGATTAATAATCCTATAAGCAATAGAAAACGAGCAAATGTTTCCTTTTTTGTTTTATTCTTTCTCTCATTTTGATTGAAAACTTAGAAATAAGAAAAAAATAAACCAACGAAGAAACACACATGTATAAAAAATAAATGCAAAAATTAAAAAAAGAAATTTACTTCCCTTGAGTTGCCTCCCAAGAAGCGCCTTTGTTTAGGATCACTGGCTCGACTCCTTATTTCCTCCTCACGTGACAAAATTGTGATCTTCAGGTGTCACATATGGCTCCTCTATGTAAGGTTCGTCCGGATAGGGCCTTGATTGATAATCCTTCACCTCCAGGGTCTTCCCTATCTTCAAATTCTTTATCTCTACTGAGTCTCCACTCTTTTTTAATAATTCGAATGACTCTTCACCTTTTTCTTCTTCGTTTAATTCTTTTAACCTGCTAGGTAAAGGTGAAAGGTTAGTCTTAAATATAATTAAGGACTCAGTACTTACCTCCAAGCTAAATTATATAGCTTTTTTTACTTCAAGCTCCTCCTTTGCTTCTTCTACACAAGCAATTTTTTTAGGGTTACACTCAAAATTCTCAAGCTCCTAATCAGTTTATAAAGTTTCGTACAAATGTCCATTGGGTACACCTCGGGTTGATACGGCTGCTCCTCTTCGCTTTGTGGTTCCAAATGATTGATATCTCCCTATCGAGGTAATGCATCTTGCTGGAATTACAGAGCATCCTATCGGATTTGCTGTACACCATATTGAAATTGGTATTGCCTATTCTGTTGGAACTGTTGCATATCCTGTTGATTTTGAAGATTGTTAGCAACCATAATATTTGGAATTTTTTCTAGAGATGTACTTGAGTCGTGTTGACTCTCCGAATCTTGGGCACTAGACCATATAGTTTTTGGAAATTGCCCTCAATCTTACTACAAGTGTAGAGTATTTTGTTGTAATTGCAAAGTATTAGCATTTACAATATTAATCAACTCTTTTAGAGATAGACCGGGGTCGTGATAGGAAGCCTCTGGTCTATATGAGAATTGTTGTGCATCCTGCAAACTATCATGGAAGTAATTCTTATGATTATCCCATCCATAACAAAAGTTAGGTTGATCAGTCCAAACATTATTATAGGATAGAGAATATGAGTTATAAAAGAAATTACCTCCATTCATATAGAGAATATTTTCACAAACACGAAACAAAAAAATGAAAAGATCACGAAATAAATAAAAAGAAATCAACTATAAACAAATATATGCAAAATACCAATTAAATCACAAACAAAAACTAAAACACTACACTCCCTGGCAACGACGCAAAATTGACTGACGCGTCGTAATGCTAGTTAATATAAAAAACTATACTACTATTATAGCCTAGTGAGTCTGGGTAGATCCCACAAGGAGTGTTCAGTTAGCTTATGAAATGAAATTAATCGCTGTTTAGGAAACCTGGTAGGGTTTGGATTTGGAATAGGAAAAATAAAATGAAACTAACTAATAAAAACAAATTAAAGAAAACATCTGAAACATTATAAAATTAGGGAGTTTAGTAGGGATCCGGTTCTTTGGTTCAATCTCAGCCTACACCCTAATTAATCATTTTTCAATGATTTGTTGTTCTCAAACCTCTCCTAGCAACTATTAATCGTGGGTTAATAATTAACCTGAGTTTTCACTTAGGATCTGTTTAATCAAGATACGATGGTTAATTAAACCTAGCCACCGAATAACCTAAGATCCGATCTCTAGAATTAATTAGGCAGTAGCATTGCGAATTAGGAAAACTGATTAATCAAGACAACAACCACATACGATGCGTAATTTAACCTAGGTTATGTTATTCCTAGTGATTACGAATCATTAGTAGGTACACATGAATTTCAATATAATAATTACGGATTATATCAAAATTCTAGCAATGAGTATGCAATTAAACAATTCAATGAACGCATTAAAATCATCCTATCATAATGCCCAATGGGTTTATACACAAATAACTGAACATAACACAAAATCTGATTATCCATCACAAAACCTAAATCAATTAACATAAAATAACACAATCAATTCTAATGAGAGAAAGAAACAACAAAAATAGGAAAATACACTTAACCCGGGTTGTCAGCGTCGATGTCACCTTTGAACCAGCATCAGAATGTTTAGCCTTTCATAGGTCTCCCAAGAAAAAGCTTAAGCCCCCACACTTGTAACCCTACTAAAGAACCCCTTTGTTTCTTCTTTACTGTGCAAGCTTCTTCTCCTAGCTACTATTCATGATTTGACAAGTAAAGATGGTAGTTCATCTATACTATTTATGCAACTTTTCTCTTCTCATATAGCTCTCCCTATTTCTATCGGCACTCTTCTCTATTCTGCCGCTAGCCTTCTTGGTACTGTAGCTGTGGTGTGACAATTTAAGTTCTTTGTCCACTGTCACTATTTATGTTTGTTAAAGATCTTGAATGCAAATGTTATGCATTTAGTGCATAATGTCTGCGTTGAATGCAGACCTTGTCTACGTTTAACGCAAACATTCCAGTCTGTTGTGCGGCCATTTCTACCTTGACTATGCATTTTTTTACTGGCTTTCTCATTATGCACTGTCATTTTCTTCCTTAGCTGCTATTGATTTTTTCTTCATTTTTCCAGCAAGCATTTTTCTTCTTTGTATTTTGATTGTTTTTCTTCTTATCTTTTAATTTTCTTCTTCTTGCTTTATGAAGACAAGTAAAAATTAATCTTTGAAAAATAGACCAAATATAGTGCTTTCATCTCAAGTTAATTTCTTTGCTACCAAATTGTACCTAAAATTATATATGAATTAAAGTGAGTATCTTAACCATTTTTGTATCATTAATCGCTAAGTGTAAATAATTTGATGTATCAACAATTAAACACATATTAGCATGTGTGATTACCATTATCATTTCCTTTAAAATTTTCTTCATGTTGCTCGAAAGGCTTCTCACACTTCGTATCGACAATGCATCTGTCAATTGGCTTATTTGAACCTATAATTTGTGGATGGAAGAGGCATGGTTCTTTTTTACTTGTTCAAATCTCTAACCTTTTATAAGCATCCTCTATGTTCCCAATCTTTTTTCAAGATTTTTTCTAACTTAGAGTCTGTATAATTGGGTTTTTCCTATTGAAATCTAGGTGGCCCTTGAGTTGGAATTGACCTTCAACATGTGTTGACCAGGAAAAGTTTGGGTGCTTCTTCCATCTTAGATTATACGTGTTTAAGTAGGGATTGTTCCCCCTCCTCAAACAAACTAGGCTCCCATGTAATTTAGTTACTCCGATTCATTATTTTTCATCAGAAAGCAATTGATGGTATTATAATTGTTTTGTCTGCACAACTTACATCTTTATTGAATTACTTTAACATGAGCTGAAGAGGAGACTTTTATATTATTCAGTTGTCAAGTTAAGCCGTCAATTTTGGCTTACATTTATGTTATTGTGTCAACAACTATGGCTCCTTTTTGCTTTCAGAAGGTTGTGTGTTGTCTACTTTTGTTTATCGTCTAAAGAAAACTGTTACTTGTCATTTCCTTCAACAATTCCTCCACTTCCTCAAGCTTCTTTCTCATAAGAGACTCTCCAGATGTTGCATCTATGGTGCCTCGCATGGATGGAGTGACTCCATTGTAGAAGGTTTGCAACAAGAATTCCTTGGATAAATTATGGTGAGGGAACCTCCTTTGCTAATCCTTATATCTTTCCCATAATTCATAAAGTGACTCCCTATCACTTTGTTGGAAATTCATGATTTCCTTTATCAATTTCGTAGTCTTTGTGAGAGGGAAGTACTTATCTAGGAACGCACACACCAGTTGCTCCCAAGTTATGACATTTTTGGAACTTAGGGAATGATACCATTCCTTAAAAAGCCTCATCCTAATGACATCTTCCAACATCTAATGATATCGAAAAGTGTCACATATTTTTAGAAAATTAACTATATGAGAGATAGGATCCTCATTAGTCAATCTGTAGAATTGCACATTTATTTACAGCATGTTTAATAAGGTAAACTTAATCTTAAATAAGGCTACTTGAATCGATGGTCGAGTCATACCTTAATTTACAGCATTAAACCATGGTCTCATGAAATCTATAAGGGTTCGTGGCTGGTTTCCTTAATTTCCTCCTTGATTGAATTCTTGATGAAATTCTTCCGTCATTGGTTCTTCAATTTCTTCTTTTTGGCATCTTACTCATCAAATTGCTCATTCCAAATGGGTGATGTCAAGTGCTAAGGTTTCAATGATTTGACTTAAACTTTGAGTAACTCTTGTATTTATGCAACTGTACAGACACAATATAGGCAAAAATTCCTTAGACTAAAGGCCTATTTGGTTAGAGTTAATTAATGGAATAGAATGGAATAAAACAAAACGATTTATAATGGAATGGAATATAATATAGTGACATTTTGTTTGAGAGGGATGGAAGGGTTCAATATGTAATATAGTGAAATGTTGTTTGGAAGATGGATGAAATGGAATGTAATGTATAATAAATGCCTATTATACCCCTGATATTAAAATGGTTATTGCAAGAGGTTTAATGCTATGATTTTAAAACAGAAATCTTGTCCAATTAAAAAGTCACGGTTGTGGCTTGTTTAAGTCACAGCTGTGACAAATGATTTTATATATATTTTATATTACAAAGAACGGAAAAAGAAATCTAAAAATGCTAAGCATGTGGACTGTAATAGATATTTGTGAGTGTGATAAGCTTATGGGCTGTAATAAATGAGTATAGGTAAAAAAAGTTAGGTTTAGAAGAAATAATTAGTATTAAGAAAAATTATTGAGGGTATATTAGGTAGTATGTATTTATTAGTTTACATTCTATCCTAAACCCCCTGAATCGGAGGTTTCTTATTTATACTATTTAGGATGGAATGGAACGTAACATGAAACTCTCCACTTCCATCCCATTCCATTCCATTAAACATGAAACCCTCCGCTTCCATCCCATTCCGTTCCATTCCATTATGAAACCCTCAACCAAATAATGAAAGTGTGTTACGTTCCATCCCATTCCATTACTAACCCCTCAACCAAACAAGGCTTAAAGGAATCCAACTAATCCTAGCTAACTCCCCGACAACAATGTCAAAAACTTATTGAGCGATTTTTAGTCTTATAAAACCCTTAATGTTTCGTAAGGAATTAGTGAACTAAATGAATCTTAACTTAGTCTAAGGTCAAAAAATTGTGATTAAAATGAAAATAAAAATAAGTAGAAAATTAAGCAATTGAATATAGATCAATTGAAATTGCAAATGATAATTAACGCAAGGATATTAAAATTGAGTAAAAGCAATTTACAAATCGAAAATCACATAAGAAAGATTAACCAATTATGAGAAAGGGGGATTTATCCTATCATCTAATGCTAACTTAATTACTTTTGAGTTAATTTGTTATCAGTCATAGAATTTCGAAGGGTGAATTATTCTCCCTCTCTCGTTCTAATCTTTAAACACTAATTGAATTAAATTAAGGAGTTTGTAATCTCTCAATTAGCAAATAACCCACACATCCAAGTAGATCTTAAGCACTCTAATAGAAAATCGGGTCCTCACACGAGATCTCATTTAATATAAATTACTGATTTGATTGTTTGTGTGATCTATTAGATTGTTTAACTCTCATTACCCATCCTAATCATTTTGCTATCAATTCCCTCTCTCGATTTATTACCGAAGCATGCAACTATGACAAGCAATCACAATACCCAACATATTAACTCAAAAGCAATCAAATTAACATTGATTTAAGAAAAAAAATCCTTAAAAGAGTTTAGAACATCCTTAAACCCAAATTCATCATCATCATATCCATTTTATACATCAAATGAAAGAAATACCAAGATAGAATGAGAAAGATAACTTGGAGTGGACTGGGAGTTACAGTAGCAACAACAACTCCTTCTTTTTCTCTCCTTTTTTCTCCTTTTCTCTCCTTATCTCTTTCTAAAAATGCAAATGTAGCCTCTCTAGATTAGGTCTGTTCAACCCCAAAATTTTTCTTTTACTTTATTTATTCGTTTATTTATTCATTGATTTATTCTATTTATTTTCTTAGAATTTAGTGATTTTAGCAAGTATGAATAGAAGTTAGGGTTATTAAAGGGAGATGTTAGAATTAGTTAGTGTATTAGACATAAGGGACAAAAGAAGGGGTAAAATAGGAAGGACAAGTTAAATGAATAGTAAAATAGGAAGATCAAGACAAAATGTAGTCTTGAATAAGAAAGAAGAAGAAGAAAATAGTGAAAAAAGAAAGGAGAAGAGAAGAAAAAAATGTGGAAGCTAGGGAAGAAGAAAGAAAACGTGGAAATAAGAAGAAGAAAGAGGATTTGGCTAAGCTAAGTTAATCTTCTTCATCATTTCTTCTTGTTTGGATAGAAAAAAGAAGGCTTGAATTGATAGCAATACATGTACATATGCTTGAATTGTGGCTGATTGCTGATGGCTATAAATGTATTAGCCACTGAGCCATGTAGCTCAACCCATCCTTTTCCCTCCTCAGGCGCAGAACGAGAAAGTTAGCAATCCTTGGAAGGCATCAGGAACTTCAAGATAGTTAGAGACTTTTGTACTAATTTAGTGAACATTTTGGATAGCTTTATAGGCATATCGAACATGAGTATCCGTTTGTATTTTGTATTAAGTATTGATGTAATAGTTGATAGCTATGTATAAACTTCGTTTGATTCAGTAGTGAAATTTGATAAAAGTTTCTTTATTCACACTATCTTTGTACAAATTGCTATGGTTTTTGTGGAAAATGTATGTGTAAACTTTGGCCACGACAAACTTTTCCTGAGAGACTTTCTGCTTGATCTTTGAAGGTTTCACCGCGGGGAATTCCAACCTTGGCCGCGGCAAACTTTTCTAGATAGTTCTTCTGTTTAACCTTCAGTGTTTGTCACGGCGAAGCCAAAAGGGTTGACCGTGGTGAACTTTTCTTGAGGGGTCTCTGTACCCGATACCCTCATTTAGTAGCTTTGTAATAAGTTCCGAGACCTGGGCGTCATCATTGTTTAGTATCAGAGAGTGAGTTAGACTCCAAAAACGGGGTCTAACATTGTTTTGGTATTAGAGCTTAGGTTTTTCCTAGGCTTAGAATGCATAGAGATATGAATTGTTATGATGTGTGATAAATTGGTTGCATTGTAAAGTGATTGATTGCATTAAGTGACACGTATATCATGCATACATGTAGGAAATAAGATTTAAATGAGGTGTAAGCTAATTGTTAGTAGTTTAAATTGAAAGATTAAGATGCCACCTCATAGAAGGATACGAGGAGTTTTGTAGGGATCAATTACACTTGACTCTCTACCAAGAGAGGAGAGTACTGATGAATCTGTAGCCCCAGGAAATGCTAAGGCTTCTGTAGGGCAAGGTAGTGAGCCCGTTTGATCACAGACACGGGAGTCTCCTCGTTCGCAGGAGCAAGTGCCTATGCCATTAGATCCGAGGATGTTTCAGGCATTTTCTTAGGCATTTGTTCAGGCCATGGGCCAGATGCCACAAACTTCTGCTCCAGCCCCAACTACGAAAGGGAAGCAATTTGACGAACTAAGGAAATATGGAGCAGTGGATTTTTAGGGGACAACGGATCCAGAAGAAGCTGAGACTTGGTTGGGAAAGACTGAGAGGATACTGGATCAGATGGATTGTGAGGATGATGAGAAAGTTTTGTACGCTACAAGCCTACTACAAGGAGATGCTCTACATTAGTGGGAGAGTGTGCCAGGAAGTCAGTTGAAACCGTTAGTGCTCGCATAGAAAGATTTCTTAGCATTGTATAAGAAAAAGTATTGGTCTGAAGTGTATATCCAATAGAAGCAGAGGGAATTTCTGAGTCTTACGTAGAGGGAGATGACAGTGAGCAAGTATGACCATCGATTTACGCAGCTGAGATGATGATGAGTGAGGCGGCTAAGTGTCGTAGGTTTGAATCGGGATTGCATTTAGCCATCAGGGAAAAACTGGTGGCGTAGAACTTTTGTTATTTCCAGCAATTGGTTGAAGCAGCATTAAGAATATGGAGAATATAAAGAGCGTCGTGAACAGAAAGAGGAAAGGGAGAGAACAATTCAGGAGGGGAGGTGATATTCCTATGTCAGAAAGAAGTGCTGGGACTTTCCCTATGCAGTCTGAGGAGAGGAGCAGTGGTGCAAGCAAGTCTAGACCGATGAGAACTGTTTCTCATCAAGCCTCAATAGCAGAAGGCAGCAGAAGGGGAGAAGGGGGTAAGTCACCCATTCCTAAGTATGATCACTACAAGAAACTCCATAGAGGGGAGTGCTACCGATTGACAGGAGCTTGCTTCAACTGTGGGGAAAAAGAGTATATGGCTAGGGAGTGCCCTCAGTAAGCAAGACAGGAGAAAACTCAAATTCAAGCCTCAAGGAAGGCTGAGACTGGGGGACAGAGGACGACAACTGAAGTGGGAAGTTCTGAGACAGCTAAGACAGTGAACCCCCCAAGAAGACCAAGGGGGCAAGCACCAGCTAGAATGTTTGCAATGACAAAGGAGGACATAGAGATAGCTCTGAAGGTTGTGACTAGTACGGTTACATTATTTGATGATAATATTGTTGTTTTGATTGACCCGGGTTCTACCCATTCATTTATTTCATCAAGTAGAACTGTGTATGGTAGAGAACTGAGTCCATTGGATGCTCCTTTGATGGTTAGTACTCCAATCGGCCAGTATATTATTATTAGTAAAGTCTATAGAGATTGTGTAGTACGTATTGGTGGGGAACATTTAGTGGTGAATCTAATGCCATTGAAGATGGGGGGATTAGATGTGATACTAGGCATGGATACGTTAGAAAAGTATAACACCCATTTGGATTGCAAACAGAAGATAGTGGAGTTCGAATTGGATGGAGGTAGAATGGTAGTATTTGTGGGGGACAGGAAAGCAAGCCCACCTAGAGTCGCTTCGACTCTGATAGCAGAGATGATGATAAGGAAAGGGTATGAAGCATTTCTGGCCTATGTGATAGACACGAAGGCAGATAGAGGAAAGTTAGAAGATATTCCTATGGTCAGGGAATTCCCAGATGTCTTCCCTCAGTAATTACCAGGACTACCACCCCTAGGGAAATTGAGTTTCCCATTGAGTTTCTTCTAGGTACTGCATCAATTGGTTTAGTCTTCATAGATGATACATTGGTTTATTCTAAGAGTGAAAAGGAACATGAGGAACATTTGAGGATTGCCTTTGAGACATTGAGGAAGGAAGAGTTATATGCCAAATTCAATAAATGTGAATTTTGGCTAAAGAAAGTGACATTTATTAGACATATGATTTCGGAGCAAGGAGTACATATGGATCTGAGGAAGATAGAAGCGGTTGTGAAGTGGGAAGCACATAAAAATGTAGCAGAAGTGAGGAGTTTCTTGGGTTTAGCAGGGTATTACAGAAGGTTTGTGGAGGGCTTTTCTATTATAGTAGCTCCACTTTCCAAACTGGCAAGGAAGAATCAGAAGTTTGTATGGACAGAGGAGTGTCAGAAGAGCTTTAAGGAAATGAAGAATAGGCTCACAACTGTACCAATTTTGACTTTTCCTTCCAGTGGTGATGGGTATATAGTATATAGTGATGCCTCAAGGAAGGGATTAAGGTGTGTGTTGATGCAAGGAGATAAAGTGATTGCCTATGCTTCTAGGCAATTGAAACCTTATGAGATGAATTATCCTATGCATGTCTTGGAGTTAGCTGTTATAATCTTTGAATTAAAAATATGGAGACACTATTCATATGGAGTCACTACTAGGGTGTTTACAAATCACAAGAGTCTTAAGTATCTGATGAGCTAGAAAGAGTTGAATTTGAGACAGAGAAGATGGTTAGAGCTACTAAAGGATTATGACTTGATGATAGAATATTATCCAGGGAAAGCTAATGTAGTAGTGGATTCATTGAGTAGAAAATCAATTATGGCACATATAGAGACAATGTATCTTCCTTTGTTAAAGGAATTAGCCAAACTCAGGGTGAGATTAAGACAAGCTGAATCTGGTTGTGTATTAGTAAATTTTAGAGTAAGGCCAGTGTTGAATGAGAAGATTAAGGAACTGCAGAAGCAAGATGAGTATTTGAGCAAGCTTAAAGAAGAGATTAAAAATGGTAAACCTTATGAAATAGAGGTAAGGAAAGATGGATTGATGGTGGTAGGTAACAGACTATGTATTCCTAATATGCAAGAGTTGAAAGACGAGATTCTTGATGAGGCACACAATATGCCTTATGCAATACACCCAGGAAGTACGAAAATGTATAAAGATTTAAAAGAACACTTTTGGTGGAAAGGAATGAAGAAAGATGTTACAAAGTATGTTAAAAGATGCTTAGTGTGTTAACAAGCTAAAGCAGAATATCAAGCACCTATCGGTAAGCTTAAACCTTTGTTGATTCTTGAATGGAAATGGGAGGAGATTACAATGAATTTCTTGATGGGATTGCCAAAAACTAGTAGGAAGTATGATGCAATATGGGTGATTATTGATAGGCTAACTAAGTTAGCACATTTCTTACCAATTAAACAGACAGATTCTTTGAATGCTTTGGCCAAGAAATATATAGATGAGATAATTAGGTTTCACAGGATTCCTAGTTCTATAGTCTCGGATAGAGATCCCAGGTTCACCTCCAGATTTTGGGAAAGCTTATAGGAGGCTTTGGGAACTAAGTTGCACTTTAGTACAACTTTCCATCCACAGACTGATGGACAATCGGAAGAACAATCTGAACTTTGGAGGCAATATTGAGAGCTTGTGTTATGGATTTAAAAGGCTCATGGGATGATCATTTACCGTTAATTGAATTTGCCTGTAATAATTCCTATCACTTGGGAATCCAAATGGCACCTTATGAAGCTTTGTATGATAGGAGTTGTAGAATTCCTATTTATTAGGATGAGGAAGGTGAAAGGAGGCTTTTAGGGCCTGAATTGGTGCAAGTCACGGTCGATAAGATTAAATTGGTGAAAGAGAGACTTAAAGCAGCTCAAGATAGGATGAAAAGTTATAAAGATGCACATAGAAGGGAGATGGAATTTGAAGTTAGAGAAAAAGGGGTTTTGAGGTTTGGTAAGAAGGGCAAGCTTAGTCTGAGATACATAAGCCCTTATGAGATCATTGAGAAGATTGGGCCTTTAGCCTATAAATTAGCCTTGCCATCGAAATTATTTAAGATTCGCAATGTCTTCTATGTATCGATGTTAAGGAAGTACAGATCATATCCTTCATACAAAGTTCAACCATCAGAGGTCCAATTAAGCGAGGATTTGACGTATCAGGAGCAACTAGTGGAGATTTTAGATTCGAAGAAAAAGATTTTGAGAAACAAGGTTGTGAAGCTGGTTAAAGTCTTATGGAAGAACCATTTGACGGAAAAGGCAACATGGGAGCCTTTGGAAGTAATGAAGGAGAAGTATCTACATCCCTTCGTGGACTCAGGTAAGAATGTCGAGGACAAAATTCTTTTAAGGGGGACAATTGTTGGACCTGAAATTTTTTTCAATTATTATCGATTTATTTGTTTAATTATTTAATTACGATTTGTTTATTTAATTATTTATATTAGAATTGGCTCATTAAATTTAGTAAGCATAAATAGAGAGTAGAATTAGATGGAAAGATTAGAATTAAGTTAGAATTAATATATGAATGTTAGAATTGAGTTAGCTTAAAGAGTTAGCAGATAAAGAAAAAAGAAGGGGTAAATGGATATTGTATTAAATGATGAGGACATAATTGGGAGACCAAGGATAAAAGTTGTCTTAAAATTTAGAAGAAGAGAAGAGAGAGTCGTAGAAGAGAAGAGAAAAGAGAGAAGTTTAAGAAGAAGGAGAAAATGTGGGAAGAAAAGAAATCAAGCTTGTTAAGGTAAGTTAATCATCTTTTCTTCTTGCTTTATTAAAGAAATGGGTTGTGTTGAAAATGAAGGGATTAAAGAGAGACTTTTCTTTGATGGCCAAATGCAATCTCGATTCAAATCTACGGCACTTAGTCGCCTCACTCATCATCATCTCAGCTGCATATCTGGACATCTGCATAAACCGACACTCATACTCGCTCACTGTCATCTCCCTCTGTGTAAGACTCAGAAATTCCCTCTGCTTTTATTGGATATACACTTCAGACAAATACTTCTTCTTATACACTGCTAAGAAATCTTTCCATACGAGCACTGACGATTTCAAATGACTCCCTGACACACTCTCCTACCAGTGCAGAGCATCTCCCTATAGCAAGCTTGCAGCGCACACAACTTTCTCATCATCCTCACAATCCATCTGATCCAGTAACCTCTCGGTCTTTCTCATCCAAGTCTCGGCTTCTTCTGGATCTATTGTCCTATAGAAATCCACTACTCCATACTTCCTCAGCTTATCAAATTGCTTCCCCTTCTTAATTGGGGCCAGAGTAGAAGTTTGTGACATCTGGCCCATGGCCTAGACAAATACCTGAGCAAATGCCTGAAACATCCTAGGATCCAATAGCGTAGGCACTTGCTCCTATGAACGGGCTCACTACCTTGCCCTACAGAAGCCTCAGCATTTCTTGGGGCTACAAACTCATCAGTACTCTCCTCTCTTAACAGAGAGTCAGGTGCAATTAATCCTTGCAAATCTCCTCATGTCCTTCTACGAGGTGACATCTTACTCCTTTAATTAAACCACTAATGATTAGCTTACATTTCTTTTTAATCCTATTTCCTACATGTATGCATGATATGCATGTCACTTAATGCAATCAATCAATTTACAATGCAAAAAATTTATCACACAATATAACAATTCAAACCACTATGCATTTAAAGCCTAGGAAAAACCTAAGGTCTGATACCACAAGATGTTAGACGCCGTTTTCGGAGCCCAACATTCTGTAATATCAAAAGATATGAACATATTATCCTATAAGGTAATTTTCATAGGATCTCTCTAGCCAAACTAGTACAGATAGCAGAATCATAAATTGTCTTCTTCAGAACAATTGTAACTCCATGTCTCTAGCTTATTTTGAAATAATAATCGCCTCATTCGGAGCTCTACAGATCAATATATGATTAAAATACCTAAGTATGTTCAGTAAAACAACCAATTCATGCTCTTTCAGTCGTTTCCCTCACTTTCTCTCCATTAATATTTTTTGAATCAACCCTAATGGATACCAAAACTTATGGAGAGGTAGAGAAATATGTTAGGAATCTATTAGTTAAATAATCACTTCATTTGGAGATCAGGTGATGAAGTTATGGCCAAAAGAGTCAAACCTGATTATGTCCTCAATCATATTGTACCTATCTTGGAACAATTGGCATAACTTTCACTAGAGATATCTGATTTTGGTTATTTTATGACGGTTTTGAACAAGACTTCAAGATCTACAACTTTTGTGAAGATCATGAAGAAAGATTTTGCCATCTAAAGGATCAAAATTGCTTCATCTGGTGCTTTATCTAGTGCCCATGCTTCGTCTGGTGCGTCGTCTGATGCTTCGCTTCGTCTGGTGCTTCGTCTGATGCTTTGTCTGACGTTTCATCTGGTGCTTCATCTGATGCTTTGTCTGATGCTTCGTCTGATGCTTCGTTTGATGCTTCGTCTGATGCTTCGTCTGATGTTTCTTTTAGAACCTATGCTTCATCTAACGCTTCACTTGGTGCTTTGACTGGTACCCATGCTCCGTCTGACGCTTCGTCTGACGCTTCGTCTGATGCTTCGTTTGGCACTCATGCTTCGTCTGACGCTTCGTCTAGTGCTTCGTCTAACTCTTCGTTTGATGCTTCGTCTGGTACCTATACTTCATCTGAAGGTTATATCTTTTGCATTCAAAGTCCAAAAATTCCATGCTTTATATCGTTGGAAAGCTAAGTAAAAGATCTACAACTTTTAAGAAGACAACTTTAGCCAATTCTACCTAAATTGATACAATTTTTTCCTTGAATTTAGAACACAATTTTTACACCTATAAAAACTTGCAAAATGCCATATCACTTCAACTACTAAGTACTTTTGTCAAATTCGTGAATCTCACCTCAAATGATTAATCCCATACAACCTTTCCAATCTCTAACATGCTATTCTAAAACAAAAAACAATTTTTGCAATCTCAACGAAAAAGAATATGCACATACTCATTCTACCTCCACAACCATCATACTCAACCCGTAAAAATAACTTCATCATACTCAAAAGCAATTTCTCAAATTCTTATTCTCATTACTAAACATAGTAAATACTTGAACAAGCTTTACTACACATCAACATACACATCACTAACTTAACACAAAATTCCAAGGATGCTCATGTTTGATATGCCTATAAAGCTATCCAAAATGTTCACTAACTTAGTACAAAAGTCTCTAACTAT
>JAOTAY010000191.1:38281481-38305133 GCA_025629805.1 Erythroxylum baracoense
TTTCCTAATTTCTCTGATTGATCTCTCATATACCCGTTTCCTTGGTCCGACCCGTTATACGGAAACGGGATGTTACAAAAATCATCATCATTTAATTACTCAATCAATCCATACAAGATAACATAATCAATTTCTAATGAGAGAAAGAAACAACAAAATAATAAAAAAATACTTAACTTGGGTTGTCGACTTCGACGTTACCTCCAAACCAATGTCAGGATCTTAGCCTTCTATGGATCTCCTAAGAAAATGCTTTAACCCTATGAAAACTACCCCAATCGAAACCCCCTTATCTTCTCATTGCGGCAAGCTTCTTCCTAATTAATGTTCATCGATTTGACAAATTAACATTGATGGACCATGACACTATTCATCTTCTACTCTTTCACGCTCTCTCTGCTGCCACTCTTTTGTTTTCTAACACCACTCTCTTCATTGTTTTTGCCCTTTTGTTTCTACTCCTCCAGCCCCAACTTGATTTGACAATTTAACTCAAGGGTTTTCAGTCCACCATATCCTCTTCATTCCTAAAACCCTTCTTCAGTCTTGGCCAAAATGTTGGCATGTCCTCCTTTTAACACTACATTTAATGCCAACGTCTGTGTTTAACGCAAACGTCTGGTCGTAGGACACCGTATGAGGCATTATACTACAGAAAGAGTCGTCCGCCTTTATATTAGGATGAAGAAGGCCTAAGAATGGTTGAAGGCCAGAATTGATTCAATATACTATTGATAAGAAAAATTGATCCATTGCAGAATTTAAGCGACTCAAGAAAGACAAAAGAGTTAGGTGGATCAACACCGAAGATATAGAATATTGAGAGATAGAAAAAGTGTTTCTGAAAGTATCGCCTTGGTATGGTGTGCCCATGTTGGGTAAAAAAGGTAAATTAAACCCGACATACAGTAGTCCATATGAAATTATAAAGAAAATAGAATCATTGACTTATAAGTTAGCCTGACCAATAAAGATGTATCAGATTCACAATGTGTTACATGTGAGTATGTTTAAGAAATATCGATATGATCCGACATAGGTGTTATCGACACAGTAAGTGAAACTTGCAAGTAATCTGAGGACTATTGAGGAACCAGTTAAGATAGTAGGGTACCTGAATAGGCAACTAAAAGATCGAGTTATTCTATCGGTTATAGTCCTTTAGAAGAAATCATTCTAGTAAAGAAGTTACATGAGAAATGAAGGAGCATATGAGGAAACAATACCCCTACCTTTTTGAACAACCAGGTAAGAATTTAAAGGATGTAATTTATTAAGGAGAAGAATTGTAATATCTTGTTTCCATACCAAGGGTTAGGACATAGGATCTTAAACCAAGATACATGAGAAATAGCATAGAAAATGCGTGAGGTGAAATACCCCCTTACCGTAGGGTACACACCGGAACGCCCGCATGTCATTCCGATACATATCCTATGATAAGGGAGTGCTACGTTCGATCACTACAGTCACTCCACATGGCCTTACATGAGGTGCATTGCATTTACATGCATATCAATAGTATAAGCATACACACATGCGATTATTGATATTTGCACACATTACAATGACTGTTCATGCACTCATTTGACATATTCTAGGGTATAAATAATTCTAATGTGATTATGATGTGAATAGTGAATACATTGTGTTGAAAATTGAATTGATGAACTATACTATTGATTTAGAATTTTTAGTGAAATTTAGGAAATTTATGATATTTATAGGTATTTTTGGACTAGGAAAAATACCAAGTGACAAGACAATTAATAAACGGTAGTAGAAATAAGTGTCAAATGGCAATAGAAATTATTGATAAGTGACATGAAGATATAATGACAAGTGTCATAGAAAATCGGGAGACAATTGGATTATAAATTGGAAGACAAATAGACTAGCTATTTAAAAGACCAAGTGGAGACTACAAGGTGGTGACATGTGGCAAGTGATAAGTGTCATTTTCTTTGCCACTTACCTTAACTCACGATGTTTAGGGTGAAAAACCATCTTTTACCTTGTCTTTCATTTTAATTCATGCTCTCATCTTCTTCGTTGCTTTCTTCTCTTCTTCTTCATGATTTTGTTCACCAACCCTATTCTCAATGTTGAGCTGCTATCATCCTCCACTTTTGCTACTTCAAGATCTTTGTTTCTTCAAGATCATGTTATCTTCTTCTTGAAGAAGTACCTCACCTACTCTACCTTCCATGATGATGATCGTGTGGTATAAGGAAAGCTAGGATTTCGTGGTGATTGAAGAAGTTTGAGTTAAAACAAGTAAGTGTATTCTTGTTCTTCATAGATTGCTTGATACAAATCTTTTGATGATAGATTAAGAGGTGAAATGATCATGATAGAGGAGTTGAAATATGTGTAAACTTGATGTCAAAATAAATAGGTGTATGTTCTGTTTTAATGTATTAATGGCATTCATGAGTTGTTTTTAAGGGAGGATTGATAAATTAAATGGTAATGAAGAGTGATTATACGATGATGAAGACCTTAATATACATAGATGTTATGTTTTCATATAAATGAAAAACAATATATTATTTATTATTTTACGGATGAGTAATAATGAAATTGGTGTTTGAATGAGAATTGATAATTGATGAATAAAGAGATACGTATATAACCTAATTTTGTGTATAGAAAGAGTGCAGAAATTTTGAAGAAGGAATAATATGTTTTCGGTATATGAAAGCCATAACTTATAAGTTGTTATGTGAGGATATAGATTAAGCTTGGAAGTTAAAAAAAAAGGCAAGTGTAGTGTCTTGAAAAGAGAAGAAATAAGATGATAGTTTAAAGATAAAGTGAAATTGATAATGAAGTTGAATGTGCGTTATCTTTCTTTTAAATGATGATTGAAACAACAAATGGTTGGGTACTTTCCTATAGTGCATCTAGGCTTGAATGAGACTTGAGATGAATTTAAGTGATGAGGGATTAAGTGATTAAATGTGTGAAATGTTTAATCTGATAAATGAGGCTATAACATAGTGAATGAATTGTTGATATCAAAGTACCAAAATCTGGAAAATTATGAGTTTAACAAGAATGAAGATGTTCATATAATGGCTAATGTAATTCAAATGAGATGAATGATGTGTATTAAGTTTAATTGAGAAATTGGATATTATGTGATCATATAATGCTAGAAAAGAAATGATGAATGATTGAATTATGGTATTAGAATAACCAAGTTCTTTGAGTTATAAACCTAAGTGCAATCTTGATATACACAAATGATGATGCTTAAATGATCAAGAGATGTGAATAAAGGAAACATGCTCAGAATAGTCAAATTGAGCATGCATTATACATTACACATATACATATGTGTACAATTGAATGTTCATGTGATTGTGCAAATTACTAAAGTGTGTATAATGTACGTATTGCAAGAAGTTGATACATAGAATTGAACGTCAACATCCAGACGTTTTTGGATCATAGAAGAACATACTAATCTGGAGCGTACTATGAGTTGACCTATATAGTCTTACATTGATTGATTATTTATGCTTAAATTTTTGTATTAAACTAATTATGATGTGATTGAAATAATTCCAGACATTAACAGTCCGAGGAGCTTGATAAATGTGAATGTATTGGAAGTGAATCATTGAATATGAATGAGAAAGAAATAAGTGTTCTCAACATTTCGTTGAATGCCAGATATAAATCTGATCAAAATGCAGAAAAGTGAATATGTACTGAATAAATGTGATTGTTTGCATATATATGAATTCATGCATTTCATTACATGATATACGTGATCAGATAAAGGTAGTTGTGACTGGATAGCCACCGAAAAAGAGCTTAAAACTTAGAATGTGATTAAGAGCCAAAGGCTCACTATGTATTATGAGCCCGGTATTTCCAACAGATACGGGACAATTATCAATTAACCCAGTATCCACAATGGATATGGGACAGTTAAAGGCACTCGGTCACAACAACGTAACAACTGAAGTGAGTCACATGTGCATTACATATATAAATTGGTATGTATTAAATGAATAATTGAAAGAGTTACATTTACTGTTCTGAAACTGAATTGTGAAATGATGTGCAATATATGATGACATGAATTGTCTGTGAATTTGAAATATGAACTGGTTGTGTTATGTGATATGAGTAAATCACTAAGGATGGTCCGCTCACTGAGTTCTCAAAATTCACCAAAATTGCAACGTTGTCTTGCAGATTCAGGGATACCCAGTTAGACAAAATGAAGTATAGCCACTGAAATCGAATAAGAGACAGAGGTCAGGATCAGTTTGCACTACATATATCTATAGTCTTTTTGTATTTTGAATTGTATTTCACAAATATTGTACAGTGTTTATGTGAATTGTAAAGTGTAATGACATTTATGACTAAGTATATTTATGAATGTAATGAGCCAAAGCGAGCTTCAGTTGCAATAAAAAATGTGTTGTTGCATGAATTCAGATTTATTGTGAAATTGTAATGACTTTCGTGATACGTGAAAAATTTGGAATTAGTATGAATGACTGTCTTAGCGTGCCACCCTCGTAAAGTATGTTCTTTAATACCGTCGATATGTTCGGGAATATGTCTTATGAGAGTGGGATGCTATACCCACAACATGATGTATGAGTTCCTTGACAACTCAGATATCTACCTCATTTTGTTGCCGCAAACACCCTAAATACCAAAGTCTAAACCCCATTAATTTCTTTTGCCTTAGCTCCCATCCCCTTTTGTCTCCTAGATGCACGCTATATTAATCTTATATTTATCTAAAATCTTCACTAATTCTAATATTTTTCCTAGTCTCAATGTTTCAGGAACTTGGCTTTAACCTATCAGCATCTACCTTTCTCTTAGACTCAAAACTCATCGAAAAACTAGCCCTTACTCTATCATCAGAAGTCAAAGTCACCACTCCTATCCTAATACCTAACCCAAGCTACACAAGACAAGCGCAACAAGTCCCTAGAAAACGATAAGATTACTTGAGAAAAGGATACTTGAATTAAAGCGTAAACAGGCTCAATAAAAGAAATAAATAATAAAAATCAAAAGGAATAGCTAAAGCAATCACAAAAAATTATATCCAATGCAAATGAATATTTATATAAATAAATATAGGAATAAGATTCAACATTGTCAGCTAATTTAGTAAAGTAGTCATAGCAATAAGTAAAAACACCACCCAAAAAATAATAGCAATAAGCACTAAAAAAGTAACTATAAAAATTGAGAATAAGCATAAAATAATAGCAATAATAATAATAATCTTACTTAAACTTCAGTTTACCTCTCCGTCGTATGAGTCAAACACCACCAGTGTAGATAAATATTTTTACAAATATCTATATATGTCTATGAATAAAATTCAACTCTACTATTTAAATTTGTTCTTAGAATGGTGAATACCGGAATAGGCACTTACATGTGTAGATAGACACATATGTCTAGATACATAAAAACTTTTCACAAAAGAAGATTGTAAACTTACGTTAATTCCAATTTGTTGATTCCAATAAATTAAAAAGGAAAAAGGGCTTGTTTTATACAAAAGCGGAGTATAATTTACCTTATGGGCTTTTATGTGCATCCAATAACGTGACAATCCACACTCGAACATAGACTATTTTTCTCAACCCAATGAGTAACAAATGGTAAACTGGCTAAGAGACACTCTTAATAGGTCACGGAGGCAAGATGTTCCTCAGAAACAAAAGCTTTTCTTAAAACTTAAGCAAAAAAGTCAAGTCACAAGATATAACGGCTAGCCAACGACTAACAATTTGAGAGAGAGAGAGAGAGATTAAACAACTAAACAAAGTCTAAAAAAAATTGAATGAATATCATAAATCTCTGTAAAGCAATATCATGTTATAGGTATTTGTTTTGTGACTGAAATTGGGAAATTAGGGATTGAAATAATAAAAGAAAATAGAAGAATACAGAGGAAGAAGAGAGAAGAGCTTTTTAGTAAGAGAAAGTTTAGTTGCAGCTATTTGTTGCTTTGTCCCCTATTTTCAACGGCTATAATAACAAATACAACAACCATTGGAAATCAAACGATTACACAAGACAATTGTCCCCGCTTACACGACTACGTTTCATTTATTAATTATTATATACAATGCTATGTCGCATAATACTTTTTTTATTCATTAGCTTCACTCCTATTACAATGACGTCTTAATTATTTACTTATTATCTTCAATGCTACGCCATATAACTCTTCTTCTTCATTCATCAACTTTCACTCCTATCATTTCCCTTCCTCTTGAGAACCTTTTTCGCAACGTTTAAATCTAGAAAATGCTGCTGAATATTGTATAGAAACTCCCAAGAAATGTCATTGTCTTTTGAAGAGGACCATTATACTCATATCTGCACAACTAATCTATTATGGTGATTTACCAATCTTCGATCAAGAACAATGACTAGACCACGAAACATAGAATAAAGTGAGGGAGGCAATACGGATGATACATTTTCAGAATTAGATACCCTACGTTTCAATTGTGCACATGAAAGGTACAGTGAATCCTACTATCAACTGGTAAATTGAGTGTGTATGCTACTGAACCTACCCTTTAAACGGTTTTGAATGGACCATAGAACAACGTTGATAACTTCTATGACTAACATTTTTTAACACTCTGTTGATAGTAAGGTTGTAGCTTTAAATAAACATAATCTCCCACAGTGAAAACTCGTTCTGTGTTACAACGATTAGCGATTTGTTATTGTTAAGATATATATTATATATCTTATTATTTAGTTTGGCATTATTTAATAATTGAACTTTCAAGATAATGTTGATTAGCTTCAAATTCTAATCAAGATGTGATATAATATCTTGGATTTGATTGATTGATTATAGTTGGTCTTGGAGGCTGAGATTGAAAAGTTATCTTGGATAATTTTTGATAAGAGATTGTATGAAGATAGAACTCTATCTTGAAAAGACTTTTTTGTGAATCACGTGAATGAAGATAGAACTCTATCTTGTGAAGACTCCTTTGTGGATCACGTAACTATTGTGCTGAAGGATATTCTGCCATGGCCCCTTTTTTTTGTCTGTCATGGTTTTCTGTAGTTGATAATTGTGTGTGTTCTTTTGTTTGTGGTTGATCAATTTTGTCTGTGAGCTCTTTATCTATGGTTGTCAATTGGATGGGTGTGCTGCTGTGCTAATTTCACGCTGATGATTAATCCATATTGTTGCTGCATTTAGTGTGGCTCTTGCGTGATTTTGATGGAGCTTTGTTTTTCCTTGGTCTATCGTGTTTGATGTGTTCCTGATGCAACTGTCATTTTGTTTTGGGATTTGCGTTAATTAGCTGTCCAACTTCTTCAATTCTTCAATGTTATTCAGAGTGGCTACTGGAACTTAACAGGTAATTTTCTTATCTGACTACGAAAGTAATCTTGGAGAATAACTTTCAGATCTGTCTTGGAAGGAACTAATTCATCGGGAAGTTGTTT
Organism: Erythroxylum baracoense; assembly: GCA_025629805.1. Lineage (NCBI taxonomy): Eukaryota > Viridiplantae > Streptophyta > Magnoliopsida > Malpighiales > Erythroxylaceae > Erythroxylum > Erythroxylum baracoense. The sequence goes on from JAOTAY010000191.1 coordinate 38,288,964, forward strand.
CTTTCTATCTCAAGTGTATTTGTTTTTATTCCTTATTTATTTTAATCACTTGAGTTGGTTGTTTCTTGTCTTTCCTTAAAAAGTTGTTGATAAAATCCTTTATTGAGGTTAACATGAGTCGGTCATATTATCGGGTGTGAAATATTTAACGGGTTGTGAGGATGAGGGATAGTGTGAAAAGTTGAGAGGTGTCAGCTCAGTAAAGCCTTGTATAAATATATTATCATTAGTGAAAGTATTAAGCTATGTGAGGGCTCCGTAGATGTAGACAAGGTGTGCCGAACTACGTTAACAAATTTTGGTGTTAATTTACATTTATTCATTTAATTTTTCATTTTTGATTATGCTAGAAACAATTGCGATCAAATATGAGATTTTGCAAAACTACTACAACCCTTCTACAATTTTCAGTTACATTCTATTTTGTGCACGATACAAATGAAATCGCAGAATACACACCATTGCTTCCTTATCTATCAAAACTTGATCAATAGCTAAAACAGAAGAATCCCCAGCAAGATATAGAGTGTAAACATGAGGCAAAAATTTATATACCTCTGGAAAAGAAGTCATATGTATTGACGAATGAAATATGGTATTATACCACCATTCTGCTAACGATAACCATTTATTCCAATTTGTTGGAATGTTAGATGTCATGATCATATATAAGTCTCTATCATATGATTGAGAACTTATGTTTGCCCATCGGATTGAGGGTGATAGCCGTAAAAAGTTACAGCTTAACTCCTTGTAAATGAAACCATTCCCTCTAAAAATTACTCGTAAAAATAGCATCTCGGTCACTAATATTCATATGTGGCATACCGTGTAACTTAAAAATGTTATCCATAAAAATTATAGTAATTTTTTTGTCATATAAGGATGTGGTAAATGTCTAAAATGAGCATAATTGCTCATTTTATCCACGACAGGAAATATCACCAAATAGTCTCCAAACAAAGGTAAACCTTCCACAAAATCCAAAATAATGTCATTCCACACCTGTTGGGGAACAGGAAAAGGTTGGAGTAAACTAAGAGAAGCTACAGTTTCATACTTATTCTTTTGAAAAATTTCACATTTTCTTACAAACTCCTTTATGTCTCTCCGTAATCATCGCCCAAAAAAAATGCACTCATCCTCTTATAAGTTCTAGCCAATTGGAATGTCTTCCATAGGCAATAGAATGAGATAATTCAATTAATTTGAGTCACAAAGGAATTGAATTTCCACCAAACGTCTTTTCCACCGCATAATACCATCTGTCTATGAATAAATTTTCCCTTTATAGTCAACTAATTGTATTTGTTGGATTAACTTTTAAATGAATGAGTCATGTTGCCAACTATCCTTGATTTTTAAAAGTAATTAGTGTTTACATGCGAAATGGGCATTACAAAAAGCTCTGAACTATTCACTCTTGATAAAGAATCTACCACATAAATATCCACTCTTTTTTTATACTTAATATAGAAATCAAATCCCAATAGCTTGGGTAACCAGTTCTGTTGAAAAGGAGTGGTGATTCTCTGATCCATATAATACTTTAAGCTATGATGATCTGTCGGAATTAAAAAATGTCTTCTGGTGAGGTAATGCGACCACTGTTTTACAACCATAACTATGAATAAAAACTACTTTTCATAAACTGAAAGATGTTTTGTTAAAGAGTGTTTTGCTAACAAAAGCTATAGGATGGTTATCCTACATGAGTACTACTCTAATTCCCTTACCACTAGCATCCACCTCAACTACAAACTCCTTCAGGAAGTTCAGGAGAGCCAATACTGGAGCTATTGTCAATGCATGTTTCATAACTATGAATTCGATTGTTGCCTCTTCATTCCACACAAACGAATCCTTCTTCAACAGGTTTGTGAGAGGTTTGCTCATTTGTCCATAACCCCTAACAAACCTTTTACAATATCCACACAACCCTAGAAATCCTCAGAGTTATCAAAGTTTCTGCGGTTGGCGCCAATTCAACACCGTACACACCTTTTGTGGATCAGTCGCTTCATTACTAATTATATGCCCTAGATATTATACTTGATATATGCCCTAGATATTCTACTTGATCAACCCCAAAGGATCACTTGGATAACTTCATATACAACTATTGTTCTTTTAAAATCTCCAATACCACTCGTAAATGTTTCAAATGCAACCTATAGGATTTGCTATATATTAAAATATCATCGAAGAACACTAACACAAACCTTCCTAGGTATGATTTGAAAATCTGGTTTATTAGACTTTGAAAAGTGGCTGGCATGTTTTTCAATATAAAGGCATTACAAGAAATTCTTTGAATGTTCCTTTTCAAAATTAGTGTGGTTACACTGCCTCAACCACTTTCAGATAATCATTCCAAACCTATTAAATCTTTAATCCATTCTATATTGGTTCATCCAACCCCAAAGCTACAGGAACATTGACCTCAACACACTTATCATCCTTCTTGTTGTTGTTGTGTTTAACATATGATCCGAGAGAAACCTCAGAACCTTCAAAGACACAGCTATGGAAGTGGGGAGCATCAACACTAAAGTGATCTTCCAAGTAATGGAACAACTTTGCTTACACACTAAGAGTAGGTAAATTATAGTTCTGGTTTGTTTTTGTTTTACAGGTTACTGGTTGGGTCGGGTTCACTCCCTTGTTGACAATTAAATTCAATGACGAGCCCAGTTACCTGCTAAAAGATAGGTTGTTTATCAAAAAGACAAGAACAGAAGTGGTAAAGCTGTGTAAGCTTAGTAGGAGGATACACTGAATGCTAGCATTAGGCAAGAGAGGATTATACAAGAATGCCTCAATCTCCAAAATGTCTTGAAGAATGCATGGTGTCACAAGTTTCAACGATTAACTCCTTGGGAAACTCAATGGTAGGAGAGGCCTAACCCCTGATTGGTGTCTTAAAAGCTGGAGGACTAGATCGGATAAACAAAGGAAGTTGGATGAGAGTTGATCTATCTCTCCTTCCTTAGCACTTTGGTAATTCTTTATAAACAAGATAACAATGTGATCTGGAAATGTGATGAATTCTAACCTATTGTGTATCTCTCTTATTATGGGTTAAAAGGTAGTCTTGATTAGTTTAGGATATAGAACTTGCTGCAAGGAATTATTATAATTTTGGTAAGGTGACCCTTATTATGGTCATCTTATGGGTTCCTATGTTTTAGGTTGCTGTATGGTTGTATAGTCATTGGTAACAATTATAGGGTTCCCCATGCTCACATGTTAGGTTTCTTTTGTTATATATAAGAGATTGACATCTTTGCCAATCTCTCGATTGTACATACCTTTATTTATTTATAAATTCACTAATTTACCAAAAACAAATTATACAAGAAAAAAAGCATTAAGAATTGATCTAGGAAAAGAATACTTGTCTAATAAGTTCAAGATGTTATGTGATAGAAAAGGAATAGAAATACAATTAACTATTTTATGAACCCTACAATAAAATGGCATTGCAGAAAGACATAATAAAATGTCACTAAAGATGGTTAGGTCCATAATGTTATAAGAAAATCTACCTATCACTTATGAGGGTGATGCATTGCTTTCAACCATTTATATACTTATTCAAGTGCTTACACAATCAGTTACGAACACTCCATATGAGTTATGGACAGAAAGAAAACCCAACATGGAATGTCAAAGACCATAGGGATTTGTTACCTACATTCACAATCTCTCTCATAAGTATGGAAAATTAGAATGAAGAGGGACGAAAAGTATCTTTATTAGATACTCTAAACACTGAAAAGGATATGTGTTCATAGGTAAACAAGGTTTAAATCCTGAGATGGCACGATTTTAGAAAATGATTTTCCAAAGTAGGGAGAAATAGGAAAAGTTCTATTTCTATATGAATCTTTTAATTAGAATGATTCCATTAGTGAGAATTATAAAAAGGGACTTTATTCGAATGGGAATAATCTAGAACTTGAAGAATTGACTTAAGGATAGTTAAGATTACTATCCACTAAAATTTACCTATCCTTTTTTATTCTAGTTGGAGTAATCAAGCGTCTCCTGCAGCTTACGACAACTCCAAGGTTGTTGACAGCGACTACAAGATAGGTTTCATCTTTATATTTTTAGGGTTTCCTAAATAGAAGATGAGGATTGTTTTAGTTACATGGATAACCTATTCTAAGGTTAGAATAGGGGGTTTTTGGGAACTGGAATAAAATTATTCTAAGGCCAAAATAAGATTATTTGGAAGCAAGTTTATGAATTTGGGTGTTTCGCCTTATGTTTAAGGTTATTCAAGGTTAAGAATAAGAGATTCTTTAACCTAGAATAAACTTGTTTGGACACATGCTTGCAATAAGGTTTCTTTAGTTACAAGTTTCGATATGAATTAAACTTAAAAAATGAATAATTTAAATAAGGATTAGTGTAATCTTAATCATTTTATTCCAAACATGATTTTTTAAATTGTTTTAAAATAAAAATTCAATTCCAAAATTAAGGCAATTATTTTTCTTAATATGATTAAGATTAATGATTATATTGATTCCTAATTAATTTTAGAAAGTAGCTTTAAAATTAGAATTAATTAGTTTCAATTAGATCGAAACTAATTAATTAAACTCCTTAAAATTAAGAAAAATGTTTTCTTAAGTTATTAAGAAAGTTGTTTCTTAATTAAATTTATTTATTTTAACTTCATTGAGATAAATTAAATTTATAGTGATATCTATTTAGAGAATTATTATTCAATTTATTTTTGAAGTTTTTTCTTTATTGATTAACAATAACTTTCTTAATTTATTAGAAAAAGTTATTTTTCTAAGTTAAATTTCGGAAACTATTTTCATTTATTAATTAAGAAAAATGTGCTTTCTTTAATATTTTGAAAATTAGTTTTATAACTTTTATTTAGTTTTCAAAGTGGTTTCCTTTTAATATTAGAAAATAATTTTTTAATTAAGGGAAAAAGCAATTTCTAATTAGATTAGAAATAGTTTTCTAATTAGAATAGAATGTGTTACTTATGTAATTTTTAAAAAGGATTTTTTCTAAATTATAATAAATAAGAAGCATAATTTATTGAAAATTGTTTTCAATTAAATTTTGTGAAAAGAGTCAAGATAATTGGAAATAGTTTCCAATTGAATTTAAAAATTGTTTTCAAATCAAATTAAATTTCTATTTGGAATAGGAATTAGTTTATTTAGGAATCAATGGGTTTAATCTAGTTTAATTTTTCCAAGGAGTTGAAAATATTATTTTAGATTATTAAGATTAATAACTGGAATCAAATGAAGCTTGATATTATACATATAATTTGATTATGTGTGCATAAGTTACATGTTTTATTTATATGTTTGATATATATATTGGATGCATGTTAAATTGTATATTTTATATGTATGATATTTTACATACAATATTTTGTTTGATGAGACAAATGAAATTAAATCTCTTGTTAAAATATCAAGTACATTTTGAGAACATGATTATTGTCTTCCATTGTTGTAAGAATAAACCAACGTTTTGTTTACTGTTCGGCTTGTTAAGTAAACTCAAGGCCTTTTTAACTCGAATATGTTTACTCTTATGACATTAGGTTCTACTTAACTAAATTTATATGATATGAATGAGCAAACTCATGATATATGAATTTAGAGGCAGGGTTAGGAATAATATATGAGATACGTTTTGGTAAAAGTTGTCACCTAATGGATCTAGGAGTTATATGACAGGTAATTGATAGAGTTATTATCTACCTAATTTAAGTTTAGTTGGTTTGTTGAACAAACTCAAGATCAACTATATTTGAATGAGATCCTAGGCCAATAGAAAGATTATAATAATATTTCCAAACGGTGGTGAGGGCTATTATTTTGAATAAAATAATGGGAGTAAACAAATACATGATTAAAGTCCTAATCTAATTTGTTAGTCATGACATATAATTAATTACTTGCTTCCTTACATTTATATTTTGTTTTAAGTGGAATTTACCTTGTTTAGTATAGTTGATACTAAAAGTTAGTGAACCAAATTTCCTAGACGTAGGAATATGTTTGAGAAGAGTTCTCAAAGTTAAAAAAGGAAAATTGTATGCCCATTATGTAATTTTTTTCTACAATCTTTGTTAAGGATTTGGTGAAAAAGTTTTAGAGATGTGTCAAAATTATATAGATGACAAAATGTATTAACATTTTAAGTTAACTAATGTCTCATAAACATTGAAAACATCATATAAGATGTATGTCAACACTACGACAAACATGCAGAAGGTTCAATGGAGTAGGGCTGAAAGGTATAGTACCTTATTAGAATTGTTCCACTTAATTTAGCCTACTAAAAGTATAATTGTGGACTACAATTAAAGGCTTTGCTATAGTATGATAATAGTTTTCATAAGAAGAAAATGAATGTATGAATTTTTTGCCTATACATGATATGATAGAGATCATATGTATTTCTAATTCATGCTTATGAGTATTTGATATTAAATTTATATTCAACATTATTTTAATGTTCAAAGCATGATAAGAAATAGATTGTAAAGAAGTTGATCCAATTTATACAAATAGTTTGTATGGTTAAATCAACATAATGAGAATCATAAAGTTACACACAAGGATTTGTGTATTCTTTTTATTATGAATCATATGAAAATTGTGAAACTTGTTAAGTTGAAGAATGACCAAATTAACCTTTGGTGAAAGTATGATGATGGTAATGAATTATTAAATCTTATACATGTGATGTATTGGATAAAATAACAATTTATAAAAGGATAATACTTATATTTCTTTAGATTACTAATGACTTTATGTGATATAGTCGTATTGATTAAATTTTGAATTAAAATTTTTGAAAAATTTAAATTGTTTAAATCTAAGTAGAAATTAGTCATTGAGAATGATGAAGCACTTTGATGAGATCGTTGGGGTAAGTTTTAAATTTTTGGTTATCTATAGGGAATGAGATTCTCTGATGAATACCTTCATAAATAAATTCCATAAGAGTATGGATTTATGTAAGGAGAGAAATACAATTTGAGATATTAAATAATTCAATAGTATTTCTTCTATAACTATGTTTAGTATAATGACTTACCTTCCATAGTTACAATTGAATCAATTATCAAGATTTCATAATAGATATGAAACCCTAAGTCTTTGAAAGCGTCAAAGTTAATCATTTAAGGATGTAATGCTTAATTGAAGAATATTTATCCATTAAGTTTAGAACTAATTTGGGTAATAAAAGGTCATGAGATATCTAAAAGGTTGGATGTAATCTTACAGACCTATTGACCAACTTATTTAATTCGATGTATACTTATTGGATAATGGTTCTCATGACAAGTAATGGAAGTAAGATAAAATTTGAAAAGTTTAAATCTCATGACTATACATCTAATTGGAAATAGTGTCTTTGTTGATACATTTGATGTATAGTTAAAAGGCTACGAGATGTTGAAACATTCACTTTTATAATGAATTTAAAAAGTTTGTTTTGGAGATGATTCTGAATTTATCATGTCTATAAGAAGGTTAGTGGGTCAGTGGGAGTATGTAGACATATATTGCTTATAGAGAATAATGATTCTAATTTTCAATTATTGAAAACATAATTGTCCAAGAACAACTCTTGTTGGATATGAAAAGGCAACAACTTAATTCTGGAAATTAGATCTATAAAAACAAATTGGAAGTTTTTCACCTATTTTAAGTCTAAGTACATAGATAATGTACTAAAGATGTTTAGCATTTGAGATATTAGATACTTATGAAGAATTAAAGATATCCATTATTTTATGTATGAGTTAATATTTGAGTTCAAGGAGATAAGGATATTTACTTTAAAAGTAAATCCTAATTAAGTTCTATTTTATTTAAGAATAATATGATTCAATACTAGAAAGGTTCCAATGTAGCAATGGTTGCTAATTAAGCCACAATACATTCTTCATTTAGTGGAAATAATTAATTGGATCAATAATTTCTTTAATAAACTTGACATAGTTCCTTGCATTGTTCAAGACAGTAATGTACTGTAAAACATTACAGCCATTGGGCATATAAAAGGAGTTAAGGTCTCATCAAAGATCCAAGGATGTATTTAGGAAAATTTTCTTAATTATGATGGTAATTAAGATGAAAGTTGTAAGATTTAAGCAAGTTCTTACTATAGAGAATCTTGTAGAATTCTCTCATTAAGCTAATGACCCAGTGGTAGCATGATTGTCATATGGTGATATGGTATATGATACTTAAACAATTGGGTTAGTGCAAATGGAAGATTGTTAGTTTCTGCCCTACAGTCAATTGGTTTGGTTGTAGTTTAGTGAAAAGTAAGTTAAAGGCATTCTTTATCTTGTACATATTTATATGTACACGAAAAATTCCATAGGATAATTGAACATTGTAAATGAAATTATATTGAGATTCATATTGCATTTATGTATTATCTCTAAATTATCGTTTAGCGATTAGACTGGTTATGCTCTATGGGGTAGAATATTAAGCCATCAAATAAGTGCATAGTCAGAAGTTAATGGTGATGGAGATGAGGATGCTCCATTGGACATGCAACTTTACTAGAAGAGATAAGGTCAGGAATGCAACAATAAGGGGCAGATTGAAGGTAGCTAATATTATTAACAAATTAAGAAAGACAAGGCTTAGGTGGTTTAGACATGTTAAGAAAAGACACCCAGATGCTCCAGTGAGAAAATGTGAGAAGATCATACTTAGAGATTGTAAGAGAAAAAAAGGAAGGCATAAGAAAAATTGGGCGGGAGGTAATCAAGAATGATATGGCACTGTTGGAACGTACTTAGGGCATGACCTACAATAGAAAACTTTAGCACACTAGAATACAGATAAAAGATCCCTCGTAAAGAGATCCTTGTAGTTTTCATAGGTTTTTTGTCATTTTCCTCTTGTAGTTAACATATACTTGTAAATGTGCTGTACTTACTTTTTAGGGATTTAGGGTAAGCTTTGTTTCCTTCCTAACCTTACTATTACCATGTTATTATTATTTGTATTATTTAGTTTATTTTTAATTTCATATTTTATTGACTAAGTATTTATTATTATTATTATCTTCTTCTTCTTCTTTTTCTTATGGGTCATTTGGAAATAGTTTCTCTACTAGTTAGGGGTAAGGCAATATACTACTGAACCTCCCCAGACCCCGCTTATTAGCAGGATTTATACTTGGAGTTGATGTTGTTTGATGTGTGCTCAATTATTTATATATTCATTCCGTAATAATTAGCAATTAATATTATAAAAAACTTAAGATTATCATTTTGTTTCACATTTGGTTTTAAGTATAAGTTAGAACCACAAGAGTGAAAAATGAGTTAAAAGCACAATCCTTGAGCCATCCTCCTTATATTCAAACTCATTTGTCTTTTTAGAACAATAAGGAGATGGATTAGGGTGAAGACGGGATAAGCAAATAAAGAATTATCATAATCTACAATATGCATGGCCATGCATACAGTTGCACAACCATGTATAAATTGGATGGAGGCATTTTTCTTAGGATGCATAGCATGCATCAAATTGTGGATCTCCCTAAAAACCTAGTTTTTCGTATTAATAGACGTTTGAGCAACCAAAGAAAGCATAAATCATTTTTTAAACACGAAAGGAGGCAAAAATTTTACTTCTTTGAGATATATGGAGGGCTAATCTTGCTTTTTCTAGTTTATAGGGGAAATCGAAGTCGAAGGACACATTTGGGCACCTTTTCATTATGTATTGTTGATACTCTCTCTTTCTAGAAATTGTGTATGTTATTCTTAGCTTAATATTTTGTGTATTCATGAATGAATGATTAATATTCTCATTCTCAATAGATTTTATATGTATAAACCCATTGCCAAAATATAGAATACAATACGTAATATTTGTATTTTCAATTCATTTGTTGTAAACTTATGGCGTTGAATCATTAAGGATAACATAGCTTAAATGACCCGAGTTTATATAGTTTTTGCCTAGATTAATCTATTTTCCTAGTTTGTAATGCAACTGTCCTACTAAATCTAGAAAGTTTATTCTAGGTTGTTTAATAGCTAAGTTTAGTTAAAGAGGTTATTTTGATTAAACATGACCTAAGGGAAAATCGGGATTAACAGAGCTTATTATTAACCTATGATTAATATTTTCTATGAGAGATATAAGAACAACAAGATGATGAAGTATGTTTGTATATGTGTAGGCTGAGATTCGACTAAAAACTAGATTCCAAACTCATTCATTAATTTTCTCACTTTTATGCTACTTAATTTGTTTCGCTTTCATTAGTTCAATTTTAGTTTGTTTTCTTATTGATTCCAACCAAACCCCCTATATCTTAAATAACGATTCTTTTCATTACAAAAGCTAAATGTATGCTTCTTTGTGTAAATTTAGGTTTTATTTTACGGTGCAAACCCATTAAGAATTTTGACACTGTTTTCAGGGAGTGAAGAGCTTTAGCTTTAGCTTTCGATTTCAGTTAGTGATTTGTATATATTTGTTTATAAGTAGTTTTTACTTGATCTTTTCATGTTTTTAAGTGTTTGTCTATAAAAGGGACACTATGAAGAGAGTATGTTAATGCTAGAGTATGTTAATTTTATTAGGGGAAAATTTTCCCATAACCCATGTCCGCAATCCTATAACTCAGGTTGGAGAGATCACTTGAACCTTAATTATGGAGGAGATTGCTAGAAAAACTAATTCTTAGATAGGCTGCAGGGTGCATCATAATTCCCATATAGATAAGAAGTTTCGTATTCCAACTCAGGTACATCTCTAGAAGACTTAGTTAAGTCTATTGCTACTGATACTATTCAATTTCATCTGGATGTGAAACAATTCTAGCAATATACAAGGTCTAGATTCTTAAACTTGGTAAGCCATATGTTAGATGGTGGTAACTATCAACCACCTAGAATCACAAAGCAGAGAGAAGTAGCCATCTCAACCTAAGGAGAATCTAAAGAAAGTGATGTAACCTTACGGAGTGGAAAAGAGCTTAAGAATCTTAAGAGGACTACTCAAAGGATTGCTAGTGAAGAAGACCTTGAGAAGAAGTTTGAAGAACAAAAAGGATATATCATTTAGCTCAAAGGTAAATACTAAGTCCCTAATTGTTGTTAAGACTAACCCTTCACCTTTACCTAGCAAGTTGGAGAAATTGAATAAGTAGGAAAAGGGTAAAGAGATATTGGAGATTGTTCAAGAGTGTAGGGATTTAGTAGAGATTAAAAGTGTGAAGATAAGGAAGACACTGAATATGAGTGGTCATTAGCTTAGGCCCTATCCTGAAGAACATCAAATGGAAAAGGCAAAAGTTGTAGCACCTGAAGACTATAATTTTGTCACATGAGGAGGAAAGCGTGGAGTTGGGCCAATGAAAATAAGCAAAGGCACCGCTTAGGAGGCAACCTAAGGGAATTTTGTTTCTTTTCATTTTCATTTTTGCATTTGTTGTTTTATTGAATGCTCCATTTCTTACATTTAAGGTTACATTAGGGACAATATAAGTTTTAAGTGTAGGATTGAGGATTATCGTATGTATTTTTAAGTTGTTTGTTTCTCATGTGCATTTGTGTTTTTAAGTTTGTTTTTTCACGTGTTTTTAAGTATTAAAACAAAAAGAGAGAGAATTAAATCAAACAAACAAACATTTTCTCCTTTTCTATTGCTTCTTGGACTATATATTCATAATTAGAGAGTGAATTGGCCCAAAAAATTCATGGCAACTTAGACACGTAATTTTACTCTCATGATTGGTCAATATACATTATCTTTAAAATAATAGTGACTAATAGGTAGACACAAGCCAGTGAGATTTTGGGCTTTTATAGACTAACAAATCTATATCAGTCTCATTATCTTTTGTTTATATGTGATCTTTATGAAATTTTCTGATGGTCTTGCCATGAATACACGCATCATATGCATAAAAATGTAACAAAAGTGTCAGGATCTTAATTCCGACCACATGACAACCCAAAAAAGCCAGAATCACACATGCATGCATAAACATATAAAATAATATGAAATGTAAAACCTTTCTACCTTTTATTTCTCCTCCTTTCTTGTTTCTTCTCTTTGTTTGGTTTGTTGCAAACACTAAACCCTTCCTTGATCACTCAAGAACACGCAAAAATGAAGAAGAAACAATGTGTAAGGGGATTTGAGCACCAAACTAGATGAGTTCTAGTAGAAGCTCGAAATGAAAAAGAGATCAAGATTCTTATTACATGCCCTTTGATTCATGTAACAATTGCATAAATTACAAGACCAAGACACCTCTCTCCCACTCTAGAACTCTTCTAGAGCCCTTATCTTCTCATTTAAGTGTGTAAGAACTAGTTAGAATTCTGTACATAAGTGAAGAACTTACTTATGTATCAACTGTAAAGGCTTCAGTCACGATCGTGGCCTACTTAAAAATAGCCTCTCCTTCGGTCAGGATTGTGGCCTATGGCCTACTTCAAAATAATCATACATATTATGTTTTTCATATGATCTTTTATGTGTGTGACCTTTAGATTCTCGGTTATTTTAGGCATTTGAATTAACTCTTAATTCAAGGAAATCATGAAAGTTTTCATGATGCCAATTTACCAGAATATAAGTGGACTAATATACAAACCCTTCGATAATTAATTATTTGACTTACAAACCTTTCCATAGATAATTACCGTGTAATTTGCCCTTTCACCATACTATACCCCACTTGGTTCAGAGTATGGGCTATGTGTGTCAACTCCCACTTGGCTGACTATATCACATCTAGTCTAAGCAATTTTAGTTCTTGTCCTGGGATCTCATAACTCTATGTGTCAATGAAGACTCTCTTCATCACACATAACTACTCTAGCCAGAGATTTTTGAGTAATGACCCTGATAAGAGGTTGTGGGTATTCTATCAGGAGTGGTGAATCCTTTATCAGCTACCCAATTACCTTCGAATACTAATAGCTATACCTAATACCACCCTAAGAGCGATCTCGTCTTGAGGTAACAAAGAATGATGCAAAGCACAAGATTGGTATCCAAGATATCCTTATCTGTCTTAAGTCTAAGGATATCTACACCATTGCTATAATGAGATTAATCATTGAAATTTGATAGATCATCCATATGATAATCTTATTGTGGGTCATCCAATGTACTTAATACTCTTAGTAAGCATCGACATGCTAAATCTCATTTGTGAGATCCACTATTTGATCAAATTTGAGGAGTATAATATGTGGTAGTCTATCTGGATTAATAATGTCCTGTCTTATTAATCCTATGATTAGGGATTATTTAGATACTAACATAATTGTACATGATAGGAATCTCATTATCATGATCTCATCATGATTTCCTTCATACTATGCTTGTATCATGGACTTCATTAATTCGATTTAAGATCGACATCAATTCATATATAAACAAATATCAAATTAATGAAAATTACCTTCGCTTTATTAATCAAAATAAAGTTTGTTCAAAAGTGCTAAAGATGATTGCCTTTAAAGCACTACTATAACAATCTCCCACTTGCACTAAAGTCAATCACCTTTATATCTAATACCAAAGGTGAGTACACTAGAATCAAAATTTGTTTTAGAAAGTGGCTTAGTCAAAGGATCAGTGATGTTATGATCTGTGGGTACTCTCTCTATCTTCACATCACCTCTATTAATTATCTCCCTGATCAGGAAATATCTCTTGAGTACGTGCTTGGACCTCTGATGAGACCTTGGTTCCTTAGCTTGAGCAATACCCCATTGTTTTCATAGTACAACAGTATTGGGTTTACTATGCTCAGAACCATTCCACATTCCATAATGAACTTCTTGATCCAAACAACTTCTTTTTCCACTTCCGTAGCTATAATATACCCTAACTCGGTTGTTGATTCTGCAGTCGTCGATTGTTTGGAACTCTTCTAACTAATTGCTTCACCATTCAGTGTGAAAATATAACCTAACTGGTATTTGGAGTCATCCTGTCAGATTAAAAACTGGCATCCGTATGTCTGCTCACTATGAGATCTCCATTTCCATATATCGAGAATACATCTTTAGTCCTTCTCAAGTATTTTAGGATATTCTTGGCAGCCACCAAGTGACACTCACCAGGATCTGATTGATATCTATTCATAACACTTAAAGTATACGATATATCGAGTCTTATACATAGTATATCATATATGATTGATGCCACTACTGAAGCATACAGGATCATATTCTTGTGAGTCCTTTCATCTTGCATCTTGGGACACATAGATTTCGAGAGTTTTATCCCATGTGTTATAGGAAGAAACCCTCTCTTGGACTGCTCCATGCTAATTCTATTTAGCACTTTATCTATGTATGTTGCCTGTGAAAGACCAAGCAACTTCCTTGATCTATCTCTATAGATCTTTATTCCCAATATATAAGTTGCTTCTCTATGGTCTTTCATGGAAAAATTCTGGAACAATTAAATTTAGACTAATTGCAAACTTGAGACATCATTTCCTATGATTAGTATGTCATCCATATATAAAACAAGGAATATGATAGCATTCCCACAAACCTTCTTGTACACACAAGGTTCATCAAGATTTTGTGAGAAACCAAACTCTTTGATTGTCTCATCAAATCAGATGTTCCAGCTCCTATATGCTTGCTTCAATCCATAAATAGATTTCTGAAGTTTGCATACCCTTTTTCCATCTTTGGATATGAATCCCTCAGGTTGTATCATATACATATCCTCAACTAGGTTTTCATTTAGGAAAGTCATTTTCACATCTATTTGCCATATTCAATAATCATAATGAGCAGCAATGGCTAGGAGTATTCTAATGGATTTAAGCATGGTTATGGGGCTAAAAGTAGCGTCATAATCAACTCCTTGTCTTTGATGATAACTTTAGCAACTAGCCTCGCTTTATAGGTAATCACATTACCTTCTATGGAAATTTTCTTCTTGAAATTCCACTTGCACCCCATAGGTTTTAACCTTTTAAGTGGGTAAGTCCATACTTAATTTTTAGACTTCATGGCTTAAAGCCATTTTTCAGATTTTAAACTCTTCAGAGCCTCTTCAGATATTTTAGGCTCATCGTCCTCTATGAGCAATACGTCATTTTGTTCACTTATGAGAAATCATTATCTCTCTGGAACATTACGCATCCTACTTAACCTATGAATATTTTGTGTGTCAGAAGGTTCAACTATTGTCTCATCTCTATGAGCAAAAATTTTAGGTTAAGGCAGTTAATCTGCATCTGTTTGAGCATTATGAACTTCATCAAGTTTAACTTTGCTCCCACTATCTTCTCTTAAAAGAAACTCTTTCTCTAAAAAGACAGCATGCTTTAAGACAAAAACCTTTTGCTCTAAAGCATTATAGAACTGATATCTGATTACTTCCTTAGGATATCTTATAAATAGACATTTATTATATTTCATTTCAAGCTTGTCTGATTGAATCCGATTCACATAAGCCAATCAACCCTAGATTTCATATGAGAAAGATAGGGCCTTTTGTTATTCCATATCTCATATGGAGTAACTTCAACTGCCTTTAAAGGGACTATATTTGTCTCACAAACAGCAGTTTTGAGTGCATAACTCCAAAAGGATTTTGGTAGATTTGCTAAGCCCATCGTTGACCTTACCATGTCCAATAAGGTTTGATTTTGTTAAGTCAAGAGGACTTTACGATGATTAATTTTGATGACAATCAAATAATAATAATGTTAGAAACAAATGAGCATTTTTGACAAGTGTGTTAAGTGTGTAGACAAAGTACAGAATACAGACGTAGAAGGAAACACAGACATAAAGACCACATAGATGGGAAGTCAAAATACAGACACAGACGCGAAGTCAAAACACAGATGCAGATGCAAAGACCACATAAACGTAGACGCAGACGAGAAGTCAAAACACAGACGCAGATGCAGACGCGAAGTCAAAACATAGATGCAGACGTAGACGTAGACCAGAAGTCAAAACATAGACACAAACCCGATGTTAAAATACAAACACAGACGCAAAGACAATATAGATGCAAAGAAGACATAGACGATACCATGAAGATACATTAGCACGTCAGAACAGTTATTTAGTTAGAGTTAGTTACAGAACTCAACTAAATGACGGTTATCAAGAATCAAGAA
>JAOTAY010000191.1:38305233-38318741 GCA_025629805.1 Erythroxylum baracoense
TTCATATTTCATGTGTGTAAATGCTAATGATATGCATGTGAATGAAATGCAAATTCATGAATTCCAATGACAACTAATGATCTAGCCCTCAATATGGAAATCAGGTTATTACAAATACTCATAAATATTAGAAATTCCTCAAATTTCAACTAAAATTCTAAATCAATATTTATACTCACCAAATCAACTTTCAAGACATATCATTTAATATTCACATCAGGATCACATTAAAATCATTTATACCCAAAAAATGTCAAATGAGTGCATGAACAGTCATTATCGTGTGTGTATGCTAATATTATGCATGAGTATGAAAAGCATTTTTCTAATCTCTTATTGCTATTTTTCAGTTACAGAAATCTAGGGTTCTAACCCTTAGTTGGAGATGGGATGTTGCAATTTTCCCCCTTAATAAATTTCATCCTCGAAATTCTTACCTGATTGTTCAAAAAGGTGGGCGGTATTGTTTCCTTATATGCTCCTTCGTTTCCCATATAACTTCTCCATTTGACTGTTTTCTTCCAAGTGATTATAGCCAATGGAATCACTCGATTTTTCAATTGCTTATTAAGATACCCAATTATCATAACTAGTTCCTCAATATTTCTCAGATTACTCACAAATTTCACTTCTTGTGCTGATAACACCTATATCGGATCATACTAATTTTTTCTAAACATACTCCCATGCAACATTGTGAATATGAGACATCTTTGTTGGTCATAAGTTAATGGTCCTATTTTCTCAATAATTTCTTATGAACTGATACATTTCGACTTAATTTATCCTTTTTACCAAACTTCTGTCTATCTTGAGTCATTTAATTTCTACTACAGATTCATTTCACTTATTAATAGCATCTCGAATCAATTCTAGCCTTCAACCATTCTTAGGCCTTTTTAATCCCAATATAAAGGCGGACGACTCTTTCTATCGTATAACGCCTCATATGGTTCCATACCGATACTACTATGATAATGATTTGTATAATCAAATTCAATTAGAACTGTATATTGATCTCATGTTCCTAGGAACTCCAAAATATAAGCTCCAAGTATATCACCAACAGTTAAGACTGTTGGAAAATCAAACATTTCGTCACACATCCAGCCACTTTGCTTCTTCATCCTTTGCTGCTAAATGCTACTTTAGCGTATTACTGCCAGGATGTATAGCATAGGCTGCTATGTGTGTTTCCTATAAAAATCTCTTTTCTCAATCATCTGTATCGGGTACATATACTCCTTACTTTAACCACAAAGTATCATTTTTCCAATTCAAACTTAAAATTCGGATTCATTTTCAATCTCTCAATAAGATTCACAAATTCTGAATCCTTACTTTGGGCCTTTCTAATCCTTTCATGAAAAAGTAATCTTAAATTCAATGTAGCTAATAATGCTTCATTTTGCCCTAAATTCAACTCAATATTCTATGTTCTTCATTTCACTAGTTTTGGTAATCTTAATATCTGAATTTGTGCTGCACTGTTGTTGGATCTTTTGTTCAATTCATAAGTTAAAACACTAGCTTTCCTATGATAATATTTAATTATACGATCAAAATCTTTAAGTAACTCTATCCATTGTCTCTGTCTCATAATCAACTCTTTCAAACTTAATAATTTCCTCAAGCTTTAATGATCTGTGTAAATTTGAAATGTTTCACCGTACATATAATGTCTCCAAAATTTTCAAAGCAACTATCTTTAATGTAAAACATCATTATATACTACATAATCTCCAAATCCAGATAGATTAGCTAACACTAATGTTGTAATTATTTGGAATTTTAATTCCTCAAAATTCCTTTTACATTCAACAGTCCATCTAAATGGCATTTTCTTCTCTAGAAGTTTTGTTAAAAAGGGGCTAAGATCAATAAAAAACCCTTGACAACCTCTAGTAATATCCAATATCTAGCTAATTCTAGAAAACTCCAGATCTCATATATATTCCTTGGAGTTTCTCACTTCATCATTGCCTCTACTTTTCTTGGGTTTACCAATATGCCCTGCTTTGATACTATATGATCCAACATACTACTTGATCAAGCTAAGATTCACTCTTTCTGAACTTGGAATATAATTGTTTCTCCCTTATGATATGTAATAGTGACCTCAAGTGTTCAAAATATTCTTTTCAACCTTTAGAATATACTCAAAATATCATCTTATGAACACAATCACTAATTGATCCAAGCAAAGTTGGAATACGTTATTCATTTATACCACTCAATGTGCCCATACCTGGTCCTCGACATTCTTAAGTACTAATCCTTCAAATGAGTTAATATTACCTTATGTTTTTTTTTGTCTCTCAATTGACTTCTTTTATCGAATGATTTTCTCCATTCATTCGATTTACTCTGACTTCTTATCATTTTATTATAATTTCAAATCATTCTTACTAGTTTCTCCCCACATTTTAATTTATTCATAAGTCTCAATTTTTTCCAAATACAAACAAGAATTTTAACTTGTACCTTCTGAATATACGAATATCAAGTACATTGTGGACTTAAGTTCCTTTGGTAATAGCAATAGTATCACTTCAAATTCATAAACCTAATAATGCAGTTAGGCTACTTTATATCAACAAAATACAATCACTCTCTATAACATATTCAACTTTTTCGTCCTGAGTCCCATTTCTACTTGATTCTAATATTCACTTCTGATTTGTTTAATAGTAACTCATTCCTAGAAATGGAACATTTGATTTACATGATATAATTCGATGAAAATCTCTATCAAAAGAAGGTTTCTCTCAATCATCTGTATTGTTTACATAAATCTTATCAGTTAACTATATTCATCATTGCATTTTAGCCACTCTTAATACCTCAATAAGATCAATTTCAACTATTCATAATATATCAATAAGATCAATTACTATCATACCTTACTTGATCATAACATTCTTTATAATAAAGCTCAGTGAAACAGGAGGCATATTCATTTACACCTATACTTTGGTATGTATCATCAAGATCATTACATCACCAATTAATATCTTACACTAAGGATACCTTAATCTCAATTGATTCTAGATAACATTTCTACCTTTTTGCCTGACCACGATCGTAGTGGACCTTCCCATGATTATGACAGAAGCTCGTGGAATTGGCCACGATTATGGGGACTTTTCCACAATCATGACAAAACCAAATAATCTCGACCATGGTCATAGGGACTATGCCACGATTGTGCCCTGCTTCTATCTCCTCAAACTCATCACACATAATAACATAATTTACACTCTCAATCTATCCCTAATTGGCCATTATAAATGCTTTCATGTAATACTCTTAAGTCATCTCAAAATTTTAACTATGGGAACTATGACTAAAGAGTATTCAATATGTCATATATCACTTCCTATATCATCTCCAGGCATATAATACATAAGTGCCTAATAATATGACTTATCAAGGTGATCGCATTATCAAATATGCACCTATAATAACAAATCAACTTAACCTTGAGAACTTCTACATATATCGCTATCATTCATCTCATCTTCCAATTATCGTTTATTTCATCTTACATACATATGTTCTCAATCAATTCAAAATTATAGAAGCATAACCATCATAAAGTTCTGATCTCAATTCCACTAACATATTTTTATGGTAAATCATAACTCTTATCACATTAATCAAACAATCATTTCAATTCCAAGTTCAACCTCTCAAGGTTATAGAAAATTTTGTTCTCTATCAACTTTACTTGTACACTTTAAATCTCGTCACTTATACTTATATCTCTAATTTTCTCAATTAATACACAACAATGAATTCACATCTATATCATATTTAAGGATATATCACCATAGTACAGTATTGATGTCATATTCGATGATACATCCACCAATACAAATGTACTAAATCTTTGTCTATCATATCAAACTATATGGTATTTCTTATTTCTAGATATCCATAAACTTTCCTTTTCTTACACTCTGATAGATCGTCATCCTTCTCATTGCTTCGAACAGTTCAAACTCTTAACGAATGTTCATGCATGTGGCTCATGTAAATGTAACTCAGACGGGGGATTAGTTGCCACTGCATGCTATGATATGTCAAAAACACATTTACCTTGACACATAATTTGAAAAATGCCCATGTAAGATTCTAAGCCTAGGCTCTGATACCAAATTGTAGCATCCCACTTTTATAGGGCATATTCCTGAATATACCGACAGTATTCGAGAACATACTCTACAAGGGTGGCACGCTAGGACAGTCAATCAAACTTAATACAAATTTTGTTTCAAAGCATCATACACATCAAATATATTTTAAGCATACCAAAAAAAGTCATTCACGACCCATATCATTTATAACCACATCAAAAGCAAATCAATTATCAATTTGACCATTTCATTTTACAAAATGCTTCCAGTCTTAAAGTCATTACATAACAGAATTTTTCACATACACATGGGACAGTATTTGCATAATACATTCTTTAGTACAAAAATGACAGATGATATATGCAAATGCGAACTGATCCCGAACTGTATCTCTTATTCATTTACAGTGGCTATACTCCAATTTATCTAACTGGGTATCCTTTGAACCTAAGGGAAAACATTGCAATTTTAGTAAGTTTTAAGAACTCGGTGAGCGGACCATCCTCGATGGCTCACTCATATCACATAACACGAACAATTCACAGACAATTCCCATCATCACATAAGGCACATCACTTTACTAATCATCATATAACATCAAACATCATCCTTGTACATTTATTTCAAATTTCAAATTTAGAATCATTGAAACTATTTATTTCGATCATTTGAACATACATATTGAATGTATATGAAATGCACATGTGACTCACTTTCAGTTATTACTTTGTTATGAACAAGTGCCTTTAACTGTCCCGTATCTATTATAGATACCAGGCTCATTGATAACTGTCAAGTATCCCTTGGAGATACCAGACTCATTATACATAGTGAGCCAGAGGCTCTTACTATATTCTGAGCTTTAAGCTCTTTTTCACTGGCGACTCCAATCACAACTGCCTTATCATGCATATTATGCAATGAATGCATCATGTCTCATATGCTCAATTAGTCATTTTGTTTCAATATACACATTCACCATCATATATAATCGGACTTAAGTCCTGCATTTAACAATTATGTTGAGTAAACTTATTTATGTCAAATTCACATACAATGAGCACTTCCAATGTGATTTTCATGTATCAAACACCTCAGATAATCAATGTCTAGAATTATCACATTCACATTAATAATAATTCAATACAAAATTTTAAGCAAAAAAATTAATCAATATGATGCATCAGATTACATCCTAATCTTTAGTGTGAAACATCATTATATACTACATAATCTCCAAATCCAGATGAAATAGCCAACACTGATGTTGTAATTATTTGGTATGTTAATTCCTCAAAATTATTTTTACATTCATCAGTCCATCTGAATGGAATTTTCTTCCAAATAATTTTTATTAAAAAGCGGCTAAGATCAGTAAAAACCCCTTAACAACCTCTGGTAATATCCAATATCTAGCTAATTCTAGAAAACTCTGGATCTCATATATATCCCTCGGAGTTTCTCACTTCACCATTACGTCTACTTTCCTTGGGTTTACCAATATACCCTATTCCGATACTATATAACCCAACATATTACTTGATCAAGCTAAGATTCACTCTTGCTAAACTTGGCATATAATTGTTTCTCCCTCATGATATGTAAGACTGACCTCAAGTGTTCAAAATATTCTTCTCAGCCTTTAGAATATACTCAAAATATCATCTTATAAATGCAATCACCAATTGATCCAAGTATAGTTTGAATACTTTATTCATTTATACCATGAATACTACCAGGGGCATTTGTCAACCCAAATAGGTATTGCCAAAAACTTAATGTGCCCATATCTAGTCCTCGAAATTCTTAAGTACTAATTCTTCAAATGAGGTAATGTTATCTCATATTTTTCTCAGTCTCCCGATTCACTTCTTTTCTCGAATGATTTTCTCCATTCATTCGATTTCCTCTAATTTCTTATCATTTTGTTCTAATGTCAGACCATTCTTACTAGTTTCTCCACACATTTCAATTTATTCACAAGTCCCAATTTTTTCCAAACATAAATATGAAATCTAACTTGTACCTTCTAAATATACGAATATCGAGCATATTGTGTACCAAAGTTCCTTTGGCAATAGCAATAACATCACTTCAAATTCATGAACATAATAACGTAGTTGGGCTTCTTTATATGAACAAAATACAAGCACTCTCTATAACATATTCGATTTTTTAGGCTTGAGTCCCATTTCTACCTAACTCTAATATTCACTTCTGATTTGTTATTCATTCCTAAAAATGGAACATTTGATTTACATCATATAATTTAGTGAAAATCTCTATCAAAAGAAGGTTTCTCTCCTCAATCATTTGTACTGTTTACATAAATCTTATCATTCAACTATATTAATCATTACTTTTCAGCCACTCTTAATACCTCAATAAGATCAATTTCAACTATTGATGATATATCAATAAGATCAATTACTATCGTACCTTACATGATCAAAATATTCTTTATAATAAAGCCTCAATAAGATCAATTTCAACTATTCATGATATATCAATAAGATCAATTACTATCATACCTTACATGATCAAAATATTCTTTATAATAAAGCTTAAGGAAATAGGAGGCATATTCATTTACTTTATACTTTGGTATGGATCATCAAGATTATTACATCTTTTCTAGAGATGTATTTTTGACAAATCACCAATTAATATCTTACGTTAAGGATTCCTTAATCTCAATTGATTCTAGACAACATTTCTCCCTTTGTGTTAGACCACGATTGTGGTGGACCTTTCCATGATCATGACAGAAGTTCCTAGAGTTGGCCACAAAGGTGGGAACTATGCCATAATCGTGACATAACCAAATAATCTCAGCCACGATCATAGGGACTATGCCATTATCGTGTCCTGCTTCTATCTTCTCAAACTCATCACACATAATAACATCATTTACACTCTCAATCTATCCCAAAGTAACCATTATAAATGCTTTCCTGCGCTACTCTGAGTCATCTCAGAATTTTAACAATGGAAATTATGACTAAAAGGTATTCAATATTTCATAAATCACTTCCTATAGAATCTCTAAGCATATAATACATAAGTTCTTAATAATATGACTTATCAAGGTGATCACATTATCATATATGCACCCATAATAACAAATCAACTTAACCTTGAGTACTTCTACATATATTGTTATCATTCATCTCATCTTCCAATTATCGTTTATTTCATCTTACATACATACTTTCTAAAGCAATTCAAAATTATAGAAACATAACCATCATAAAGTTCTGATCTCAATTTCACTGACATATTCTTATGGTAAATCATAACTCTTGTCGCATTAATTAAACAATCATTTCAATTCCAAGTTTAACCTTTCAAGGTTATAGAAAATTTTGTTTCTTTCAACTTTACTTGTACATTTTAAATCTCGTCATTTATACTTATATCTCTAATTTCCTCAATCAATCTATGACAATGTATTCACAACTATATCACATTGAAGGATATATCACCACAGTACAGTATTGATGTCATATTCGATGATACATCAACTAATACAAATGTACTAAATCTTTGTCTATCATATCGAACTATTTAGTTATTTCTAGATATCCACAAATTTTCCTTTTCTTACATGCTGATAGATCATCGTTCTTCTTATTGCTTCTAATAGTTCAAACAATTAACGAATGTTCATACGTGTGAATCATGTAAATACGACTCAGACTGGGGACAAGTTGCTACTGTATACTATAACATGTCAAAAATGCATGTACCTTGACACATAATTTGAAAAATGCCCATGTAAGATTCTAAGCCTGGGATTTGATACCAAATTGTAGCATCCCACTCTCATAGGGCATATTCCCAAACATACCGACAGTATTTGAGAACATACTCTACGAAGGTGGCACGCTAGGATAGCCAATAAAACTCAAACAAATTTTTTCAAAGCATCACACGCATAAAATATGTTTTAAGCATATCAAAAAAGTAATTCACGCCCTATTTCACTTATAATCATATCAAAAGCAAATCAATTATCAATTTGACCTTTTCATTTTACAAAACATTTCCAGTCATAAAGTGATTACATAACAAAATTTTTCACATACACATGGTACGTTATTTGCGTAATACATTCTTTAATACAAAAATGACAGAAGACATATGTAGATGTGAGCTGATCCTTACCTCTATCTCTTATTCATTGGCAGTGGTTATACTCTAATTTGTCTAACTGGGTATCCCCTGAACCTGAAAGACAATGTTATGATTTTGGTGAGTTTTTCGAACTCAGTGATTGGACCATCCTCGAGGGCTCACTCATATCACATAACACGATTGGTTCATAGACAATTCCCATCATCACATAAAGTACATCACTTCACTAATCATCATATAACATCAAACAACATCTTTGTTCACTTATTTCATATTTCACATTCAGAATCATTCAAACTATTTATTTCGATCATTTGAACATACATATCGAATATATATGAAATACACATGTGACTCACTTTCAGTTATTACTTTATTATGACCGAGTGCCTTTAACCGTCCCATATCTATTGTGGATACGATGTTCATTGATAACTGTCCCGTATCCCTTGAAGATACCAGGCTCATTATACATAGTAAACCAGAGGCTCTTACCACATTCTGAGGTTTAAGCTCTTTTTCACTGGTTACTTCTACCACAACTGCCTTTATCTTATCATGCATATTATGCAATGAATGCGTCACGTCTCATATGCTCAATCAGTCACTTTGTTTCAATATTCACATTCACTTTCACATATCATTGGACCTAAGTCTGGCATTTAACAATTATGTTGAGTACACTTATTTCTATCAAATTCATATATAATGAGCACTTCTAATGTGATTTTCAAGCATCAAATGCCTTGGATAATCAATTTCCTGAATTAACACATTAAAATTAATAATAATTCAATACAAAAATTTAAACAAAATAATTAATCAATGTGAGACCATCTAGGTTACCTGTAGTATGCTCCAGATTAGCATTTGCTTCCATGATCCGGAAATGTCTTGACGCTGACGTTCAATCCTGTGTGTCAACTTCATGCAATACACATATTGTACATATATTATTAATTTGCACACTTACATAAACATTCAATCATACACATATGTATATGTGTAATGTATAATGCTCGATCAATTTGACTATTCTGGGTATATTTCTTTAATCACATCTCTTTCTTTAATCATATCTCTTATTCATTTAAGCGTCATCATTTGTGTATATCAAGATTACACTTAGGTTCATAGCTCAAAGAACTTGGTTGCTCTAATATTATAATTCAACCACTCGTCATTTCTTTTCTATCATTATATGATCACAAAATTTCCAAGTTCTTATTCATTCTTACTTAATACACATTACTCATCTTCTTTAAATCTCATTAGCATCTATAGGGTCACTTTCATTCTTATAACATTTCTAAAGTTCCAGAATTTGTCTCATTGATATCAATCATCCATGGTTAAGTTATGACCTCAATTATCCCCCTAAACATATCACACATTTAATCACTTAACCTATCATCAAACTAGGTTCATTTCAAGCTTAATTTAAGCCTAAACACATCATAGGAAAGCACCCTAGCATTTGTTGTTTCAAATATTCCATAAAGGAAGGAGAATTCACATTTTTGGCCATTTCAGTCCTTACCCATGATTGTCCACGATCGTGGGATTCCTCCCCACGATTGGGATAGGAACAATTTATTCTACCCACAGTCGTGGGATGGGTGCCACGATCATGGCCTACCCCATTTTTCTGCACTTTTCCAGATTTCTCACTCTTTCATACTGTGTTCAACACCTCATACATATAGTCTATCTTTTTTACTTCATTTTCTCTTCATTCTCATCTCCATTCTAACTCAAAATATCCACAAAACTAATCATACATTGTTATCCACTTATCATAAAAAACAGAACATCAATGTATATTTACATCCATCAATGTTTCAGACCCATTAAACTTCGTTATCAACTTCATTTTATCTCTAAACTATCATCTTAGTGCTCCTCATTTTCAGAACATAACTCATCATCTTTGTTAACATGACTTTCACGTTCATTATACCATTAATTCATAACTTATAACATCTATATAACAACTCATCACTCATAGTTTTCATACTCTCAAAATAGAACGCAAACACATGTATTCATCCATCAGTTTACTGCACTCATCCAATACACAAATTAGGTCATATACACATCTTTTCTTTTGTTAACTACCAACTCTCATTCAAACACAATTTCATTATTAATCATCCATAAAGCAATACATAATTTATTATTTGTCATTATGTGAAAACAGAACATCACTAATTATTCATGTCTTCATCAACATATCATCACTCTTCAACCACCATTTTTATGATCATTAAATCTAAAAAACATCTCTATATCAACTTATGAATTATTATTCATCATATATGCAAAAACAAGACATCTATATGCTCATTTCTTTACTCACGTTTGAACATATATTCATCACTATTTTATGGTCTATTAACTTCTAACTATCATTAAAATATTTCTCTTTAACATCGCCCATAAGATCATCGAGATACTTACTTGTTTTAACTCCCAAACTTCTTCAACTCACGTAAACCCTAGCTCTTAAAACATTATACGATCAACACCATTTTGGTGAAAATTTCCCAAATTTTCACCAAAATTCTAGATCAATATTTATACTTACCAAATCAATTTTGAAGACATATCATTTACTATTCAAATCATGATCATATTAAAATCATTTATACCAGAAAAATGTCAAATGAGTGTATGAATAGTCATTATAATATGTGCAAAATAATCAAATTCACATGTGTTTATGCTAATATTATGCATGAGTATGAAATGCATTTTTTTAATCTCTTATTGCTATTTCTCATTTACAGAAATCTAGAGTTCTAACCTTTAGTATGAAAACGAGATGTTACAAAATGCATACTTACAAATACCATAGGTGTATGAATAGGATGTCTATATTTTGATCGATATACATAGTCAAATCAACACACTTACATAAAAGGAATAGGTTAGTATGTTGACATGTTTAAAGTGATTGATGTTTGAGATTAAGTTCATTCCATAAGATTTGATGTCATTGTTCCTTTACTGCACTGTTGCATGATTATGTGTTTATATTTTTATGTCATTTTTTTATTTGTGTTTTTAGTTTATCTTGACGAAAAGTAAAGGTTTAAGTGCAAGGTTATTGATAGGTGTAGATTATATTATATTTTTTGAGGTGTTTAAGTGTGTTTTTAAGAGTTTCCTAGACGATTATCATAAGTCTAGGCTTAAAATTATGTTGTTGTTCTTGTTTGTATGTATTCTAGGTGTTTGTTTAGTTTAAAGCAAAAATTAGATCATAATTTCATGTTTTAAGATGCGTTTGATGTGTTTATGAGTGTTGAAAGAGGGAATTTAAAGAATGAAGAAGATGTTAGATGTAAGAAGAAAGGCATGATCGTGCCAAAAGGCATGATCGTGACTGAGAAGATTCAATAATGTGCAGCACAATCGTGTCTTTTTTCACGATCTTGCCAGGCGTGACAGGGAGTAATTCTAGTAGATTTTAGCTTTTACAGTTCGCGAGTTTTTTTTTGGCATTTTTTACTTTTTAGAGCTATTTTTGGAACCAAATTAAGTAGGGAAACCTAGAAAGAACCTTAGAAGCCTAAAAACTATTTAAAAACAAGAAAAACACAAAAAATGCAGCAACCACTATATTAAAGAAGATCAAGAAGCGATAGAGAAATTCTAGATTTCCAGATCAAGACACAAACTAGTTTTTCTTTCTTTTCCCTTTATTTGCTTCATTTCTTAGATGTTTATTTGGATTAGTATGGTGTTTAATTTGATTATGGGTTTCTAGATCCCTATTAGGGATTGTTCTTGAATTATTTGGTGAACCTTATTTATTGTTAAAGTCAATATATCTTTGGATGGTTGTGATAATTATTGCGCATATAATTGATAATAAATTAAGAGAGTGAATCAAGTAATTAGTGTTAAGGTACGTAATGAGAGCTGATAACTTACTAGATGTACAATTATCAAATTAATGAATAATTGAAGAGAGATCTAACTTGTGAAAATAATTACCTATAAGATTGCTTTAGATCTAATTAAATAAGATAAGAGTAGTTTGTAAATCGAGAGATTTCTATGAATATAGAATTCAACTAGGGTTACTTGATTAGATCTTGAGAGAGAGTAATCAAAACTTAGTGATATCTTGGATCAAACATAAATTGAATTAACAAGATTAAGAGAAACAAAATAAGGATATAATAGTTCCAATATCTTCAACTTTGATCAACCTCAAAATCATTGGCAGCTCACTTATCAATTATTTACTTGTTTCGTTTTATTATTCTTTTTTACTTTCACGCATTTATCTTAATACAATGCAATGTTAATACCTTAAACAAATTTCTTTTCAAGTTGTTTAGGTGTCTATTATTAGTCCTCGTTGAAATGGTACCCTTTATACTACAAGATACGATCTGTATACTTGCGGTATTGAGAGTTTTATTATATATAGTTATATTGTGTACATTGGAGGCCTAAGAAGAATTGGGAGGAGGTTATTAAAAATGATATTAAAATGTTGGAAATTACCGAGGACATGAGTTACAGTGGGAAACTTTGGAGTACTAAGATCTAGACAAAGGGCTATGATTTCGCCCTGCTGGTTGTCTCCAAAAGTTACTGATCCTCCCTTCATATCTTGAAGATCTAGGAATATAAACCTTCTTCCCGTCTTGTGTCACGAGCATCGACTGTCCAAATATCACTGGTGCTTACTGCTTTTTCCAAGGAAGGAGATCTGCAATAGATATTATGTTCTTTTTAGGTACCTAAATTTTCTTAGGTCCTTGAGGGTTAGTCTTATAAGCATTCATAGAATCGTAAAAAGAGGACTGATAAAATTTCTTTCTATGAGGAACAATCTTCTTTTTATAACGAGTATCATTCTTAATAAACCCTAGACCACTCTTGTCATTAGGGTGTCGATAGTTACTGATTATATCATTCATTCTTTTTGTACTCTCAGTAAAGGTTGATAAATTTGCTGATAGAGAGTTAATCCTTTGTTTTAACTGACTAATTTCTTCAGATCTATCAGTAGAAACCTTTTTCATAACGTCTACTTGTTTCTTAAGACAGACATTTTCTTTTTCCAACACTTCCTGTTCCTCAAGTTTTCGACATACTTTCTTTTTAGAGATCTATACTATTTTAGTATATTATGTGAATCTTCTAACAATTCTAAATATGCATCTTGAAGTTCATTAATGTTAGAAGTTACCTCCTCGTCACCTTCTTCTT
>JAOTAY010000191.1:38327968-38340169 GCA_025629805.1 Erythroxylum baracoense
TAGGTTGCTGTTATGGTTGTGTAGTCATGGGTAACAATTATAGGGTTCCCCATGCTCACATGTTAGGTTTCTTTTGTTATAGATAAGAGATTGGCATTTTCACCAATCTCTCAATTGTACATACTTTTATTTATTTATAAATTCATTGATTTACCAAAAAAAAAGAAATTCATAATGCCCTTCATGAGTTCTAAAGACTGTTTTGTAAATGTCTTCTTCATACACTCTAATATGGTGGTATCTTGCTCGAAGATCCAACTTCGAAAGGCACTGTGCGCCATGTAATTCATCAAACAACTCTTCTATTAAGGGAATGGGAAATTTTTCCTTTATTGTGCATTGATTAAGAGACCTATAATCAACATAAAATTGTTAAGACCCATCTTTCTTTTTTATCAAGATTATAGGATTTGATAAGGGACTAACACTCTGTCTAATGATCCCTTGTTGTAGCATGTCTTCCACCAGATCCTCGACAACACTTTTTTGAACTCTAGAATACCAATAAGATCAAAGATTCACAACCTCAGTACCCTCCTTCAAGGTTATTCTACAATCGTGAAATGGAGATGTAGGTAACCTTGTTGGTTCTTCAAAAACAATTTCAATAATTTATGTAATTGCTCCTTAAATGATGCAAGCTGTTTCACATCTGATTCTTCTTTTATTGAAGTTCTTAATTCCACCTACTGATCCTTTTTTTTTCTTTAGTTTCATCCTTTTGAGAAACTACCATAAAGCAACATAAAACATTCTTGTTACCCCACATTTGAACCTTTTTTTTTCTCTGGTACCTGCACTAAGTTTCT
This sequence comes from Erythroxylum baracoense, assembly GCA_025629805.1. Lineage (NCBI taxonomy): Eukaryota > Viridiplantae > Streptophyta > Magnoliopsida > Malpighiales > Erythroxylaceae > Erythroxylum > Erythroxylum baracoense. The sequence goes on from JAOTAY010000191.1 coordinate 38,328,778, forward strand.
GCACCCTATACTTGTTAACTCCATCTCTTCACCAAGCCAACAAAATTTCATAGTTCCCTTTGATAGTGAATACAATGTCATCCAAAATTGATAACCATTGCACTCCTAACACTACATAAGTTCCACCAATGTCTGTCACTAATGCATCCACACAGGATTCCTTACCTCCTATTTTCCACCTTAAATTTTGACATATATGTTTATAACTCATATTCATTCCACCTCCTACCATAATTGATAACTCTTTCACCTCTTCTAATCCACAAAATTGTGGGTATTCCCCCTATCCACCAATATATGAATTACTATTCCATCTTACATACCTTGCACTTTGATTTGTTAGTATTTTGCCATAGACACTCCCAACTTGTCTTGCAAGGATATGCTCGGTGATTCTTCTTCATCAGTTACATTACCTTCTTCATTCTCCATCTCATCCTTAGCTACATACATATTAAACTTTTTCTTTTTGCACCTATGTTTAGGAACATACTTCTTTTCACACAAAAACACAATCCTTTAATTTGAAGCTTATCCAATTCCTTGCTAGAAGTTGTTTTGCCCCACTTCACTTCTCTATCTCCCTTCTAATTCCCTCGCATTAGTGTAGGTAACAACTTGAAAGGCTTCAATATAGTCAGTGCTCTTCTAGCATAATATGACCTCTTTTGATGAAAATTTCCCATTAGTCCACAATATGTTGCCACCATCTCATGTTTTCTCTTTAGTTTATAAGCTTGTTGAAGAGTTATAGGGTTCCACAGTTTAATTAGATATTTAATCTCCACTTTCAACCTTTTCGAAAACACACTCACCAAATAAGACTTTGGCATCACCAACTTTTGTGATATCATGTTAAACTCAGCACAATACTCCTTCACTTTACCCTTCTATTTCAACTCCTTTGACTCTCTTATCGGATCTTGAAAGGTTGTCTCTCCAAACATTTGCTCCAATGCTAAACAATTTCACCCTAATTAGGAGGATCCCTAGTCAATCGATTCCTCACATATAACTCGTGCCAAGCTAGAGCTTTCCATGCCAAATTCATTGTTGCCAACTTGACCTTCAACTTAACTAATATACAATCTAGCGTAAAAAATTGCTCGCATTTAAACACCTAAGCTCACAAATTTTCTCCTTTAAACACTAGTAGCTCAATCTTTCTACACCTCATAGGGATGCTGTAATGTCCCCTATAGTAACCGTCTCCATTCACAATTTCAAAGGCCCTTTGATCAACATTTTCTCTGACTTCATTTCACCGTTATCTTTTTAAAACAATTGACTGATCCATTCCTTCAGTTCTTGCATACTTCTTTCATGTCTTATCTCTAACTCTTGCATCTGACTGCGCAAACCTTGCTCCACTACTCTTCACTCTCGGCCTCGCATTCCTTCTAACATATTGCAACATTAACTATAGCCCGAATCACGACCATGATACCAATTTGTTACATGTATTTGTTTTGTGATTGAAATTCAGAAATTGGGGATTAAAACAATGAAAGAGAATAGAAGAATACAAAGGAGGAAGAAGTTGAGCGGAGGAGAGAAGACCTTTTTAGTGAGAGAATGTTCAGTTACAAATATTCATTGCTTTTTCCCATGTTTTCAACGACTATAATAACGAATACAACAACTGTCAAAAATCAGCCAATTACTTCAAGATAATTGTCCTCCTGTACATGACTATGTTTCATTTATTAACTATTATGTACAATTTTACGTCACATAATACTTCTTTTATTCATCAGCTTCACTCCTATTACGGTGACGTCTTATTTATTTACTTGTTATCTGCAATACTATGTCGTATAACTCTTCTTCTTCGGTCATCAACTTTCGCTCTTATCATATCAAATCTCAGATCAACCTCGAGGGCTATTCCTCGATCGTAAACACTATAGAGTCAAGACTTAGTTGGAGTTACAAAATTTGTTCCCATCAATCTCAGAAGAAATGCAAAGAAAAGAGAGAAAAAAGAAGAAAACGAAAATAAATAAAAAAGCAGCTTCATTGACGAAGCTAACAACTGGGAATACACACAGTGAAAGTAAATTAGTTATGGTAATGGCAGTATCATAAACAGCAGAGACGAAAAGAGGCGTGTTTAGTTTCCCAAAAAGTGAGAAAGTAAGATGAATTGACTAACAAGCAATTAAACAAAAAAAATAATTTCAAGCGAAGTTAATGGCGCGAAAGAACGTTCCTGAGATATGGTCTAGGAAAACGAAGAACAACCCAGAAAGCAAAAGAAAGTCTCTGAGATGTGTCCAGTACGCGTGACGTATGCAGAAATACACCACATATTTGAACCCTATGAAATCTGTAATCAGATCAAGTTTTAATGCCCACTAATTCAACCCATAAAGCCAACAGGTTTGCACTTGGCATCACCACCATTGCAGCATTTGGCTTCCATAACCAATTTCATCTTTTATTTTTCAGTTGATTCAATGAAATAATATTAAAAATCTAAAGCAAACGGGTAATAAGTCTTAAGCATATAAATATATTAACTTGTATCATTGCAGACATCTATTCATCAGGCTATTAAAACCTTATGTCGAAAGGAGGAAAAAAAAAGTTCACGGAAGTCTAGTTCAAGTTCTCAGGTAGAGAATTTACATATGTATCGCCCATAAATGACCAAAAAACAGATATATGACAACATAAAGATACAAGGCAAATGCGGTAACCCAAATTTCTCCTCCAGAGTATTCCGGCAACAACCTCAAACTCCGGACAAACGGTGCTGATGGTAGAAGAACATCACTTAGTGCCATCTTCCACAAAAGACCAATCCTATGAAGAAATGAAGGTCTTGAGGTTAGAGCTGTACACCTGTATTAGCTATACTTTCAGTCTCTTCGAGTCTGAGTTCAGCTCCTATCTACAACCTCTGCTGGCAAGTTCAGATCAAAATAGCCACCATCTTCGTTTCTAGCACGTTTCAAAGCAAAGCATCCACTATCATCTGAACTTCCAGAATCTGAAGGTCTCTCTTGCTTTGATGTCCCACCTAAAAACAAGAAGTCAGCATTTTAAATAAGATATTTTGGTAGATAAATCATCTACTTTCCACTTCAGTTGAGTGACTCTAGCCCTTCTATTAAAAGGCTTCTAAAAATTGAGCTAAAAAAGAAAATTTTCATCAAGTTTTTCAATCATAAAGTTGTGCTCTTGCATATAATTGTCTTCCACTGCAATTCAAAATGCTTTTGAAGTGTGGGAATACGATAAGCAAAATATGGCCATTCATGAATCGGGAAAAGCTTTTAAAATTTACAAGCAGCAAAAACTTTAAGCTGGATCAATGTTAGCAAAATCTAGGAACGGCAGATGGAGAGTACCAAGCTCGTAATTTCAAGCAAGATAACAAGGAAACGAAGTACAAAACCTTCTATTGCAGCAACTGCTGCCTAAGAGTTATGTGCTAGAACCAAAAAAATTACTTCAAGAGTAATATTAAACTTCGCCCACCACTTGATGATAGAAACATATTTGTAGCATTGGTTTTGGAGCTCCAACCACTGGTAAGTTCTGATGCCTTCTCAATGCCCTTTGACTTGTATGGAGCTATGTTATGCATACCCGGTTGGAGGGAACCCAACAAATCATTCTCAATGCACTCGTACCTGCAAGAAAATCCGTTACTTCAAGAATTTGGAAAGTCCAAGAAGTATTTTCAAGTTTTTGCAACAACTGAACTCACATTTTCTTACAAAGTGAATCAGTGACAACAGAAAGATTAATGACTTGCATTCTTATATCCATTACTTTATCATCACTGTATTGTTCGAAAGGCTTCCCCAGAAACTTGGAGAGTTTCTCAACATTTGACTCAAGCTGCTGTTGTTGATCCTCGAATAAACTCTGCTTTATCTCCCTGTCCACCTCTGTCATTCCATCCTCCAAAAGCTCCTCACCAAACATATAAAATGCAAATGGGTACGAGTATGAAAGAACCCGCCGTGATCTAAAAAGTCTCTGAAGTCCATTTGTTACCCAGCTGAAATCTCGGAGTCTTGATTCCTTCTCTTCTGAAATTGACACCTTACGCATAATTGTCTTTTTAAGTTTACTTTCCAGTTCAAAGGAATCTGTATGAGCTTTATAACGATTATGATAGTGCATGTATCGGTATAGATCCCGCTTTGCCCGCTCAGTTTTTTTCTCTTGATCCTCTTTATATCGACCACAGCTGTGGCCAGCTATCCTTGACCACGTATGGTCTCTACCAGTAGCTCCACCGCACAGCCAACTGAGTGAAATGAGAAATGACACAAGTATCATGTAAGCCACCAATATGAAAAAACATTAGTATGAGACAAGAAGAGGTTGCATGAAAGATCAAATCTGAGATGATATATCCATTCGCAGATAATAGTCAGAACAAGCTAAGTCAAGCCTAACCATCTGACTGTTTGAAAGAGCAGTAAGCAACCATGTGTGACTCATGCTGGCTACGGTTTACAAGTAAAGAGACATCGTTGGGATTATCATTCAGGTGAGAAACATAAAATCAATATGTCAAATTTAGAAACAAAATGCCTTTTTATGAACATACTGACTACAGTTCCTTTGCTTTCTGTTTTCCTTATGAATAAGAATTAATCATATTGCATGTGCAACTAACGGAGCATGACAGAGAGTCCTCACCAAAATGCTTGTCCACATACACAGCTGACAAGGTTACAGCCACCATTCTTCTCCACTGGTTTGTGACACTTGGGACAAGGTTTTGTATGGACCGTGATCCAGTTAACGGTTTCAGATTCATCTCGGCATTTTTTGCTCCAGAGCTCCCACATCAAACATGAACAAGGCGAGTGTGTTTCTGACAAGCAACTAAAACAAAACTGCATGCCACACGAACATTCTACCTCGCAAAATTGGTCTTCCTCCACTCTTATAGCATTCCCACAATGAGGAGTGCTTGGACACCATTTTACCATTTTGTTGTCCTCAATATATGACTCAAGGAGAAACCGCTCAAATTTTTCTGCTAAATCAGGATGCCTTTTGCTTACTAGGTTTCTAACAACGGCCTCGTCACAGATAGCATTGCATTTGTATGCCATGCAACGAATGCGCTTGCTCTGACCCTCATTTATTTTCACAATAAAGTGCTCTGTCCAACCTTCAAATGGAAAAATCAATATAAGAGATGTCTTCAGCGATCTTTGCTGCATTACATAAACAGTGACGGAGACTAAAAGTTCAACCCATATTGGCGAGGAGACAAAAAAAAAAAAAGATAAGAAACAATAGAACATTTTATCACACGGCTTGACCTTTTAATAAATAAATAGCATGAAATTCTACAAGTTTTCAGCATGAATTTTAAAAGGTCAGCACTAATAAGTTAATATCTTTCTTATTTTCGAAATGCACATTCAGTACCAATAAACTTAAAATCACACTAAATTCAACCTTAGCCAAAGTTCAACGTGTTTATGTAAAGATAGAAAAGCAACCCAAGCTGTCATAAAGGGCATGCTTCAAAGGGAAAACTGATCAAGAATGGTAATAGAACTTACAGTCATTACAAAATGAATGGCCACAGTCCATCCTAGTAGCCTTATCACGAGACAAATCTTCTATGCAAATATCACATCTTACTGTAGAGCATGAATTCTGTTGTGAGTCATTATCCTGATTTTCAATGATAGTAACACCAGCTTCAGTAAACAAGAATGATTTCCCTTTCTCTACAAGAACAGCAAATAGCCTCTCAACATCCCAACGATAATGGATCAACAAAGTTCGAGCATGATGTTCTCTTAGTGATAGCAACTCCATTACTCTACGTAAATCCTCCCTCTTTGTCAATGTATTCAAAGTCAGGCATCAGTAGTTGCTGCATTAGAATATATATAAGATAACGATTCTAATGATCAGTTTTCATTTTCTGGGTTTACCTGAGCTGCCAATAGGGATTCCTTTCTGATCACCTGCCAGATGCTAAAGAGTTAGTAAAACGAAACCAAATCTCTATAATGCAAGAAGTTTGGGTACTAAAAACAATGTCTTCAGTAGTCCACATTGAATACCCAACAAATAAAAACAAACACTTTGTTCCAAAGATCAACATTTTGATAAATTATACGCCCATTAGTCAGAAAAGACAATTTAAAAAGATCTATTAAAGAAAAACAGTCCACGTTGGGCAGAAAACAGCTGAAAACTTCAAAAAGATCAACTTTATAAACAGCTATTGCATAACATTGACAAATTCATGAATCGGATGAACCAACACAACGGACTCATTTAACCAAACCAAACCCTTCCAATCAACCCCGTAATTACATAGAAGAGAAAAATAAACCCAACATCCGAAAACGGTCGACTTTAAAAAGAAAAGAGCAAGGAAGCCAAAATCTTGAAACAAACCTGGCGAGAATTACATAAATTTCCAGTCGTTACCATCGCAAATCCACATACAACCCTGATTATATTCATTAAAACACGAACAGAAACTAGGGCAAAAAGAGACCCAAAAAGAGAACTTTAAAACGAAAAAATAGGAAAAAGGTCGAAATTTAATTACCTTAGGACCCTTGGGGGTAACTCTCTGGAAATGGGAATCTTCACTATCAAGACCGTCGAGAGACTCCCGATCATCGGAGTAGTAGCACTCCTCGTCACTGTCACCGTAATCCTCCATCTAAAATCAAATTAATTGAACCAACCTATGTACAATCTAATTCCGTTTCAATAACTGTGTAAGAATGTGATAAAGGAATCGAATATAATCCTCTGATCCGAGGAGGTTTCCGGTGAGATAGAGGATTGCCGGCGACGAGAGAGAAGCGAATAGGTGAAGAATCGAAGGGAGAGAGAGAGAGACGAGAAAAGGTTGAGCATTTGTTTGCGAGGCGTACTATTATTTGCGTGTAAAGGACACTGGCTGCGCTACGCTGTCGTTTGAGTCTGTTCAAATAAGAGAAAGGTCTGCGGTGGATTGGAGTGGACTGTGATTGAAGGGCTTCCTTTTGTTTTTTAATTATTATTAAACATTTTTTTGGGTTATCATTAAACGGCTTTATGAAAAACTTTATAATATTATGTATTTCATTAGGGAATAAGGGTAAGTCAACAAAAAAGATAATCTCTTATATCCAATTTCACATTGAAAAAAATAAAAGTTTGGACCTAAAACTGAAATTGTAGTAGACAATATTGTACTAGGAAGAATATTTTTAAAAAATCAACATACACAGTACACAAGATTTTCTGCTTTGCGGTAATCTTAATAAAGTCATAACATACGTAGTTTTATAAATTATAATCTTACAGTCACATGTGACTTGAATGTTTTAGTTCGACATTAAGTGGGAGTTGGAGAAGAGCATGCATTGATCATTTAATTAATTTCGTTTCTAGTTTCAAGGGCATGTACATATGAAGATTATTTGTACCATGGCATGTTCCTTGTTAGTTCTCGCATTTGCTTTTGTTTCATTCCAAAGACATGTAGTGTTGTTTTATAGTGTCTTTGAACATTCAACTAGTTTGACCAAAATTCACCAAGGAACCACCAATCCAATGAGATGTTCTAATTACAAGCTTCACCGTCCCAAGATTCCTATCTTGAATTGGCATATATATAATCAATTCCAATGAAAATATTGGTTTGGTTAGTAGCAGCTGCTCAAAGCCATGCATAAAAGTTCTTACAACTTCCAGTTATGAAGTCAAATGAATCATAGATGCAATAACCATAACAAGAATTGAGATATTGAAGTTTAATGGTCTACAAAATATAATCCGCCCCTTCTAATTCTTATTCAAGTAGAGATGTAAGAAGCATACCAAGAACATAACTACCTGAGAAAATGAAAGTTACTACCAGTTCTAAGTATCTTCCCCGATGCTGGTTCGGAAAATATAATCCTCCCCTTCTAATTCTTCTTGAAGTAGGCGTACGGCCGGTACCTCATTTTTTTCACCACAATCAACACAATACTCGTCCTTTGATGCTCTCTTTCCCTGAGAAATGTCATTTTATAATTTATGAACTTCTCAAAAATGTAAATAAATGATAAAAACTTAAATATGGAACAGTCCGTAATATCTTTATCTTTTGATCTTCCTCTCCAGATCTCAAGATATCCTCTAGTTTGAGAGAAATCCCCAAGTCCAATTTCAAAGAATTAAAGGAAATGTTGTGGAGTAACATGGATTTATATCAACAGTCTAACAAGTTTAGCTGATGAATGAACAATCTGGAGGCTCACCTTCCTCAAGACGTAGAAAAAATAGTGGAATCCATCACCAAAAGTGCACCATTCAACAGACCACGTAAATTCAGGAGCGTTAAATAAACGACGTCGGAAGTGTGGCTGCACAAGATGAACATAAAATCAGAACAATGGCACAGACAATTCCCATCTCCAAGACCCTAGATAAATCTCACACCTAAAACAAGACCGCTCTTAAAGTGATAAATTTTGATTTTGAATCCACCTGACCAAAAGAAATTGAGATGAAAATGCCATCTGATTTTAGAACTCTGTGAACACCTTCCAGCATTGCTTTCATCCTAGTTAAAGCTTCACACCTTGGATTCCATGGGTCACCACTATCGACAAACAATACGTCCTTCACAGGGAAAAAAATATTTATGCTTGTTAAGCACAAAATTCATCTTCAACCTCAAACATTAGGCAATTGAAAAATGACAATTGTGGTGAATAATCTAAAAGAAGTTTGAAAAGAAAAGAAAGTAGCAGCAGTCTTAAGCATCTATTTACCATTGTTCCTTTCTCAACAACCACATCAAAAGACTCGTTGCTAAAGGGCAGGTCTAGCATGTCAGCTTGCAGCACTTTTATTTCTGATGATTGAGGTGACAAGAAAGAAAAACTATTAAAGTACTATTTAACGTTTAATGTTTCATCCTAAAAGTAAGTCCTCGTGCAGAAACGTAGCTTTGAATGTCATGTACTTGAACACAACTACAACTCCAACCCACTTCTCTAACAAGGTATCAACAAACAGGAACTGTATTTTTGGATCTGTGAAATGGCAAACATCTAATACGGCTTTGCATTAAGTAGGAAAGATGACTCCAACAGTTTCCAACAACACATACCTTCATATCCCTTGGCCAACAATCGTTTCTGCATCTTCTCCACTGCAATGGCAGACAGATCAATGCATGTTATCTCAAAGATTCCATCTTTGTACATCTCTTCAGACAACTGTGAGTTGCCACAACCAAGCTCCAACACCTACACCATCCAGCCATCTAATCAACGAATAATTCCCAAAACGTATCTACTGGCCGAAATTTGACAGAGTGCTGAAACAAGACGGGACAAAGCAACCAACGTAGGACAATTTGAAAACTTGCATAATTGAGTTACTGTCCAACTATCTCAACATTCACACAACTAGAACCAATTTTGTTAATTCAAGTAAAGCAAATGCAATGAGCAAACCACAAAATTCAACTTTCAAAAATACCCATCGTTTAAAAAAATGGAAACTAGTATTCACCAGTGAATCCCTTTTAGGCCCTAGATTACAAAACAGTAAAAATGGTAACTTTGATCTTTAAAATGAAGAAGTTTGATCAATACTCATATACTAAACGGTAAAAAGAGAGGGATTGGGACAATACGGAGGAGTTGGCGGGGACATATGACTGAATGAGATGACGAAAATGAGAATAACCTTTGAACCACTCGTAGTGCTCCTCATGAGAGAATCTCTCATCCCTAAATAAAAAATCAAAAACATCGAAAATTACCAGCATGAAAGAGAGGTTCCAAGTTAGAGACAATTGAAAAAAGAGAGAGAAAGAGAGAGACACAAAGTTGAGATTTTTTCAAGACGCTTTGTTACCAGTACTGAGGGTCAAGGTAAGACAGAACGTTGGAAGGAGTAAAGTCCCGCTGTCGAGTCCTATCTTGGGTCTGATCCATTTGTCGCACTGATCCTCAATTTGATTCAGCTTCTCGACTTTCTTTCTACTAATCTCTTCTTCGCTCTCCTTCCAGGCGTAAAAGCAGCCCAAGACCCAGTTATAAGAAGACTGTCCAATTTTTCATTTCAGCAAATCAAGTATTTAATTAAATTATTTAATTAATAAATGATTCCGAATTAGATGAGAGTTGTAGTATTTTTTTTAATCCATTAAAAATAATAATCTTTTAATTTTTAAAATTAAAATATTCTAGAAATTTGTGTTTTATAATGCTTATTTCTCAAAATAAATCTATATTTTTCAAAAGAAAGAAGATAAACTTATCTTATGATCAGGGCCGGCCTGGGTAAAGGTAGGGCAAGTTCTGTTCAAAGCTCATCTTTATAAATAATAAAATGGAGCTCATTTTTATCTTCATAACAAATAAAATGAAACAAATAAGGTCTACTCTTAATCTTATAAAAAAACAACAAAAAAATACTCATATTTTACTTATTTTTATTCTTTGTAAGGGCATAAAAATAGGCAAAATAGAATCTTTTTTACTTTACCCAAGGTTTGTAAAATATTAGGAACCTATGGCACACTTATTATTAACAGACCATTTATCTAGTGCATATCTTGAGTCATGTTGTGCAAACTTAGGGGCTGTTTGTTTTTATTTTTTTTCCGTTTTTGTTTTCATTTTTGTAAAAAGAAAAACAAATCAGCAAATCATGTTTGTCTCAATCTATTGTAATTTCTTGTTTCCAAAAATAAGAAAACCACAACAATTTTATGGAAACCGAAAAATAATGTTTCTCTAATTTTTCGCAATTTGTTTTCTTCAACTGAAAAACAACTTACCCCTGTTTATTTCTCTATCATCGTCTTTAGCAAACCCATCTAGAGCTCATTTTTTTACATCTAGTTTGGACCCATCTAGAGCTCATCCTTTTTACATCTAGTTTGGATCTGTATCGGAAAGATTAGAAAGTGATCTGGGTATTACTGAATGTGAAGTTTAGAGTGTCGAATGTGATGGAAGATACAGAGGTGTCGGAGGCTGAGTCGCCGCCTTCTCCTCCTCCTGCCCCAAAGAAAAGTGAAAACATTGAAAGAAAAAGAGTTGTGTAAACCATCAGTTGGGTCATTGCAAGTTTTAAGGGGCAGAGTAGTCCGCACACGGTTGTATTGCATCTATTGTATTTAACTCAGTAAAATCTATTTGGTTTTGGACTGCTTCGGTTTTGAAAGTTTTTATGGTTAGCTTTACAGAGCTTATGGGTTTGATGCTAAAGATGATGTTTCACTCTATCTAAATACGTATAATTATGTTCTAGGTTTGGATTGGTTTGGGTTTTGACTCCAGTGTTGTATAGAGAAGATCGAGGACAATATGAACAGTCCTCACTACACCCACCACTCTGTATAGAAAGACTAGCAGGGTAATGCCGCGCAAATGCGCAGCAA
>JAOTAY010000191.1:38357394-38371515 GCA_025629805.1 Erythroxylum baracoense
ATATAACCTATAGCATAAAAATACAAATATTCATATGTATAATGTATGTGTTTATCTGTATGTATGATAGAGTAGAATAAGGTATTTTACAACTACTGTTTTAACCACGAGTCATGACTTCTAACTCTTCCATATTTGATTCCTTAAAAACTCCCTCTATTCCATATATTATCCATACAACAGATAACTTTACAATGAATGTTCAAAGTATAGGCAATGTTCAAATATCTAAGTTAACTTTTTCTGACACTTTTCTTCTTCTCAAACTCTCATTAAATCTCATTTATATTAGTCAATTATGTGAATTTAGTATTACCTTATCATTTTTGGGTCATGGTTGTATTGTGTAGGATCTGTAGACAGCTGGGATCCTTAGAACTAAAACGGAGGCAGGAAGTCAAATATATCAAGAGCTAAAACAAATCAAGAGCTGAAACAAATCAATAGCCTACTGGTGAAAATTCCAAAAAATAGCCTACTGGTGACCATAACAGAAGCAAACAAGAGCATAAATAAACCAACAGCCGAAGCAAACCAACAGTATAAACACAGCAGAATCATACTCACTTGTAGAAGAGCAGTCCGACAGTATTTTAGATCAACAAATTCAACACTTCTCAATAAATTCAATCCCTCAACTGGTATATATAACACAACTATGAAAATCTAGAATGAAATAGAGTTCTAATTGTTCAATACTTCTCAATAAATTCAATCCTTCAACCGTATAACAAAACTATGAAAATCTGGAATGAAATGGAGTTCTCAGTGCTATAGAATACTAATTAATCAAGAAGTACACCAGAATAAAAACTCACGATTCAACTGGCTTATCCTAATCTATTTATCTACGTAACAACAGAATTCCAAAACCTTGAGTCCTCCTCCGATTCAAACACCTCCACCTTCTTCTCTGCCGTCGACAACCCAGCCATCGATGACGAGTTCACCTTCCTTCCACGCTCAAACCGCTTCACATTCAGCTTTCCGGAGGCGACAGGGTAACTGGGTCGAGATCAAGGTAGCGCTGTACGGTCTACCAAACTTCGGAGAAATAGATGAAGCAATCGTGCGCAGAGAAGTGTTGCCGCTGTGTGTGTGAGAGAGATTCTTTTCCTATGGAGTTGGTTAGAGATGGGGAAGACAAGATCATGACGGTGGATCTGATGATGGTGGAGTCGCGGTGGAGGCGAAGAGAGCCCTAGAAGATTCGTCCACCGAACGACAAAGCAACTAATAAAGCAATATCTGCTTTATGACTCTACCCTGCGTCCAAGAAACCGGTTGTACCGGTTTGAGTAAAACCGGCCGGTTCTCCAAGAAACCGGCCGGTTTTTAGTTTGAAAGGTTTTTTTAAAAAACCGAACCGGACCACTGACCGGTTCATATATTTTCAGGTCGGACCGGCCGGTCCGGTCCGGTTTTTAAAACATTGATTTTAACATAACTTGTGTTATTTTTCACTATCATTTTTATCATCAACACTTAGTTAAAATTTTATTAAGATGTAAGGTTAAAAAAGATCCAATAATACGTAATCTTACCCTTATTAAATAAAAAGATTATTTATGATAAACTCACGTACAATATATCTTATATTGTCTCATTAATGAAAATCACTAATTGAAAATTTGTTTCCGAGATACTCACATAAAATGAATTATAAGAGAAATTTCTTTTTTTCGATCATTTTTTATTTTTAAACTTATGAATTTTTGTCAATTAGCAAAATCTGGGAATGAATTAAGAGTTTTAGATAACTTTTTTTTTAAGGTTTTTTGTTATCCGTTTTTTGAAAATCCTATATTTTGTTTAGGGTAAAGTACAACGAGCCTCCATGGAAGGAAGAGTCTTCTTTTTCTTTACCGTACCTATTATTTTATCCATCGTTCCTCTTCAACTACATACTTGTTGATAATTAATTTTGATCTATCTTTTATTTACTCTCTTTTTTATTTTATTTATAATTCCATTCTATCAAATTTATTTTAAATATACTTGTACATTATTTCATTTAATTTATTTAAATAGCATTCTTATGAGGCATAATTTGCATTGCATTTCACTATATTATGTTTAATTTCCTTTTACTATCTTTAATTTTGTTCTTTTAAGACTTACTTAATCTTAACTACATTATAATTACTGATACCTCTCCATTATATATTTTAATTAAAAATTAGTTTCCTATAAGTGGAGATTTTACTTCTATTTTAATTTTAAGTCCAATAGGTTTATTAGGACATTTTCTTTTTGAAAAATTGGGAAAAAATAAAAACGAGGAAAATTGATAAAGACATTCGAGTATTTTTAGAATTTCTAAGGATTTCTTGCTAATAATAATAATAAAGGAAACTTTTGTAAACTTTTCTAATTAATTAAAAAAAGAAATGACAGTTGAAATAGGTTGAAAAAAGAATAGAAAAATTAAAAAAATTAAATTTTTGTCAATCATCAAATTTTGGGAATGAATTAAGTCCTTGGGGACACTTCTTTTGGTATTTTTCTATAGTTTTTTTAAAACCCTATATTTTGTCTAGGCTAAAAGAATATTCCACTAAGTCTTCGTGGAAGTAAGAAATTTCTTTTGCTTTCTCATATATATCATCCTCCATCTTTTTTTCTGGAATTTGAAAAGAAATATATTACCAAAGTAGAAACTTATACATAATCCTCCTCGAGGATCTTACAAACAATAAAAAACTACACTGTGCAGAATGTACAATAATTACAAAACAAAAATCAAATTAACCATAACAATCTAAGTTCTTGGCTAATCTTGTCTTGCCTCCCTTTGGCTATCATTGTCTCTCTAATCAAATTAACAATTGTCTCGACAAGTTCATACTTGTGCTATTCCTCATTTTTGTAGATTCTCCTATTTCTCTCCCTCAAGATATAATAGATCACCATCTGAAAAGAAGTCTTGATGATTAAACCATCCATCTGACCTGTTGGAATACCAAATGATAGAGTTCAATGTTTCATTCCAATCAAAAGAGAACCTTGGAAGTCGAATCATGTTCAAAATTCTACTCCATACCGATTTGTTATATTTACACTCAAAGAACATCTGATTTCTACTCTCATTTACTTATTTACATGAGACGCATAGCGGATCGTAACTCCCAAACCATTGATCTTTAGTTTTTAATCTATTATGTATAACTAGCCACAAGAAAATGGCAGACTTGGGACTCAAAACTTGCTTCCATATGATTTTTGCCTACGGGACTGACTCCATTGGTGCCACCAGTAGATTATGAGCCGATTTATTATTGAATAACCCACTAACATGTAAAGTCCATATCACCTTATCCTTCCTTCGTACAGTAGGTAGCTCAGGTAAGTAGTTTTCCAGCAATTGAAAATGCCTAATATTTCGGATCCTACCCCTCTCTTGGATGAACCATGCAACTTTAGCCTTCTTAGGAATCCTACTCCTTAAAACTTGTAAGTCACTACGCAACCAAAGAGGACTAAACTCAGTCCAATTATCATGCCACAACCATATGTCTTCACCATCCCTTATCCTATACTTCATACAGGGATAAATCTGCTCCCTAAGTTCCAACATGCTCTTAAAAATCCATGAATATTTACGGTTTGTTGAAGCTACCAAAAATATCATCCTCCATCTTGCTCCCACGACATGTTACTTTCTCGTAATTCTTTAGCATTCATCCTTTTCCTTTTTGTTTAAATTTCTAAACACTAATGGAGTAGTCATCTGTCACGACTCGAATAAACACGTGACTGGCATGTGAAACCCAAAATTCAAAGCTTTCAAATCAAACATAAGCCTGACTATCAATGATTGAAATAAATACAAAATTTTGAAAAAAATAAATAACAATATGGGCATGCGTAAGTACAAATATAACAAAGTACAATAATCTTAGCATATATTAGAAGAAAATTTTTCAATATACCAAACCATATTACTGTGAACATTGGAGTACAAATACAACTAAAAACAAATGAAAAGAATACGTAGAGGTAGATATGTCACAGTTGACGCCCCTCAAAATTACTCCTGCGAAGTTGGTCGTAATTGACCTAAAAATTAGAGGTGAGGGGAGTTAGACCTCACTGAGTAAGTCTATATTGCCCTATAACCCTAACACCATGCTCACATAATATACAATTTATACTAGTATAAACAAACATATATGATGCATGATAAATCACATGCAATGCATAATAAATCATGGAGAAAGAATATCTGTATGAGCATAATCTCCAACGATAAATCCTCATAATACTAGCTACATGTCGAATAGTTACGGGAGCTAAGCATCACCAACAGCCCATCTATGTACCTATACTCATATAGTCATAAGGCTCTCTTAGTCTAATGCAATTGCAGAGAGCTAAGCATCACCAACAAGCCAGCCTTCACTTAATACATCCAAAGTCACACTCAGATCAATAATACACATATCAAACAGGGACCTATCTGGGAGCCAAGCATCAACCATAATCGGTTCGTAACATATCTCAATATCATATCACAATAATTTCTCATAATCAAACTAGTGCACACTAGTCCTGATGCATACCCATCAAGTGGAATGTCTTACAGATTTTTCCTTCTCCGTAATCATAGTCAAACAAATGAACACATAATCCAAATATAAATCATGCAATTTTATAAAATAAGTAGTTAGTCATATAAGGACCACAATAAATGCATACAATATGCCATAGGTACCCAAACTCGAATGCATATACTTAGATATCATGATAATATTCACATTAGCATCACGATGATGGCTATAAAAAGTATATATGTAAATGTATATACTTATAGGTACTTATATATATATATATATGTATGTATGTATGTATGTATGTATGTATATATATATAATCATCACTTATATCAGTATAAAATCATATTCAATAGCTAAATAGATATGAACTTACCTGATTAATGTACTTGTCTGTCCGAACCTTGCGATGCGAGTCCTACTCATAATGTACCTATAAAATACAAAAGGTAATATCCTAATCAGTGTCATCTATAAGTTGTTAGGCTTAATTAACAACCTAGGACTTAATAGGTTTTCTAGGATGGTCCAATTATATAATTTGGTCCCTGATCCTATTCTCACCTAACATTTTCATGATTTTTAATTCACAAATCATTAAGAATTTTGCTATAGTCCTTAAGGGAAAATTATCAACATAATTTATAGAAAATTTCAAATTTTTTTGAAAAGTTGTCGAAAGGTTATCGAAATAATATTTTCAGCGACTGAAATATTCCTCCAGTCATTAGAATATTCCTTTATTGTCCAAAAAATTTTTAGTCTCAGAATCAAGGATTTTTATACAAATAAAAGCTCTTGATGAGTAGAACAACTTTTATAACTACAAGAGACTCAAAATTTCAACCAATCTTAGAGAATTAAAAAATTACTACAGAGCCTTAACCTCTATTTTCATCAATCAAGCAGCGATACAGAAGATGACCAGGGATGCGACCACAAGGCTTTTTCTCCTGACATTGATGGGAGTATAAATGTGGTAGTAGTGGTTGGCAATACTCACTAAAGGCAACAAATTGAAGATTTGAATTTTTCTTCAATTTTTCTCTATTTTTGTGATGATTCTGACGTTGTTATTAGGTAAAATGGGTATAGTTTTGACAAGCTCAAAGATAAGAGTTGATTGGTATTTTCACACACATCACCTTTCTCATTTGTCGTCTTTTTCTTTGAATATCCTCAAGGAGCATCATTTTTGCTTCGTTGATCCTCTTTTTTTTTAGTAACATGTTTCTATATGAATTATCTTTCACTATTAACAAGATCCATATCTTATTAAAAAACATAGCAATATAAAAAATGGAATGGTTTATAATGGAAATTATATTTGCACTAAAACTTATATGCTTAAGTAATTCGACTGCTACACATTTATTAAAGCGGAACTCCTTTAAATAGAAGCCTACAAAGCATAACATAATAAGAAAAAAACTTTAGGTAATGTTGTAATTATGCCTAATGTGTAAAAACTGAAAGGATAAAATATAAGAAAAGAGTCATATTAGAGCGATAAACCTAATCTTTCCACATTAATGATTTTAAACTCCTAAAATTTTAGTTAACTTCTCATCACTCCTCCTTGATCCAAGATTACATACATCAAGCAAAGACCTCAAATATTCATGCTTATATCTTATCAAAGATTTTGTCAAGATATCTTTAACATGTTCTTCTATATTGCAATATTGAAAAATTATTTTCTCTAAGTAAATATTTCTCTAGTAAATTTTTTTCTTATATTATAAGCTTGGTCCTTTCATAATATAAATAATTCTTTAACATAGTTATAGTCTCTTTATTGTCTTTTTTTTGTGTGGCTCCACCTTGTTCTTATTCAAGTTCCTTTAACATCTTCCTCAGCCATATCTCTTGACATTCTTATGCAATTGCTGCCATATACTTATCCTTTAAAGAAGATAATGCAACAATGTATTGTTTCTTTAAACTCTATAAAATTACTCTAGATTTTATACTAAATTTGTAGCTTAAGGTGCTTCTCCTATCCTTGATGCATCTTAGCAATCACTATCAATTTATCTAAATAGCTTGTAATGTACCATGTCTCCATACCACATTCCCAAATTTTGAGTGCCTACTATATGACGTAGTATCCATTTTATAGCTAATAAATGATGATTGGAAAAAGAGTACATAAATATAGAACTTATATCCACATAATAAGATATGTTAGATCTAGTATAGGTTAAATAGATGAGCCTACTAGATTTTGTAATGTTGTTCAATAGTCAATTTGATGTCATCCTTTAGGGGAAACTTTTAATTCACATTATAAGTATACTAGCTACTTTAAATTTTAAAATGTGAAGTCTCTTCAATAAATTTGTTGCATCCTTCTTTTGAGAGATGAAAACACCATCTGTAATTCACTTCACTTGTATACCAAAAAAGTAATGTAATAAACCTATATCTAACAATTCAAATTCTGTCCTTATACTTATTCAAAATTGATCTGTGAGTAAAGAGGATAAGCTCTAGAAGATCATATCATCCATATAAATACTAACAAACAAACATTGTTTCCTTTCTTCTTTATGTAAAATGTGGGCTCATTTATGCTCCTTTTAAATCCATTTTTGAATGAAATAAGAAGTTATCCTTCCGTACCATGCTCTAGGAGCTTGGTTTAATCCATAAAGTGCTTTTCTCAAACTTTACATTCCTTCCTCTTTACCTTGAACCATAACTAATATGATTGCGTTTTGTAGACGATCTTCTAATTCTGCATAAAAATTTGACTTAATATCATATTGATATACAAACCAATTTAATTGCACAGTAAAAGCTAAACTTCTTCTTATAGTTTTAAAATGTGCAATGGGTGAAAAAGTACCTTCGTACTCTATACCATATTATGATAATATCACTTTGCCACTAACAATGCTTATACTTTTGTATACTTCCATATACATTATACTTGGTTTTATACACCTATTTTACCTATTTTACCTTCTTATCTTTTGGAAATTCAATCAGCTCCTATGTGTTATTCTTTTTAGTTACCATTAGATCCTCCTTTATAGCCTGCCTTCCCCACAGTTTCTTTAAAAGAACTGGGATTGATCATATATAAAGCTTGTGTTATCTCATATGTATCTCTTAAGGATTTATATACTCGTGGCCTTTCTCCCTTAGTTGAACTTGATTTACCTAAGGATATTTCACTACTTGATGGATTAGTTACTTTAGATGCCATAGGCTTTAAAGTAATAAACATGTTGATGTGTTAAATAGGATTGAAGTTGGTAATCAGTAATGTATTGGTTTTTTACAGTGGCTAAATCCTCAAATTGAATAATCCTTTTTCTCCTTCTCACTATATGTATCTTCCTTCCTCATTAAATATCACATTCTAAGGAGACAACCATAGGAAAGCCTACCTCCTCTAACTAATATATAAAGAGATTCTTAGGTAACAATAGTCTTTATATGAATCTCTTCCCTTTGCTTTTGCTACCTTTAGGAGGTCTCTAGCTTCTATTTGCAACATTAGCATATATACTTTGTTTAATCAAGTTAGGCTATTCTGATTTGCCAGTAGCAAGTTGAGAGAGTTCATCGAAAGTAGTAGGGCCTCTAGTAATAATCAAGCCTGAGCACAATCCATTGTGGATCATCGAAACTGATAATAATTTTGCCATTTCTAAGGTTATAGAGCCTTTATGCCTTTGAGTTGGTGCATTCACTAAAAAATACATTTTATGACTTTTTCATCCTATTTGCTACAAATTTTATAAGTTAATTAGAGTATCAGCAACATACTAAAGAACCTTTATATGACTTACCCTTAGTCTTTTACCTATCCAAGCTTTATATATTATCTGATTTGGAACTACCCTGATGGGTAAGATGTTCAGTAGATAAATAGTTGCAATAATAGATTTCCCCCATAATTATGTTGGAAATCTTTTATCTTGGATTATACTTCATGCATTTCTACTTTAATTCAATTATTGTGTTTAGCTACTCTATTTTGCTCCAATGTATATAGAGCGATGAGTTATCTACGAATGTCGTGCTCGCTATAGGATTAGCAAAATGTTTGCAAAATAAATTCTCCTCCTCGATATGTTTTCAATGCCATAATATGCTTCCCACTTTTTCTCTAACAAAAAATTTAAACAAAAGCTCTAAATGCTTCATCTTGGTTTTGCAAATATTATACCCAAATCATATGACTATAATCATCAGTTAGAAGTATGAAATATCGAATCCCTCCATATTTTTGTATCTTTATTGGTTTAAAAAAATTTGTATGGATTAAATCCAAGTCGATGGGTGCTCTCCATGCCTTTCCTATAGTGAAGGGCCTTTTTCTTTTCTTTATAGAATTATAGGCTTCATATACTCCTAATGTGTTAATCTTGGGTATTCCTTATACCATGTCTACTTGTGGTAATAACTTCACTATATTGAGATTAAGATGTCCATAAACCCCATGCCATAACCTCAATTTTGCTTCTTTTAAACTTGATAACCCTACTAGAAATAGCTTGCTTTTCATTATATTTGCTTATATTATAATTTAACATGTTTTGTTCTTAATCATACATGACGGATTATTAACTAATATATAATACATAATTGAAATTAATTGCCAAAAACTTAACAAACTTTGAGATAAGTTGGGAACAAAAAGAACATTATAAAGGTACTTAGTCTTACCATTAGTATTCCTTCATAAAACTATGCCCTTCTAGTAATCCTTTTCTTTTTTTTTCTATATAGCTTGCTTAATTATGCCTTTTTCCAACATTATGCCTTGATATGACCATATACTTTACAATAATGATGATGAATAGCCTAGCCATGTCCTCTTCCTTGCTATTAGCCTGCATCTCTTCTATAACCTCTTTCAATAGCTTACTTGTCATCACCACATATGATTCCTTCCATTGTTAAAATCTCCCTCTTTATGTGAAGTTCCTTCTCATTTGTTTTCTTATCTGACATTTAGTTCTTACCTAATGAGATTATAAAGACTCCATTAATTCATTAATGGAAAAAATAAGTAGATCTTTTGATTCTTCAATTGTAACTATAATATGTTCAAATTGAGATGTAAAACTTCTTAACATCTTAGCCACAACAACTTTATTACTAAAATTTTCACCATAAACTCACATTTGATTCACAATCATTGAAGTTTAGAAAGACACTTTTGCACTTATTCATTGTTCTCGTCATTACAATCTCAAACTCCCACGAAGTGTCCACCATATAAATGTGATAACCTTTTTATCACCCTCAAATTCCTTCTTCATTTAAACTTTTTTGGATGTAGTAGCATTTATGATCTTTAGAAATATGTTTTCATGAACAATTTGTTGAGGAAGAAGAGTGCCTTTGCATCCTTTTTCTTATTCTTTTTTAATTTGGCAATTTCGTTAAAAACTGCAAATCCTTCTTCAATAAGTTCCTATAAATCTTACAACTTGAACAATGTTCTTCTCTTCACAATCTAGAACTGGTATTTATCTCCATTAAATACTGGGACAAGTGGTTGTAAATTTGAAGACCTATTTATTGTCATTTCAAGAAAAAAACTCTTGTCTCTCATGTTTCACTTTTTCATTTGCCTAGTAAGAGATGAACTTGACTCTAATGCCACTTTATTGAAAAACAAAGAAAGCTAAAAAAAGGAATAATTTATGATGGCAATTCTTTTTATACTAAAACTCATATGCCTAAAGTAATTCAACTATCACACATTTTATTAAATCAAAACTTACTTTAATTATGGTTCTACAAAGTATAGCATAATAAGAAACAAACTCCAGCTTATCATGTGACTATACCTAACATGCAAAAAATAATAAGAGAAAATATAGGCAAAAAATCATGTAAGAGTAGCAGACCCAATCTTTCCATGGTGACAACTTCAAACTCCTAAAATTTTGAATCACTTCTTAATAAGCCTTGCCTCTTTTTAGTCACGCTCACATCAACCTCCTCCATTGTTTAAGTAATCGTAGATTCAGTCATTACTGGAGATTTTTCATTGCATCTCTTCCTCTTAACCAAAGCCATCACAAGTTGCGTCTATGTCACTATAACTCTCACAAGCCTATAAAGGATAGAGACATATTGATAAAGAATTCTACGAAAATGGATAGAGAAAATATGGGTATGTGCCTTCGCTCATTACATTTTATTTTTCATTGCACCTCTTCCTCTTAACGAAAACCACCACAAGTTGCGTCCATGTCGCTATAACTCTCACAAACCTATAAAGGATAACGACATGTTGGTAAAGAATTATATGAAAATGGACAGAGAAAACATGGGTATATGCCTTTGCTTATTACATTTTATTTTGATAGTATTGTTGCCTAACTTTGTACTCTCCTTTTTGTATGTAAGCATTATTTGACTTAGCTTAACTTTTCATGTGAAAATTTATATTCTATGTTGATCTTCATTTTATATTGCTATAAAAATTTGTTCCATATGTTCTTTGTTATGTTCCATGTCGATGTTGTTTAATTAATGTTGTTTATAGGCCCATATGTTATTATTCGATTTTAAAAGGGTCTTAGATGAAAATACATTTTTTCAGGTTACATAACCTTATATCTATATTCTTGTTTTTATCTCTTTTCGTTTACATAACTGTTCGGAGGGATTTATAAGACAATCAACAACATGGAGCATTTAGGTTCAATTTAAGTGAAGCTCAAGAAGCTTTATTAATGAACTCATAAGCCCATTAGTAATGTTTGCATATTTGATTTTAAATTATGTTTTTTGTATTTGGCCTTGGAATAAATTGTAGCGCCCCCTTACTGAAGGGGTACACACCGGGACGCCTAGAGGTCATTCCAGTACATATCCTATAATAAGGGCATGCTACGTTTGAACACTACAGTCACTTCACAAGGCATCATATCATTACTCACTATAAAGCGTCGTATGGAAAATCACAATATCCAAAATTCATCATTTTTCTCATTTCATTTCATAAAAACCCGATTGTCTACATTGTGACTTTCAACAATTTCCATATATATACATCATCAAAAGCTAATACAATAGTACTACATGAATGAGGAAAATATGTACAGTCTAACTAATCTGTCCATAAATCCCAGCTGACCGACCTTTGAGCCATGACTTCTCTTGCCAATCACAATTTACACGACTGGTAGAGCCTCTCAGTAGCTAGAGTCGTCACTCGGTCCTGAAAAGAAAACGTTGCAATTTTGGTGAGTTTTGCGAACTCAATGAGTGACCATCATCGATGGCTCACCTAGTCACATAACATATAATCACATTCACAACATTTCACATTTCACATTTTACATTCAATACAATTTAATCATTCATATTATGTATATACTATGCACATGAGACTCACTTTCCATTTATTACTTTGTTGTGACCGAGTGCCTAAACTGTCCTATATAGGGCTCATTGATAACTGTTCCATATAGGGCTCATTAAATATTGAGCTTGAGGCTCTAAATCACTTTTGAGCTCGAGGCTCTTTTTCACACGTTGAGCTTTAAGCTCTAATCGTTGGCTACTCTAGTCACAACTGCCATTATATTTCATGCATTCATGAAATAAAATGCATCACTTACATTTGCATATTCGCATTTACTCACATTCGCATATTATCATATTGTAGTCCGGCATTCAAATTAGAGTTGAGTATCATTTTTTCATTTGTATGCATGATCACACTTTCCTTAGGAACTAAGTCTGGCATTTAACAACTAAGTCATGTATCACATATTTCATCCAATTCACATACAAGGAGCACTTCAATATGTCATTCATACATATCATTCATCGGACCTTCTGTCCGGAAACCAACATAATCAATTCACATCTCATTCATAATCACTCAAGTCATAACATAAATGAACAAACAATAAGGTAAGACCATCTAGGTCTACTCACAGTACGCTCTAGATTAGCATTTGCTTCCAAATTCTGGGAACGCCTGAATGTGGACACTTGACCTAGTTTGCCTGCAAACTCCAAGTCAAGATTGTCTTTCCCTTTGTTCTTGGGTGGGATTCTCTTTGTTTCCTTGATTCTTCACCAAATGAAGAGATCTTTAGTTCAAATGGAAGCTCTTTTCTTCCTCTTCCTTTTCCTTCTCTTAAATAACTTCAAAATCTTTCTTGAACATTAAGCAGAATGAAACCCTAGCTCAACTCTTTTCTTTTCTCTCAAACCACCAAACTCTCTTTCTCTTTCTTACTCACTTTCGTTATTCTCTTCTGCTTATTCTTCCATTCACATTTTTCTTCTTCATTTATAAGCAAGGCAACACTTCTTCTTCCAATTATGCCCTTAATGACTGAGAATTGTCCCATTTGCCCTTCTGTTTAGGCCTTATGTCTTTTATACTTAAGTATCTTGCCAATACTACCCTTTAACATTCTAACATAATAGTTTCTTCTAGAATAAAGGTCCCCATTGTTGCAAGTTTCTAATGGCACCAAAATTATTCAATTCGGTTCAGTGATTCGAAAGATATACTTCAAACATTTTTGGACTGCTCTTGTCAATAACAGTATACTATGCACAACTTCCAACTAAATTTTAAACATCTTAGACATTGAATTAGATTCTAATTTCTTCATACCATTTGTAGCTACATGTCTCTGGTTTATCACAAATCAGAAATCATCTCTTTGGGAGCTCTACCGATCCTAAAATCATCAAAATACTGAAGTATGTTCAGTGGAATAACATCAGTTCATATTATTTAAGAGTACACGCACTGTACCCGCCCCACGTGTTTCACTCAATCTCTATCACTTCATTTCAGATGGCTATGATTTTCTTGGTGATGTAGAGCAATGTCTTACGAGTCCAATGGTTCAAGAATCAAGTCATTTGAGTGTCTAGAGAAGAAGTTATGGCCAAACGAATCCAATCTGTTTTTATCCTATATCATATTGAACTTACTTCGAGGCTATTGGCCTAACGTTTTCTATAGGTATCGTATTTAGGTTTTCTATATATGGTTCGAAAGAAGAAGTCAAGAGATACAACGTCTATAAAGACCTCAAAGACAAATTTTACCATTTGAAGGGTCAAAAATAGGACAGAAGGTACATAATAAACAGTAACCCAGAAGGAGTTTATGAATAGTAACACAGAAGGTGTTTTTCAATTAGCATAACGTTTCCTACAGATATTGGATTTAGGTGTTCTATATATGGTTCGAAAGAGGACTTCAAGAGAAATAATTTCTATGCAGACCTAAAAGACAAATTGTACCTTTTGAAGGGTAAAAAATAGGACAGAAGGTACATGATAAACAGTAACCCAGAAGGAGTTTATGAATAGTAACACAGAAGGTGTCTTGCAATTAGCATAACTTTCAGGTCAGATGTCCAAAAATTTCATACTATATACCGTTGGAAAGATACAAGAATGATCTATAATTGCAAGAAGGCAGCTTTGACAACATCTATTTAGATCAATCCCAAATATTCCCCTTAAAGTCCAAAGACGAATTTTACATTCATCCACCAATGTACTGCACCCAGTTCTCAACTTCATGAAACTTCGAGACTCTTAGAGACAG